>OY986042.1:84267111-84669611 GCA_963920215.1 Nineta flava
TCTGGATCCTCGAGCTCAAAATAATTACCCTCTTTTATAACTTTGATATGATTTTTAACAACCGTATATTATATACTATATAATTAAGTAAATAAAATGTTATAATAATTCAGTACATTTTTTTTTATTTGATCTGGCCCGCCTACACATTCTAAATTTAATATATGGCCCTCTGCAAAATTGAGTTTGACACCCCTGTTTTAGAGAGTATATTCATAAAATTGGGAAAGCAGTCGACGAAAACTGTACCTACTGTGAGAGCAGAGACGCCGTTGTGCACACTCTGTTTGATTGTGAAAGATGGAAAGGTAAACGAAAAAGAATGAACCAGGAGGTAGGAGCTGTAGTAAAAGAAGATAACATAATGGGATTCATGATAGAAACCGAAATCAAGTACAACGAAATTCACAGTTGTGTGAAAGAAGTAATAGAAGAAAAGGTAAACGAAGAGTTGTGTAGACAGGGTAAGACGACATGAAGACCGATTCCCCCACTCAGAGGTATGCTGCAAAGCGATTCCGGAGTGTCAGGAGTGAAGAGGTGGGTTTTTTTTTAGTGGGTATGAATCCCACAGTACCATCCGAATATATGGTGTCTTTTTGAAGATTTTCCCCTACTGCCAAAACAAAATGTGTAATAATAAACTCGTGTGTAAGTTATTTGCAATGTTTTTCTTTTAATTTCATTTATATTGGACGCAGAGTGTATAATAGCTGTTGGTTAGATTTATAAATATAAAATAATAATAGGTGTTTTAATATTATCATCACATATTTCCTGTTTGCCTCCTCAAAATATAAAAAAATAAATAAATGTATAAATGTAAGAGATAAATTCAATTTGCATGCTATTTTCAAATAAACTAAACAAAAAAATTAGTAATTATTATTATTTGCGTGTTTAGCGGCTTACCATTATTATCATTTTTTCTAATGCCGTACGTAGAATATTTTACATTTTCTTAAGATTTAACCCTTCAATGGGTATGCAATCTTATACTGACACAAAAGCATAAAATGAATATTTTGAACATTACATTGTTTTTTACAATATTGTAAAAAAGTATGTACAATAGAACTCCAGGTATATGAATCGCTTTAAGGAAAAAAAGGGCCGCATTCAAATGATGCTGTTGCAGCAGCGTCCAATCGGAACCCCTTTTTCGGGTTACGAATAACAGTTTTAAAGTTTCTTCACAAATTTAGAGTTTATTTTTAAAGAAATGGTTTTTTTTTCATTATTATCCAATTATCGGGATGAAGAAATTTTTCAGCTGCTCTATCGAATTAATCAAACACCAATTATCAGGATAATTGAAGTTCTATTGTAATACAGAAAATACTAGAAAACAAATAATCTTGTTTAATAATATTCTTCAATTTTGTTAAATAAAAGATGATATTTGCCAATAAGTCTAACAGTTTTAGTAATATTTGGTAAAACGATATTTACCAGCACACCCCGTACACCTCTATTTTTTAGTGGGAATGTTCTTGGAGGATGTAACTATGTGAAATTGTTTACTTTAATTCAGTAGGTTATGCCTGATTTTCTACAATTTTACTCCTTAAACATTTTTCGTTTCTTTTTTAATATTAGGGGAGATATTTTATGTTTTGTGTTCCCTATATCCCGCTTCCCCTTTGACCAATGCCATTTATTTTAAAAATTGAACTTGCAAATACCAAAATCATATTAGATACGACATTTCATTTTAATCACACTAAAATTGTGACCGCTAGATGGTGATTTATGTATTCTAAGGAAATTCGCTAAGTTGACGAAACTCCTGCGTAATGAATTTTTTTGTATGATTGTTTCACTAAATTATCTATTTATGCACCCATGGCCACAAAAGTAGCGCTCATTTTCAAAATTTTTCAATTGATCTGTGCGTAAATCATTCCGTTTCCTAATTCATTCGGTTTACGAAAAAAATCCCTGCAAAAAAACATTTTACCAAAAACAGAATGAAGTTCAAATCTACTGTAAAATTTTGTAAAATACTTAATACACTTTTGTGGTGGTTATTTTAAGTAAGTACCTATATGTCTTAACTTAATAGTATTTTTATTAAAAAATTTTAAGTCTAAGTAAGATTATTATTATCCTTTATCAGTATATTATTTCCTTGTAAAAGTACGTTTTCTAATTAGAATTTAAAAAAGTGAAGTTTAACTTATCATCAATATTAGAAAGATCTTTGCCGGGCGGTTGAGAGGATACTGCAGAAAATTAACCCAAATAACCTGGGAGGTTATGGATTCGAATCCCGGCATCGGCAGATTGTCAATTATTAAGAAAAAAAAGGGTCGGTTAAGTGACTAAATTGTCGGCGTATGGACAAAAACGAAGTAACCGGCTATGCTTGTGAAGGATTTCTGCATTTTCCTTCACAAACTCCAGATGAATATCGGCATAGTTCCTACCAGAGTCGGCTGCAGCCACACATCCTACCAATTCTAAGTCTACACACAAAAATTCCTTCCATTCCACTCCCATCCTCACATCCTTATGCATCACAATGGACCTTATGGTCGAACTGTGGCCAGTCCAGGGCAGCCGCTGCGCGGCCTATGCGCTTTTGTTTAGTTTTTTGAGAGTTTGGATTATTGCCCTCGCTGTTAAACTAAATGTTCAAATTTTAAAATGGTCCCCTTAGTTAGGAGGTTTTGCGTACCTTGAGATGTAGTTCCCATGTGGATAATTCCTCACGTCGCAGGATCTAAGGTGCGAAATACTCATTATTCATCTCAGGCACCATCTAGATTTTGGAAATTGAGTTTTGTTTCAATTCCATCCACATTTTTCAACCGTCTCGTTTTATATACCATGTGTGTTGCAAGCTTTTCCAATAGAGAATCAATGTTAAATATTATTTACTACTAGCTGTGCGTGTGGTTACTTTATGAAGTCAGTCAGTACACATATAATGGTTAAATATGTTCATTGAATTCTTAACTATAGTATGTGCATCACAAAATCCCCCACTCTTAAATGACAAACAAACAACCATACGCATACATGTGTATGGTTGATGACTGTACATGTGATGACTCTCATTACATGTGTGCTGACTGACTTCATACAGTAACCACACGGACAATCAGTAATAAATAATATTTAACATGGATTCTCTATTGGAAAAGCTTGCCAACACACACTGTATACGTACTTTTAGAATAACAAATCTATCAACAATAACTATATTTAGTATGACCCCAAATTTTTCATAAAATTGGTCAACGAACGATTTAGCAGATAATACTAAGCTAATTTGTGCCACAGTCAATGATAATTAATAAAGTCCTTTTTGTCATCATGTAGATCATTAGCCTATTTAACAGACGAATGCTAAACATATATACATTACAAATAATTATGCATTAAAACAATGATGAAAAATCTGTAATGATTATTCAATTAGTCATATTTATTTTATGGTCTAGATAGAAATTTGTTTTTTGTTTTTGGCCCCAATGTAAATTTAATCAACATAATCTTATGCAAATGCAACATTGTATTATAGGGTGTCACTCAACTTTTATGAACAGGGGTGTACGTATTATGCGTTTCACGGTTCAACACAACCAATAGTACACTCAGCTACACAAGTGGTGTCCTTTTTTAAAAAATTTACTTTTCGAAAAAAAGCTTAGAATAAGAGGTGTTCGGATTTTTATGACCGACAACTTTTATTGGAGACATTTTTGAAAAACAAACAGATTCGGTACAAATCGACTGTAAAATTTTTAAAAAAGGACACCACCTCTGTGGTTAAGTATACTATTGGATGGATTTCCCGAGCGTTTCGTCGTTTTGTTTGAAGTAATTAGCTTCAACTTGTTTATTTTTTACAGTTCTTGTAAAATTGCGGTCATCCAAAAAAACTAAAGTGTCGGGATATCAAATGTTTATTCCAGGCAAACTTTTCAAGATATTTTCTAAAACTACCACTGTAACTGATAAATGTAAGTTTTGAACAACGCTCAGCGGGGTAAAAGCGTAACCTTGGATTCTCAATAAGCGCACTTTGTCTTACATAAGTTTGTAGAAAACGTCACCTTACACTTACAACTCATTCCAATGCTGCAAACCAAAGTGCGCACTGTGATCTTTGCCCCATGGCCAACATCGCGCTGGGCAATAGTACAATGTTAACCAATTGTATGTGTACAGTGAAGAAAAAGCCCCTGATAACAACACTATTCTTCGATGGTTTTAAGATACAGGAAGCGGAAAATGGTCTAAGATCCGACCGTGGTTGACCTTCCCTCATCGAGTTTCCTAATAAAATGAATATTTTATGCAGTATAATGTGTAATTAAACAAAACGTAATAGAGTTGCCACCCCATATCCCTGCAAGGCTATTTTTAACTAAATATTAATTAATTAAATTTTTTTCTATAACTACCCTCATCGAGTTTCCAAAAAAATGTATCGCCAATCGAGAGTAAACGACGTAAATAAAACGCTAAAGAAAGGTTGCTTACCCTTTCCGTGCAACAATGAAGGGTTGTCAGGTATAAACAGGTAAGCGTAAATTAGTAATTTACCCTCATCGAGTTTCCTGACATAATTATAATCAAAATGTAGGTAATATTATTATAAACACGATGGTATTGAGTTGCCTAAGCAAAAGTGTGCAAGGCTTAGGGTTGTCACGATTTTAAATTTCAAAAATTAAGTAAAAAAACATGGTGTGACGGAGAAGTACTGGCTATACAAACCAATATGTCAGGAAACTCGATGAGGGTAGATTACTAATTTACGCTTACCTGTTTATATCTGACAACCCTTCATTGTTGCACGGAAAAAGGTAAGCAACCTTACTTTAGCGTTTTATTTACGTCGTTTACTCTCGATTGGCGAAAAAAATTTTTTTGGAAACTCGATGAAAGTAGTTAACGAAAAAAATTAATTAATTAATATTTAATTAAAAATAGCCTTGGAGGGATATGGGGTGGCAACCCTATTACGTTTTGTTTAATTACAAATTATACTGCATAAAATATTCATTTTATTAGGAAACTCGATGAGGGAAGGTCAACCACGTTCGGATCTTGTACTAAAATGTTGAATTTAGCACCAAGAGTCTTTTGTTACGAGTCCGCAAAAATTAATAATCAACGAAGTGTTTAGACAAGTACCAAAAAAAATTAATTCAATATATTCTCCAGAGCTACAGATCTGTAAGCTCACAAAACTCTCCATGTGAACTCAAATCTAAACGTATTGATGTATCATCATTGGGTTATCTGTTGACAGTTTTTTAATAGAGTTTAATCAAAATTCTGGCATTCCTTTTTGATAACCCTGTATTAAACCACAAAACAAAACATACGAACGAACGAACGAAGATAAAAATAAAATAACAAGTGAATTCAATTAATAAAAATATCTTATCAATTTATAATAAATACACAATGATTTCTTATATATTATTATTATGAGTGCACTTGTATCTTGTTTTGTTACTTAGTAATATATATGTATTATCAAACATTGCGACTCTTTGCCCTTTCCCTAAGATAGCATAACCCAAAACACATAATAAAGATTATAAAATTTTCACACGCAAACATTTATAATTCTAGAACAATGTTTTTTTTTTTTTTTAAATAAAATAATCAACACATGTTGATAAGATAACACATATATTTTATCTTATTTATAAAGAAATTAAAAGATATTCTCTCATACAGTGGTTTTGAATGTTGAAATTAAATTTTAATAATGCGTTTCAAATTAATTTCCGTAATATTTAAGTGGGCATTTAAAAACTTATTTTATATAATATTTATCTTTTATTAAAAATTTAGGTCAGGTCAAATTTTCAATTATCAAAAGACAAAAATTATACTTTTTCGAATCTAGCTTAGTTCACAGCAGAGAACAAAGTGGAAACGACAGTTATCCTTAGATAGATTGTAGAGACTGCCCTAGACGGGTTACACTTCGACCATAAAGTCCATTATGATGTCGAAGGATGTGAGGACGTGAGTGGAGTGGAAGGAATTTTTGTGTATAGACTAGGAATTGGTAGGATACGCGGCTGCAGCCGACTATGATAGGAACTATGCCAATATTCATCTGGAGTTCGTGAAGGAGACTGCAGAAAACCTTCTCAAGCATAGCCGGTTACTTCGTTCTTGTCCATACGCCGACAGTTTAGTCAATTAACCGCTCTCTTTTTTTTTCCTTAATAATTGATAAACTGCCGATGTCGGGATTCGAACCCATAACCTCCCAGTTTTCAAGTAGGCATACTGCGCAGACATAATGCCTTAGACCGCTCGGCTACTTGGACTGGTATATCCTTAGTGATGAGCAAAAGAAGTCTTGCTCTAGCACATTTGCACTTTTTGAGATACTGAGATCAAGGTAGAGACTAGGCATACAATAGCAGTATCAAGACACAAAAGTAATCAATCAAAGTAAGATTAGCCAAATTATCAGCAGAATATAAATATGACGTGATGTGTGGTGATGCGATAGACGTAAAAAGACGAACGTCAGAACAGTGACCGTAGCTGATAACTTTAGGAGGATAGTGAGCATTATATAGCGATAACCATAATAAAAATAAAATATAAGTAAAATTAAAAACAAAGTTTACCGCTAAAAAGGATTTGAAAACTGTTCTAGAAAACCTAAGTCATCTGATATTGTCAACGTTTTAGTCATTCACCGCTATTTAACGGCACCGTTTTTTTTGAGAAACTATACCTATAATATTTAATTTGAGCATAATTTTGCACACTATTACTAAAATCAAAACTTAGGGCATACTAACAAATTAATTAATTACAGATATAACGCTAATTTATCCTCCATGACAACGTTGATTCGCCGCCATTCTTGATGACTTCGGATATTTTGAGGCTCACATCCACGGATAAGAGTTTAAATGTCAATTTTTTTTAAAGAGATACTTAATTTAGGTACATGAATAAAGGAAAAAGATGGTAATAATTTTTAATAATCTTTATATAATAATTAAATTTAAAATTTGATGCATTATCTATACATATAAAATGCTTTGTCCTGAATGACTGACTGACGGATCAACGCACAGCCTAAACCGTTGATCGTAGAGACCTGAAACTTGGAGGGTATGAGATAAGAAAGGATTTTCTGAAATTCTAGCCCTAAGCGGCGGAAAACCGGGGGCAAAATTTGTATGGGACAACGTGATTCCTTGGTCCAATCTACTTCAAATTTTGCATAAACATTCAGTATATTTACTTAAATACTAAGTAATATAAGGTCTGTAAAATTACAATTTTCGTGGGCGAAGCCTTTTCAGATTCCAACCTGTTTCGCAGAGGGTCATAGATTAATCCCGCGCTAAACAGGCTAAACTGCTCCGGGTGCATCGATTCAGGGATCATAGATAATTCATCAAAGACGTGGTTGTACAGTCCTTGCAAGAGTATGTTTTATTGCATATTTTATAATGAGATTTATCTCGGATTTTGCGTCGGTGGTGACATTGTTGATTCACTTTTTATATAGCCTATTCTGGGCGAAACACTCAAACAATAATGTAATTTGTTGAAATAAATAAAAAACATCCATAACACGTCTATACACATTGTGATTTATTTACAATCAGAAATGCTTAACAAAACAAGTTCCGCGATTGCGGATGCGAATATCCGCAACATATCCCTGGTTCACAATAGACGATACAGTTGGTAAGACGATGTTGTCCTCGTGTAAACAAAAAGACAATGGGTTTTATTTTCCCCTCATAAATACCAATGTAACACTCTCAAGACAACATGAATTTGCTTTTGAAAACATCATTATTAATGGACAGACATGAAAATCATTTATGCGCACCATTAACAATTTATTTACATTCGTTAGGTGAATCATGGTTTTCCTTGAAATCTCTTTTTCATTATTTAACACATTGTATGTCAATATAACACCTAAACAATAAGCAATAGACGAATAATTTTAGTCAAGTACAGCTCGTATTATTTACTTAAACCCTAAAAATATAATTCCATAAAATATAAAATTCATGTACGAAGCGAACCAGAAAAAAACAACAAATAAATACAACTTTTTTAACATAAAATTACTTCAAATGGCATCATGCCAAGTTGACTATATTTTTTTTTTAACATAAATATCATTTTTCAAATTGTTTACATAAATGAAAAGAAATTAAAACAATTTAAAATTGTAGACTTATGTTAAATTGTAACGTAAATCATATTTAAAATGGAGGGAGTGGCTGTGTCCTAGACACGGCCGTGTGCTTTACGTGAATACATGTACGTAAGGGGTAATATTTTCTTTGAGCGTATTATATTTACACTGATAGAGACAGATATTTATATCAAGTAAATTTTCTTGACATATATATTAATCTCGCGACAAGATTTTATATCATATAAATTGTATAATGTAATAAATTGATGGGTTTGATATAATTTAGAGTTTATTTCCTTGTTTTAAAAGCTTGTTTATAAAATTTTTTTGTTTACTATTAACTTATTAGCGAATTTCCTGAAAGGAAATAGAGCTATTGGTCCCGTACCGAAGTCAAAATTTCGCAAAAATTTCTTCAAATGTCCATCGATCCTACCTAGTAGATGTCAAAAATCACCATCTGTAAAATTTATATATATATATCTATGGACATATATATATACATATATATATATATATGTGTCTGTAATCACTCTAGCGGTCACAGTTTTCATTTTATCGGAATGAAATTTGGTATTTGAGGCGCTTTTGGTATTCAAAAGGTCAAGTTCGTTAATGGGTAAAATCGGACGAGGGGAAAGGGGGGTTTAAAGGGAGGGGGAAACACAAAATTTGACATATCTCTCTTAATATTCGAAAAATCGAAAAATTTATAAGAAGTAAAGTTTTAGGTATGAAATTTTACTGTAGTTTTGTTTCTTATCATTTTTTCTGTTACACTAATATTTACAGAAATATTGACGGTTTAAGATTGAAAACTAAATTCCTCACTATCTCTGTACACATTAGAGTTTGAGGAAAAATGATGAGATGATAAATTGTAGCAAACATGATTTTCTACAACTTTATTCCTTACGCATTTTTTGATTGTTCTAATATTAAAAGAGATATTTTGTATTTTCTTCTTTCTTTATGCCCCCATTTCCCCTTCACGTATGACATTTATTAATAAAATTGGCCTTGCAAATACTAAAATCATATACGACATTTCATTTTGATCAGATTAAAATTGTGACCGCTAGAAAGTGATTTATGTTTTTTAAGGAAATTCGCTAAGTTGAAGCAGCTCCTGCGTAACGAATTTTTTTTTATTTTTCGCTGGACATGTTTCTAAGTCTGTTCATTTCATAATTTCGGAGTTAACAAGTGAAGGGGTAATAAGTTAAGGGAAAAGTGGTGCTTGGAGAAAGAAGAAGAAAAAATATAAAATATCTCACTTAATATTAGAAAAATTGAAAAATGTGTAAGGAGATAAGTTGTAGAAAATCCTGATGTTTACTAAAATTCATTACCTCATAATTTTTTTCTACAATTCGAATGTGTACAGAGATATTTAGGATTTAAATTTTCAATCTTAAAGCGTTAATATCTCTGTAAATATTAGAGAAGCAGCAAAAATAATAAGGAACTTAATTATAGTAAAACTAATTTTCTACAACTTTACTTATGTGTTTTTCGATTTTTTCAATATTAAGAGAGATATACTATTGCCGATATATCGACATTGCATTATTTATATTAATTTTTTACTTTAACACCATATTTTATTCGCTATAACTATTTTACGAGAGCTGTCGATTGAAGCAAAAAAAAAACATTCTAGCTTTATCGAGTCAAAAGTTATACTAAACGGAAATTGAAATGTGACGCAGCAAAACGACATAAAAATACCGGCACCGGCACTAATTCACTCTATCATATGGTGTTTTACGGGTATCACTAGATACCTCTTAAGAAGCCCTTCCCAACCGTATACGATATCTTCACTTTGACTTGGTTTTTTGGCGAGTTAAGGCTTACATTACATTATTTTTAAATTTTTTTTACTTTAACGGCATATATATTCGCTATAGATATATCGATAGATCTTGACAAGAGCTGTCGATTGAAACTAAAACAAACGTCCTAGCTTCTTTGAGTAAAAAGTTATACCAAACAAAAATTATGTGACGCAGAAAAACGATCTCAAAATTGCGGCACTTCTGTATCCCCTGGATCTCAAAACTGTATCCTCCGATTTTGTTATCATTAGTTTTTTTGAATTACCCCCCCCCCCCTATATATCAAATTTATAAACGTATTCACGTCAAAACTTTCATTTACAATATTAGTCACATTCGATAATAGGGAATATGCATGAAAATTTTTTTTCACATTTATTTTCAGAATATGAAAATACTGTTAATACTGTAATAATATTTAAAAACGAAATTAAAATCCGACAAATATCAAGGAAGCTATAAGCTTTTAAAGATTATTATTTGTCTCTTTCTTGCAAAAATACTGAAAACGGAGTTTTACGTGTATTTTAAATGGTGAAAGTGTAATATGACGTCACATAACATATCAAGAGGGCTATCACCCTCTTTGTCTAATCGGGAATTTCAATCATTCATATCTCGCTTATTTTTAAAGTTATTTAAAAAGTAATTTTACCTTGATATTTGTCAAGTAAACATGCTTCAATTCAAGTGATAAAAAATTTTCATGCATATTCCCTATTATAGTTAATTATAATGGATAGATCAATAATATTAATAGCCAACAATCAAGTGAGATCAATGCCAAATTATTTAGCGACATGCACTTATCACACTATCTATTACTGTTTGATATTGATTTGAATAATGAATTTAATTTCTTTTTTCAATTTGTTGTTAAAAGTTTCCGTATGGTTTTCTTTATTAGTATCGGTTTTTTCAGGGATAAGTGAATACTCAATTGACTTGTGGTTACAACAAGGAAATACTTTTATATAATAATATAATCTTTAGTAGACAAGCAGCAGTGCTGAAACGTTTATTTTGATAAAAGATTAAAATTTTGCGAATACAACAAAGGTAAGTAGCCATTTACTTTTTTCGTCACGTAGTAGCTACATAGACCAGAGGTGGGCGCAGACGGCTCGCCGGAGTCGAACGACTCTCCATAAGCTGGGTGAGAGTAAGTAATAAAGGTATGTTTTGAAGTAAGACGGAACGATGTTTCAATACAGGTTGCCTACCGATTATTGCCCAATAATTTATTCAATCAATTTAGAATTAGTTTTATAAAATATTTATTGTTTAAAACATATCTTTTACAATATGGAGAGATACACTAAAAAACATAATAATAACAATAATAATAAAGTCACTTGACTATGTCCGTGCGGTACACTAATCGGGCTCAGCCTTGAAAAAAAGAAACAATAAAAACAACAATAATGATGATAGCAATAACAATAATTACAACAACAACAACAACTATATGTATTCCCACTTTATGTAAAATTTAACCATTTAGAAATTAGTAACAAATTACCAACCCTAGCTCCCCCCACCCAGCTTTATCATTGGCATCTTTTTTGTATCCAGTGTCATCAAATTTCCATGACACTATACCCCCTACTAAGAAAAAAAAATTAAATCAAGTAAATAATTGTTTATTAGTTCTCCGATATGAATAGTTTAGGCAAATTATTCGGAATTTCCAAAAATCTAATTCTAAAATCTAAACTAAAGCTAAATCATCAAAAAATTTACAAGCGGTAAATGTAAAAGATCTAATGATTTATATTTTATAATTTATATAACATTTATATTTTATTCATACCCAAATATATTAAAAAGGTACATTTTATGCCCCAAATTACCAGCCCAAAATTCCAGAGTATGTATTCAATGTATTGTATACTTTGAATAATAGTGACCATAAAAAATAGTTGGTATTATTATATTTTTTTCAGAAAATGTTTTAATTAAACCTATATTTACTCAATCTCTCTTCCTACCTCTCACTCAGAGCTGAGTGCAGTCAAGGTCTGCCCACCTATGACATAGACTAAGCTAATTTACTTAGAAGGAGGAGGACATCATAATGACTATCGAATCAAAGTTACCATGGTGATATAGTTACAATAAACATACAGAAAGCACATCACATATCAAATTGCATTCCATTAAGACTGAAATTGTAGCTATTAAAGCGCGTACAGACGCATATGCTGTTTGTAGGACCAAAGCTCGTTTCCGACTTATGAACCTGCTTCGATTAATCTTCAAGGAAGGTAGAATCTTCTGGTTGAATGATTGCATATTCTGTGAAGAGATCGTGGAAATTCATCCATGAAATCTCCCGACAAAATGTAATTCATACATAACATAATATACTACGAAATTAAATTTGATCGAACGCTGGTAGAAATATTTGTATCGATAAATGCTGAAGACAGTATCCTGGAAGATACCATTAAATGATAATCAATCCACGATAGACTCAATCTGAGTTGCAATTAGATTTTAAATCTGCTATCTTTAAGAATTAAGCTACCAAGGTTTTTCTATTTTTTATATTCGAAGTGTGCAATTAGTTTCTTGCCTGTGAGATTTTTAATCCCAGATTTAGATTAATCACAGTATTATTTTACTACTACTTTTACTACCGTTTTTATTATAGGAAATATGCATTCAGAAATACGCATGGCTGTCCAGCGGTTCATTGCGTGCGTAGAACGTACGCTGTAAACTTGAAAGGCAGCAATTATAACAATTTTTTTGTTTGTTCCCGGAAACTATTTTGACTACCTACCTACAGTTATCAGCTTCCAATACTTCAATACAACAAATAAAACGAGGTTAAATGTGCTATTTACCTCACGAATACACCATTTGAAAAACAAAATAACTGTCCAGAGATAAAATAAATTATTATTATTTCACTTGCAAATGATAAATTTTAATATTTTATATTAAACAAAACAAATAAATTATTTATGAGTATTAATACCAGAGAACCAGTAAAGCAGTGCGCGTTGGCAGCAGGTAATTATTTAAATTTTTCGAAGAGGTCGTTCACATACAACGATGATATCACTTATTATTTTTATTTGGAAAATAACATGTGATGGAATAATCCTCTTTGTATGCAATTTTCGCGTGTTTTTTGTTGTTGTATTTGAAAACCAGATGTATAATAATAAATTAAATTATAAAATACTGAACTATTTATCTTTCATCCACATTAAAGCGACATTGAAAATATTCCATGTTTATAAATGTATTAACTTCTAAACTAAAAGAAGTAACATCCCATCAGAAATGGAGTATGCGATCAAAATAGAATTTGAAAAGTCGTTAACTCTGCTGTTTATATTTTTTTAAACTTGGATGTTTGCTGTTTTTATTAATAAATGTATTCAACGCATCGTTTTATTTTGTCATATTTCCTTTTCTTTCTTTCCTATTGACTTTTTCACAAAAGACAGTTTTTGTATACTGATATTATCATATCATTTTTGTATATTAAATTTTTTAAGTCGTTATTTACTAGACTTTATTTAATAAACTAAAAAGTAGAAAATATATTTTTTTCTTCAAGTAACCAATATACAATATAACTATACAAATAAAACCTATTTTGACAAAATGGAAACCCGACTTCAAAAACCAAATAGAATATTTGATTTTTAAAGTCGGGTTTCCATTTTGTCAAAATAGGTTTTATTTCTCGCTTTTTAGTGACTTTGAAGTTCTATAACTGATTTTATTTGTCTAAATATGGGTAGCCTACTAAACGACCAACTAATTTTTAGTGCATTTTTTGCCATTATGAATGAGTATATAATTTCAAAAAAAAAAAATTTCCCAGAAATCGGTTATCACATATAAAATGAGGGTTTTCCTCGATTTCCAGGGGATCCCTTCATCAGAATGCGATTTGGTGACAATGGGACCAATCGGAAATCAAACTCTTTAAAACAAAAAATTCAAAATCGGTTAATGACGGAGTTCTGAGGTATCAAACATTAAAAAAAATATATATAAAAAAAAAATACAGACGAATTGAGAACCATCCTCCTTTTTGAAGTCGGGATAATAAAAGAATAAGGCGCTCAGGTATTAAATGTTCGCCCCAATTGTTTATTTATGACGACAAGAAGAAAAAATTTTATTTTGAACTTTTTTGTTTATTAAATAAAAGCTTTTTACGTAAAAAAAAATGTGTGTCTATTATTTTCTACATTTTAGTATATTATTTTTAAAAACATTCCACAAAATTTCTATTTCAGGGAAAATTGCTGAATTCCATCTATATAGAAAGATATTACATATACTATATTAAATATTGTAGGGGCGGCCAAGTCTTCAAATTTTCTGGTTTGTAAGATTAAATCGGTTTAAAAGTATATTTCTCTTCATTCCATAACTCCTTTATTTTTTTTCAAAATCTTGAAATCTTACCTCAAATTCAATTAATTTTTGTCAAGACATTACGAGCGATCGACCAAAATTGGCTTCCCGATCGACTTGTTGGCTACCCCTGCTACATTGTCACGCGATTTATACACATGTGCAAATAATAATTTATCTAACGGACAATTCAGCTCTGTGGCACTTTAAATCTCCTATGATTTCCACATTAACTACTAATTATTGCTGATTGTTTAAGAAATTCTCATATATATCTTTCTTTTCAAGGACTCGGCAAAATTTTGTAAATACTTTCGTAAATACTGCAAATGGACTAATTATGTAATTTTATGAACACCTATACCAAAATCTTTTTTCTGCTTTTAATATTTTCAACTGTTACAAAAACGGAACTAAACTTAATATACCCTGGTATATATTATATACCGGATATAAAAATCCCTTTTCCATTATAATACCATGCAAAATACTTAAAAAACAAAATCACTTTGAATAATCCTCTTACCAAAGTCTTTACGCGGAGACGGTCGAACATGATGCGATGTAATCTGACCCATTTTTATTAATTAATTAATAAAAAAGACACTTTCAATGAGAAAAATGGAATTAAAAAAACACTTTCAATGAAAAAAAATTGAATACAAAAAAACCACTTTTAACTCCCAGTTTATAAAAAAAACATCACAGTAAAACAAAACGCATAAAATAAAAATACTACAATAGCAATAACTACTATTAATACAAACAATAACAATGAAACGTATTAATAATTAGCTTCACATTCATTACTCAGTATTATAAGTACGTAGATATTAAATCATCTGCCAGCCGATCACCGGCATTGGGCGTCACTAACTAGTTGTTGGATTATTTCAACAAAACTAATATATTTAATCTCCCAACGCAATGATACTTATAATATAAAGTGAGTGTGGTTTGTTGCTTGCTTTTAAACACATATGCACACATATGCATCAAAGTTAGCTACTAGGCTAGCTGGCGCACTTATATATGTCGCAGATGGATTATCAAATCGGCTGTTTTACAAAACCGCTAGTTGTTTTACATAACAATTCCGTTATGTAAAACAACTGAACGACGTTCAGCTGGATTGTCATTGCGATACGTTTTACAAAACTGCTACCCACGTTTAGACGTAATGCAGAATAGCTTATCGGTAGTCACAAAGAGCGTTTTAATAGGGAAATATATAGAACGCCTTTCAGTGCGGGGACCAAAAACACGCAAACCCGACCAACTCGGGGTATGGCCGATGAAGTGAAAGATTGTAGTGCTCGGTTGTAATAGTTTCATTATTTAATTTCAATAATTTTTGATACTATAACTCAAATATATAGAACGTCTTTTAGTGCGGGGCCCAAAAACACGCAAACCCTACCAACTTAAGACTTAAACAATATAGAGATATAGACTGCTAGGTAATAAATATAGTAGTGTTAATAATAATAATAATATAAACTAAAATGTACAATCTGACGTTTCATTTCACGCTGTTTTACATAACGTCTAATCGTTGACCCGCTGCATTGATAAACGCAAAACGTTTAAGAAATATTATATGTTAAAAATCAGTAAGTATGTAAAACAGCTAAACGTCGTTTTAGTTGTTTAACATAACGAAGTTGTTATGTAAACCAACTAGCGGTTTTGTAAAATAGCGGATTCGACAATCCATCTGCGACATATACATTACCGTTGTTGAATGCTAATAAAATCCAGTAGCCCGTTAGTATATATTATATACAGTCTGTTTTCAAATGCATTTCTAATAGGGAACATAAATATTGTAATGTTACATAAATACTTAAAACATCTGGGCTGCTTGTGTTATGATGTTGGTTTGATGTCATTTAAGAGTGGGGAATTAGTGATGCCCACTTAATTTATAATATTATTATTCATTACATATGCACACACACTACTAACTATAGAGAACCCCCACTATTTTTATTTCTTTACGAAGCATTGTGTACTGTAGTTATACCAGTTGTTTAGTTTACATCTTCACATAGTAGATCTCCCACGAGTATGAGAGAGTACATATGTATACATTAAGCAATGTGTATGAGAAGGAGGTCTTATAGGTTTGATAAACAAGCATATTATTTTTCAAAACAGTGAATAATATTCATAACTGTTCGAGTGGTTGGTGATTGTCTCATACAACACAACACAGCACAACAGTAACAAACCTATAAGACCTCCTTCTCATACACATTGCTTAATGTATACATATGTACTCTCTCATACTCGTGGGAGATCTGCCATGCGAAGATGTAAACTAAACAACTGGTATAGTAAGAAATATTTAACATTGATTCTCTATTGGGAAAGCTGTCCAAAACAGACGGTATATAATAATAATAAAGACTTAGGCCAACACAAATCACACTAAACTCTTTCAAAATTGTCTTATTTACATAAAAATTATAATAATAATTTATTTTTAAACGCTGTAAATGAGTTACACACGAGTTTATTATCACATAGCACGGTAGTAGTAGTAATGGAGAGAAGGTCGAAGCCTGGCAAGTAGGCCTTTCTAGGCCTTTTTTTGCCGACCAATAAAGGGCAAAGGATTTGAATGCAGACTAGGAATTGGTAGGTTGGAGACGTTTAGGTCTCTGTATCTCAGGAACCAAAAAAGCTATGAGGCTCAAATTTAAACGTTAGCGTGATAAACGTATCAAATTTTAACATTACAACTTTAATAAATGTAATATTTGTGAGGGCCAAGTTATTTGACAAAAGTAAGGAAATATTGGTATAAATTTATTATTAATTTTATAGATATATATATTTTAGAATTTTATAGATATTTTTTAGTTCTGTGGAAATGACAAAATCAACAACGGGTGGGAGAGAGTGCGCACACAGCAATATATGCTGGAGTAGACAGTGAAAAGAAACGCCATTTCGTTGCATTCCAAAGTAATAACGTCACATTTTTTTACCAATTCACTCTCTGTATTTTAAATATATATATTCTGTATAAATTTGAGAGGTGCGCGAAATAGAAGTTTCACTTCAAAAAACTTGCCAAATAAAATATGAAATACCCGGCACCTGAGAGAGAAACTTACACGATAAATATATACCAATAATTTGCATACTTTTGATAAATAACTATATTCTCATGAAATACATACCAGGGAGAATCTCTCGAAAAAATGTGTACCGATCATTTCCTTTCTTTTGTTAAATAACTTGTTCCTCACATAGATTTCACTACTTTTGTCAGCGAACATTTTTTTTTTGCTGGGATATCAATACTTTTCGTATGCGAAAACTTTCCCCCTTTTAGTGAGCTTATATTCACGCATCCAAATACGGACTCCTAGCTTCAAAATTTAATGACAGATTTTTTGTCACTCCCTTGTCGAATTTGAAACATTTTTTTCGAAAACCGTCGGTCCGAATTGAATGATAATTGATAAATTGAGCTTAAACATAGAATCTTGATGAACCAAATTTTTGGGCGCTTTCATTTAATTATTTTAAGATAATGTAAAATGAAAATGTATCTGCCAGCACCCTAAAATAATCGGATTGGCTGTCAAGAAGTTTGGATAACCTAAATTATAAACGTAAACTATTTAGAACTATAAACTAATAAATTTGTATCCAATTGGTATTGAAAGTTTCAAAGAAAAATGAATTTCATATTCTTCTGTTTTCATCGTTTTCCTCAAAAACTATCGTTCTAATTATAGATCTGCAGTCCTTAACCTAATGCCCGCGGACATGGTGCTCGCTGGACATTTAACGTGTATCCTCCGCTATACAAAGTTCCGGATAAACAAAAATTGAAGCTATAAAATTTTTTTTTTAATATTTTGTTATTTATTTTTACATATTTTTGAAAAAATAAATGACGATAGCCTCCTAACCGATATTCTAAAATGTGCTCAAAGGTTGCGGAACTCTTGCCTAGATTATCCACTTTTTTTAGCGAATCGATCTGATTATTTTAAGATATTGAAATAGTTATTTAACTTATTTCTACCACGTTAAAACATTTGAATCGGATTGCCAAATTTGAATCATCAAGGCTATTAACTTTAGTAGCTGTCTACGATTGAAAGCGTACGGCAGACGGGCGATTTTTTGTATTATTCGATTTTCGGATTTTCAGCCTTTTCAAACAGAAAATTATAAATTTTGAGTGAAAATTAAAATTTTCTTTCTGATTCGATTACAAAAGTTTATTATTATATTTATAACATTATAGTAATAAAAAACTAAAATAATTGTAGTTTTGATAAGAAACGTAGAATGGTTTCAATTTTGTGTATAATGAGGGTAAAAAATGAGATAAGCATACACAATGGACTATTTAAGAATAAATTAAAAATATGATTAAATTAAAAAATATCAAGACCCCCGGAGACAAAACTGAATGTTGATAATAAAAAAAAATAGACTGCAGAAAGAAAATATCACAATTTCCACAAGGAACAATTTTTAAAATAAATTTGTTAAAATAATAGGAAGAAAAAGTCGGAGAAATTTCAATGAAACTTCTAAATCCACGGTATCCCAATTTCCTTTAAGGAGTAACCCTTACAAGTTCAGGTTAATTTAATAGTTTATTTACTTAGAAGTAATCAAATGATTTAACCTCGGAATGAAAGCGAGGCATTAGCATTCTAAATACTGGCAAAAAAGTCTCCTATAATCTCGTGTCCACGAAGCAGGATATTAAAATTCAAATGCCATGAAAATAGTTTTTTTTAACCCGACTTCAAAAAGGAGGATGGTTCTCAATTCGTCTGTTTTTTTTAAAATAATATTTCGTTTCCTAGAAGTCATATGACAGACGTTTTTATATAAAACAAGCCGGGTGCCTGATGAGATTTCTCATCTCATCTCAAAAACCATCCGATTTTTCTCAAATGTAAAAAGCCTAAATACCAACTTCTACGTTTCTAACTTCAAAAATCATCCTCTTTCCATACAAACTTTCGTCCCTTTTTAACCTCTTTAGGGGAAGAATTTCCAAAAACACTGAAACATCTGACTTTTATTTAACAGAAACTTATTTCCATATTTCTAACTTGAAAAATGGCGAAGTTCCATACAAACTTTCATCCCCTAATTAACCCCGTTAAGGGATTCAACTTCAACTTGGCCTACGTTATATAAGGAACTCCTGAGCAAAATTCCATGCTTCTAGCTTCTAGACTCACCGGCTTAGGCTGTGCGTTGTCTGTCAGTCAGTCTGTAGATTTTTATTAAGTAGATTTTATAAAATTTTAAGCAAATTTGATCTCATTCAATTTGTTTTATGATCAACAGATTTCGAGATATAGTGCGAAGAATGTAAGGTGTGCATTATTACATATTTTATTTACAAAGCATGTGAAATTTGGGAGAACCGAAAAATCGTGTATAGCGGCGCACGTTATTGAAAATAACCACAAAATCGATAAATCGAATCCAAAACTACTTAAATCGGTATAAAACCCCACAGAATTTGATGCATACGAAAGTATCTACATATACAAATTGAGAAAACAGATAATGAATTTAGACAATGGCCCAATTCCAAATTCTGATTTAATAAAATTAAACCATTTTCAAAAATAAAAATCCAATACCTGAATGTCAAGGTTAGCGTAGATACACCCACTTTAGTGACTCGCCAGAGAATACCGCCAATAAATAGGTGGGGCTTTCCACACACCTAATCCAGTAGTCAGGCAACGCAAATAATCCTCAAGTCAGATTATACCCTCAGTCAAATCGTATAAAAGGACAGAACTTTTTTAATGTCATTGTGAGACACGCACAAAATTAGCAACAAGCAACATATCTCTGAATCCATATCCCACAGATAGTTACGATTAGCTAATTCATACTGATGATGACTGCATTGTAGTCATAATACGTATTTATAAAATACAAACAAATGTTCTAGGAATAGGGGCAAAATTTGAAATGTAATTATTATATACTGATTGTATTTTAAAATACACCCAATCTAGAAACAATGTAGAGTGTATCTATCGCTGTTTATATGATATGGTATGGTTATATGGTGTCTTTGTTACCATAGGACCATACCATATCATATGGTCAGTTTCTATAAGTGAAAGCTGTTCCAACATTGTGAGACAGATAGTGTCTCGTGTTCTCTATATGCTTTTTTATTGCATAAATAACACGAGTAAACCAGTTTATGTTCCCACTACCGATATTTTAGAATTCTCATGCACATACAGTATGGACGAGGTGTCTCGGAGGAGAAAGAGAAAAATATAGTCGACACCCTAATGTTGGGACATTTTTTCCTATACCAACTGACCATGTAGAATTACTACATATATGATGTAGACACGACGGACGACGGACAATTACGACGATGTATACATGCACGAGTAAGATGCAACTATATATAAATGATTATAGTTAGAGAGTGATAAGTATAATAGTTATATGTTATAATACAATACTGATTTTAATACAATTTAAGTGTGACAAAGTAAACCATATCATAGTACACCACATATAGACAGTGATAGATACACTATACATTATTCCAGATTGGGTGTATTCTAAAATACAAGCTGTATATGGATGCGCACATGCTACACTTCACGCTATAACTCGAGAATAGGCTAATCATGCGTAAAAATGCATCGGATAAAATTTATGGAGAATTTCGTGATAATGGGCATATGACAAGTAGGAAATAAGACATTTACAAATACCTGTTTTTATGACCTTTGAACGTCAAAATAAACGTTTATGCAAAAAATTCAGCTTGCTTACTTTCATTCCGAGATTGGCCCTTTATTTTATCTAATTTGATTGGATTATTTTTTTTGATCAATGCAATTAATTGATTTTATTGAAATTATTGTGAAATAATTCATATTTCAGCTCCTAAAACCGATTTTATACCCGGTATATAATATATACCAAGGTATATTAAGTTTAGTCCTGACTTTTTAACGGTTGAAAAAATTGATTGCAGAAAAAATATTCTGGTATAAGTGTTCATAAAATGATCGAATTAGTTCATTTCCACATATCTGTCCGTCCGTCCGTCTGTCAATTGTCTGCAAATTGTAAACAAATTGGCTAACGACCTCTGGAAAGGTTAAGGAATAATTTTAGTCTCAACGAGGGAAAATGATAAAAATACCCCCTAAGGTTTTTATATCCGGTATATGATACATACGACTTATAAGTTTTTGGTATATATCGCAGAACAAAAATTTTGGTATAGGTGTTCATAAAATAACCTAATTAGGTTACTTACACGTGTCTATCTGTAAACACGATAAATCAAAAACGACAAGAGATAGCGAGCTGAAATTTTGTAGAAATATAAAGTAAGGTCAAGTTCGGACCATATTTGGGCAAAATGGGCAAAACTGTTTACCTTTGAAACCGTAAGAGATAGAAGAAAAATTAAAGACAAAAAATGTTCTTTTTAAAAAATAAACAACTTTTATTTGAAACATTTTTTCATAAATTTAGTATATACCGAGTATTTAAGCAATTAACTCAGTTAGTTGTTATTTTCACTTGTTTTTTTATAACAAAATGAAACCATATAGAGTACATTTTTTTATTCCATTATCTGTTTATACAGTTAAATAATAAAAGGTATTTTCACAGCAAAAAAACATTATCATAAAAAAAAACAACATGATAACAAAATACTACAATAGAATTGTTTTATACGTCGTGGTCAATATGAGTAATCAGTTATTCAACTTAATGACGACATAAATCTAATCATTAGACATACTTGATGGTCAATTAAAAGAGTGAGTTATAAATTCAATGACATTTGTCTATAAAGTATACGATAGTCCTCTCGAATTTGTCTTACGTAATCGAAATGAAATTTGACAAATATTGTATTGTTGTCGCTTAATTATATAAACAATAATAAATATATTCATCATTCGCCATATGAACTAAATTAAACTAAATATTTGTTTAAACCTACAGTGTTGTAGGCAGGGATGTTACGGATGCGAAATTTTTGACACCCGTGGATGCGGATATTTTAAGGCTCACATCCGCGGATGCGGATTTATGAATAAAAGAAAATGATGGTAATAATTTTTAATAATCTGTATATTACCATCAAATTTTAGTATGAAAATTTAAAATTTGGTGCATTATATTTAATAAAGAGCAATGTCGCTGTCTTTTGCAGGTACCTTCCTGTTTCGCAAAGATTCATAGTTTGATTAATCCCGTGCTAAACCCGCTATACTGCTCTAGGTGCATCGATTTAGATAATTTCTCAAAGACGTAGTTATACGGCCCTTGCGAGAGTATGTTTTATTGCATATTTTATACTGAGATTTGTCTCGGGCATGCGCATCTAGTTTAAAATTAGACTAAATCACACTTTGCGACGGTGGTGGCATTGTTGATTTACTTGTCAAGTAGATTATCCAAGTCGAAACCCTCAACCAATAATGTCAATTGATGATATAAATAAACAAACATCAGTAAAATAACACGTCTAAACACATTGTGATTTATTTACAATCAGAGAAGCAACTCTAAACAGAGAAGCAACATCCGCATCCACAAAAGCTCCGTAAAAAGCATTGATTATTGCAGATGCGGATGTAGATGCCGAAAATTAATGTGGAAGTTCTGAGATTACGGATGCGAATATTCGCAACATCCCTTCTTAAAACAGTCGAATTGGGTCTGGTGGTGTACCGTAATGAGGTTTTGAAGCTGATATATAAAATAAACTCGTGTGTAAGTTATCTGACGTGTTTTTATTAGTAAATGTAAAAGTAAGAACCTATGTAGGTAATGATTAATGAATACAATTTTCTTTTCACTTGAATGAATTTCAAACTCAATAATAATACATCTCTCTCAATTTACGTAAACAGTTTATATTTTATCAGCTTTTAAATGTAATAAAGAAATACAATTTTTTTTTGCATGCGCGTACTTTAAATATTATGATCATTTTATTGCAGATACAAACAGTTCATAATAAATGAAAAGCTTTTCTTTTAAATGGCTTTTAGTTTCATCATTTTTAAATTTCTTATTCATTTAAATATTATTTGAAATGAGCTTTTTGCACTTTTATTTAATTTGATCGTATATGCAGGCTTTAAGAAAAGAACTTATATTCACATATACTATTGACAGATTTTATTTCAAAACAAAGATCTTTTTAAACAGATGACGATTCCATTTTTTTAACTTTAAGGCTAAATTCATACAAATCGATTGAATCGCATTATGGGCCACAGAAATCGTGTCCTTTTTTCATAATTGTATAGTCATTTTGTGCCTTATACATTCGGTTTTTGGAGCAACACACCAATTGTGAGATTTGTGCACGATTTTTTAAAACATTGTTGCTTCACTTCCTATGCGGTTTTTTGCATTCGACGCGGAATTTTTGATACTTTAAATAAGAATCTTTGGGAAAATTTAATTTTCCCAACGGAACATATGGAAAATCAAAAATTAAATTTATGTGTTTAAGTTTAACCTTTTCCAGACATTTGATAAGGATGCGGTTGTTTGCATTTGACGTGGGATATCTCAAAACCTATTTGTAGATCGAAAAAATTCAATTTTCCCAACGCAACATCCGAAAAAATGGGGAAAAAACAAAAATTTGTGGTTTTATTTTCTACATGGTAGTTTGATCAGTTATAGGCAATAGATTTTGAATATCGAATTGTTATTATGTTCATTGAGCAATTCAATTAAAAATTTCCATGCATTATTTAGTTTATCTCAAATGTTGGAATTTCGTAAAAATTAAAATGTAACTAAACTAAAACGTAAGAATGTAAGTACAAAGTAAAATGAAAAAAATATTTGGTTGAAAAAATTTTTTTCGTAAGATTTTTCTTAGTATGTTTTTAAAATTTTATAACGCGGCAAGTTTTAATTTAAAATATTTGAATCAAAAGAAAACAAATTACTTGCCGCGATATAAAATTTTAAAAACATACTAAGAAAAAACTTACGAATTAAATTTTTTCAACCAAATCTTTTTTTCATTTTACTTTGCACTTACATTCTTACATTTTAGTTTTCGCTATTTAATTTATAAATAGCTCGGCTCTTTAATTGGGATATCATCACTTTTTAAGGAGCAAATATTATATAAAGTAACTCCCCGAAAACTCGGCCCTTTTTTACATTTATGTTTTTGATCGGATTCTAAAATTTTTGAAAAAAGATACATCTTCTGTAGGCCATACTTTAGCATACACCACGATTTTTCGGTTTAATTAGTACAGTCGTTACAATTTCGACCATTCAACTAAAATTGCATACATGCAGTCGAAAGCAGAATATCGTACGGAAAAAAGTTAATATGCAAACGTAGATTGACTCGAACACTACTGTCATGGAGACTAAATAAAGGAGATGTAACTCAAACGGGAAAATTGACAAAATATGGCAACGAAATGGTAGAAGTTATATTTACTTTTTATGCCGCTAGGGTCGTTAGTTTTTGATAGCAACCATCCGTACCGAAGTGAAATACCGTACGTTTAGTTTACATCTTCGCATAACAGATATCCCACGAGTATGAGAGAGTACATATGTACACATTAAGCAATGTGTATGAGAAGGACGTCTTAATGTATATATATATATGTATCTCTCATACTCGTGGGAGATCTGCTTTGCGAAGATGTAAACTAAACGTACGGTATAGTATAATAAATGGAAATGAAGTAACTAGTTTTATTTCGAAGTGATTATTTTGAAGTATGAAATTTGTTTAAAAAAATTTATTAAATAAAAAACTGTTTAAAAAACATTTAAAATGGGAAGAGCATGTGCAGCAGACAATTGTAAAAGTGGTAGTGCTTGTGACAATAAGCAACGGGATCAATTGGGTTTAAAAAACCAGGACTTTTTAAAGTACCAAAAGCTAGTATAAATATTCCAAAATTAATTAAATTGTATGACATTATATTAAATATTAATTTTCAGCATTAATTATTATTAATAAATAAAAGTTTAATTTAATATCTGATTCAATAATTTATTTTCAGTTTTACAATTCCAGCATTACAGGTTACTATTTAATTATTTGATGTTTTTTTTTTTTTATTTTTATGTAAATTATTTTGCGAATTTTAACTATCACTTCAACTAAATCCTTATTGAAAAATTGAAATTACTTATCATTTATTTAAAAAAATATTTTATTGGAAAAATACTTTGGCTGGAAATAATTTGTATAATGCTATAAATACGTAATGTTTTTCAATTAAAACTCGCACCTTATACTCTCTGTTTTGTTTCCGGTGCCGAAGGAACACTACTGACATCTTATTTTTGCCAATTATTTGTTTACATGGAGTTATGTATCCTTGTTTAGTGTCTATGACCACTGTATTCACAGCATGGCATGATTGTCATCTGATACTAGTGGCGATGAACGGTATCAACACGGCGTTAGTGCCCGTACCGTGTAGAGCACGTAATGTGTGTTATTCCCCGTGGTCTTATATATACCTACCACTAAAAAATTTGATCATACGAAATTTACCGTACGATCAAAATCGATGTGTATGCGCCAGTGATTATAGTTTCAAATAAAATAATGCAAAGCTTTTGAAATTGACTAGAGTATTCACTAACCTCTATATAACTGGACAGATTATGCTTATGGCTCTAAACGTGAAATAACCATAGAGATAATATATATATATATATAGAGTAGGCAAGCCGAGTCAAATGTTGTCCTGCAGATAAAAAGAGAAAGAGAATCGATGAGGTATCGCTATTTCATAGGCTAAAGGCTTTGTTAAAATTTAATGATATTAATTTTATGATACTCGCGTAGCCATAAATATAAATTTTTTAAATCCTAAATATATCGATAATGGAAAATTTAGATTAATACTAAATTTTGAAATATTATTTAATAATCAGTGTTCGGTTTTGTTTTTTTGTTACAATTCAAATAGAATATTAGATGCAGGAGCGCTGAAGCAAAAGTTAGTTAGTTTCTAGACTAGTTAAGTAACGCTACAATTCGGGATTAATGGCGTAACATAGGATAATCTGTCCAGTTTATATAGAGGTCAGTGAGAGTATTATCTAGAAATTTTTTAATGATAGCCATAGCTTTTGCTTCCCAATAACTACAGCTAGTTGACCAATAAATATTGATTTTTTTACTATTTTATGTCGAACTGATACTATTCCAATTTGTATACCAGTTTTGATGATATCATACATAAAACATCGACCTTGAACCTTCACATTGATGAAGAAAATTTACTACCTGGCTCAACAACAAAAGTTCATTTATGACGAAACAAAAGCTAATAAAGTGCAAAAAAATTTGTAAATAATGAAATTTTGTTATTAATTTTGATCCATGAAAAATCATTAGACACCTATTATGAAAATTTCTGGTATAACCGTACAATTGGCTGCAAAAGTTGATGTTATTTTTGTAAATTTTATAATTGATTTGTACCTTATTGATTCAGTTTTCGAAAAAATGATTCGGATAAAAGTTGTATACAAATTTAATATAAAAATTTAATGTTCGTTTGTTCGTAATCGCAAATCTCCTAAAGTTCTTTACCGATCGTTTTGAAATTTTTACACAACGTTGTATTCATATAGGAGAAGGTTTTTATTTGAAAAAAACACGACCCCTAAACAGGGGGGGGGGCGGTATCAATACAAAAATTATTGATATTCCAGAAAAAACAAAAATGTTCGCCTTCAAAGAAACTTTGTCCTTAAATCCTTTTTTTTCAAAATCGAATATATATACAACGATATTTAGGATTTTAATTTTTAATCTTAAATCGAAAATATTTCTGTAAATATTAGAGTAACCGAAAATATGATAAGAAACGAAATTGTAGTAAAACTAATTTTTTATAACTTTGCTCCTTTTGATTTTCCATTTTTTGTTTTTGCAGTGTTAAGAGAGATATATCAAATTTTGTGTTTTCCTCTCCCTCTAAACCCACCTTTTCCCTTGTCCGATTTGGCCCATTAACGAACTTATTCTTTCAAAAACAAAAAGCACCTTACATACCAAATTTCAATCTAGTTACTTACTTACAAATCCATAATTTTATGAAAAAAAAAGTTTCAAAAGTTGTTTTTTATTTTGTTTGAAAATTTTTCTTCTATCTCTTCGGGTTTCAGTCTTATCTGGGTGATTTCAGCCTAAGACCTATCTGCCTACCAATTATCAACTATCTAGGACAACTGGAAGTACCCTAGAATATTGTTGATGAGTACGTCAGCTCCCAAAATGCCGATTTTTAGGATTAAATATTTTGAAAACTATTAAAGCTGTAATGTTGCTGAAACTTACCGTAAGATGGTGGGTCTCAAGCTATGTTTAAATTCAAAGCTTTTTCGGTTCCTGAGATACAGAGACCTAAACACTGTCTATAATCCTTCTTGTAAACATAATGCTTAAACATGGCCTGACGCACTACATAGTAAAACAACAGTTGGTCTACGCAATTGTTTATGTGGTAAAATAACTTTTGAATGCCCTTGTATTCTAAGAATTTTACGTAATTCAACAAAATATAATTATTTAATAAAAACTTACACAAACGAAGTTCTAATCATATAAATAAACTTCTACAAGCGTAATAAGAATTTTTTACATAGAAACCTTTAAAAAAATTTAATTATGCTACTTTTACAGCCAAAAATTTTTCAAATACATTAATATATTTATTTGAAATAATTACCTAATAAAATCTACAACAATTCCTAGAAAAGCCATAAAATTTACTTACGAAATTTATATTAAACAATTTTAAAACACATAGTAGACCGGTAGCAATCATTCACTTGAAAAATTACGTGACTGTGTTTTGTGGATACTATTGAGTTTTTATTTAAGTAAACGTATATACGAAAATATTGCATGAGGTCCGATCGAATTCGAATTTTCGCCACCATTCATGAAAGTTTTGTGTATTGAAACCTCTATTGTAGTCCCAATCTCCGAAGCATACCCCTCAGTGGCGTCGCGAGCCTTACTTATGCGAGTAGGTCAGTAGGTTAATATAAATTTAATTTTTAAGAGCACTTGGTAGTATTATTTAATTCTGATTTTAATAACTCCTTACTCCTCAATACGTTTGAACCATTCAAATAGATTCTTTCATCCCTTAAAAAATGCAACTTGAGATTTTCCAACGGAATTTTCTTCGTTTTGGTACTACGAAAACATAACAAAAAGAAAATTGCGCTTACAAAAGAAGTTATTACGGGTCAAAGGTAGCGAAAATCAGTATTTCTCAAATATATCTCGTTAACTGTTGGTTTTACATTAACAGAGGTTATTATTAAATATATTTTTTAACTAATTCTACACAAAAAAAAAAGCCCTTTAAAAAATACACGTAGGACGACACATTTTGTCCCTCAGTTTTGTTATTAAAACTCAGTGTAACAGTTGAATGCATTGTTACGCTCAGCTTTTCTCAGCCGTATATCTTGAGAGCTAATGGTAATACACGAATTTTGTTAAACACCTTTTTAATGATTTCTGTTAACGTAAAACTAGAATTTTACGAGATATTTGAGAAAACCCTATTTTTGCGACCTCTGACTTTCAATAACTATTTCTGCAAATTTTCATGGTGTCAGAACAAAGATAATTCCATTGAAAAATCTCCACTTGGATTTTTAAGAGGTAAGCTCATGGTTTGGTGGGCCAGTACAGTTTTAGGTGAGCCTCGTCTCACTCGGGCCACCCTCTACCGACGCCCCTAATACCCTTCAAGTTTCACGATTCATTTATTGGGCTTTAAATTGCATGTTCACACTCTAGTGAACAACTTAGAAACTACTGCAAGAAGGTTAAAATATTAAGCACTGCCCCGGTCAGAGATCGATACTTTGAGCAAAACGAAAACATAAATATATAAATCAGACGTGTCGAAGTTTTCTCACTCACAATGTAACAGAACTCGTTATTACTTTGCTAGAAATGCTCTAAATCTCATAGTACACGGTCGTGCGTAAAGGACGGTTTGAGAATCTCGTACTATGTTTACATTTAGAATTAGATAGAATTTTAGCCCTCCGTACCTCAACAACAAAGAGAACATGCCACCAAGGTAACATACCAAATTGTATTGTTACCGTTTTATTAGTTAGATATCAACCATTAAAAATCGAGATTTTTGCCACTTCAAAAATCTATTCATCTATTGTTAGTATGGTTGCCTAAACGGTTATATTACACTAACGAGGATGATTAGCGTTTAATTAATTTGCTATTTAAGTAATATATCTGAAGATTATTAACATTTTTAGCGAATTTCCGCCAAAGGAAATGCGGCTATTGTTTTTGTACCAATGTTGGAATTTCGTTAAAATTTCTTCAAATGTCCATCGATCCTACCTACTAGATGTTAAAAATCACTATCGTTAAAATTTGTAAATATATATATATATATATATATATATATATATGTTTATGTGTCTGTGGACTCTCTAGAAGTCACAGTTTTATTTCGATTGGAATTAAATTTGGTATTTGAGGCGCTTTTGGTATTCAAAAGGATCGTTAACGCGTAAAATCGGACAAAAGGAAGGAGTTAGAGAAAGGGGGAAACATAAACTTTGGCATATGCCCTCTAATATTTGAAAAATCCAATAGTTTATAAGGAGTAAAGTTGTAGGTACTTAGTTTTACTATAATTTTGTTTATCATTTTTCTGTTACAGTAATATTTACAGAAATATTTACAATTTAATATTGAAAGTTAAAATTGTAAATATCTCCGTACACATTAGCGTTTGGGCAAAAATGATGAGGTGATGAATTGTAGCAAACATGATTTTCCACAACTTTGTTTCTTATACATTTTTCGATCGTTCTAATATTAAGAAAGATATTTGATATTTTGTGTTTTCTTCTTTCTTTATGCCCCCCTTTCCCCTTGGCTTATGCCATTTATTAATAAAATTGGCCTTGCAAATACCAAAATCATATCAAATACGACATTTCATTTTGATCAGACTAAAATTGTGACAGCTCCTGCATGACGAATTTTTTGACATCAATACGTGATATAAAAAATCATATACATCCTTGATAGCATCAAACCAATGTTCCTCTTCCAAGATATGTATGATTTTTCATATCAAATATTGATGCCAAAGAATGTTATTAATGTTCAAATATATCTCAAAAATGTCAGATGAAGAAACGCTAGCCACCTCCGTTGGTATGACATAACCATGCAGGTAACCATACTCCAATGGATAGACGATAGTTTACAAAAACAATTTAAAAGTTGGCAGGATGGATTTCGGCAATTTTTGTCCAATTGTATTTTGTTATAACATTGTTTGTAATTAATTCTAAGCACTTCTTAGAAACTCTAAATGTAAAATTTATCTACGTGATACCAAGCCATTGCAAGGTTTTTCTTATAATAAATAATTTTCCTTCAAATAAATACTAACGAAAATCTGATTTGACCTCCACGAAGATATCACTACTTTTTTTAGAGAATGTGCGAAACCTTTTTTCCCTTTTTACAGTTTTGTTTTTGATGAGTTTAACGTTTTTATCTGTATAATATATAAAGAGATAAAATTTGTTTATTTGGTTGGTTGTTCCGGGTAATTTCTGGAACTACCCAAATTCTAAAAATTCTTTCACTTATAGGAAGCTACATAATTCCTGAGTGAAATAGGTTATAAAAAGTTTTTGTTTTATGCGTCTGAGCCCGCGCGTGGCATGCTAAAAACGTAACTTTTAAACGATGCATGATAGAGAAAATCTTTAGATATTAAAAATGTATATCTAATGAAAACAAACAATTTTGGTATGCAACATTTTTTCACAGCATCAATCAGTTTAAACACAATTTCAGTGCGAACTACTGAAACGATTCTAAAATTTTTTTTACTGATAGAAAACTACACTATTTTCGAGTGACATAAATGTGCAATTCATGCATCCATGTCCGTGTGGCACGCTTAAAACCTAACTTTTGAACGATGCGAGATAGAGAAAATCTTTAAATATAAAAATGTTTATGTAGTAAAAACTAACAACTTTTGTTTATAACCAATTGTTTAGACACAATTTGAGTACGAATCATGTGCTGGTCAGCTATGATAAATAAAGAAATACACGTTTGTGTTTTTCGAAAATCAACCTTTAAGGTGGTAAAATCTGAAGTCAAAGTTTCGATTTTATTGAAGTTAGAGACATGAAAACTTCTATTTTAGTTATACATCACAAAATACGTGTTTCCGAGTTTTTGATAAATTGGCCCACAAGGTTGTGAAACACGAGGTGTGTGTTAGTATGGAAATCCAGTATTTTAAAATTAAGAGACATGAAAATTGATATTTAGCCTATAAATAGAAGTTTTAAGGCAACCAGTCCTTGACAGGGAGAAATATTATGTTACTCTTAATATAAACTTAAATATTATGCGGGTGAAGTCCTAACGGGTAGTGCTAGCCATTAATATACTTAAAACATACATTAATGTCCAAAGAGCATATCGCATCAATTTCAAATCTAACTTCTTTATATCTTTGTATATAAGTTTACTTCACGAAAAACCTATTAGTATATACAAAACATACAAGTAAGCTTTCAGATGTCAGCTACCGGTCTATAGCATATCAACATATCAAATGGATGTATGTGTGTAATAAAAGCTCAAACAAACATTAATAGAGTGAATAAAGCGTAATAATGTTTTATATAATTAATGTGAAAATTGTACAGCTTAAATGACATCCAAATACGCCAGTTCTAGGGGATTTTTAAGAATTTGTCAAATCGAGGAAATCGTTATATTGAGGTTCGTTATACTAAGGTTTCACTATATATATATATATATATATATATATATACCGTGTGTGTTGGAAAGCTTTTCCAATAGAGAATCAATGTTAAATATTATTTATTACTGGCTGGCCGTGTGGTTACTGTGTGAAGTCAGTAGGTACACATGTAATGAGAGTGGTTGTTTGTTTGTCATTTAAGAGTGGGGGATTTTGTGATGCACATACTAAAGTTAAGAATTCAATATACATATTTAACCCAATCTCATTACATGTGTACTGGCTGACTTCACACAGTAACCACACGGCCAGCCAGTAATAAATAATATTTAGTATTGATTCTCTATTGGGAAAGCTTTCCAACACACACGGGATATATGTATATATGTATCTGTAATCTCTCTAACGGTCATAATTTTATTCCGATTGGAATAAAATTATGTATGTGAGGTGCTTTTGGTATTTGAACGGTTGAGTTCGTTAATGGACAAAATCGGACAAGGGAAAGGGAAGGTTTAGAGAGAGGGAAAACACAAAATTTGGTATATCTGTTTTAATGTTGGAAAAACCGAAAGATGTGTAAGAAGTAAAGTTACAGATAATCAATTTGACTGTAATTTCGGTTCTTGTCATTTTTTCTGTTGACAGAAATATTTGATCCTAATATTGACAGAAATATTCCGAACGAATTAAAATTGAAAGTTAAATTCCTAAATATCTCTTTACACATGAGAGTTTAAGAAAAAAATGATCAGGTAATGAATTGTAGCAAACATGATGTTTTACAACTTTATTCCATATACATTTTTCGATTTTTTTAATAATAGGAGAGATATTTTATAGTTTGTGTTTTCTTCTTTCTCTATGTGCCGCTTTCTCCTTGATCTGTCATTTAAAAAATTGACCTTGCAAATAAAAAAATCATATCAGATACGACATTTCATTTTGATCAGACTAAAATTGTGACCGCCAGAGAGTGATTTATGTATTCTAAAGAAATTCGCTAAGTTGACGCAGCTCCTGCGCAACGAATGTTTTTACTATACGAGAAGTGTCACTAATTATATGAAACTTAATAGTACTTCTACCGATACGACAGCTATCTTCCTACACACATGTTCTATTATTGTTTTTTATGATTTTTTTAATGAGTCTTTTAATTTATACCATAATCGAAAAACTATCAAACAGATTTGCTTAATGAAATGAAAAGTTGACGATCAAAATATTATTAGGAAAATCCCTAATTTTTTGTCTGATTATTCTTTGACTACGTAAAAAATTACCAGCCCATTTTTGAGTCTTAAAGCTCTCTCCAGTAAACTAACTGGATCGCTAATTCAAATAGTTTTTGCCAATTCAAGTAGTATTCAAGTTGTTTGTAGCATCGAGTATTGGGAAACCCTATTTTACCGTCCGATTATATGCAAAAAAAAAACTTTAGCCGAAAAAACCGACAGTTTGTCTTCATTCTTCATGACTAATACACAAATTTAACTTTATTTTATAAAAAATGACCTCATGTATTTTCCAATTATCCAAATCGAGTACGGTCCCAATTAATCCAGATAATTGGAGTTTCACTATATTATCTTTCAAGTTTATAGTTTCTATATTAAGATTATTAAAATAATCAAAGAGAACTCTAGGTTTTTATACCCTAGAGTAATAATAAATACCAGGGTATATTAAATTTAGTACTGACTAAAGGTTGAAAATATTGATCGCAGAAAAAAAATTTGGTTATAAAAGTATTCATAAATTGATCTAATTAGTCGATTTCCGCAAAGTTATCCGTCCGTTCTAGAGCTAAAAAGTAAGGTCAAGTTCGTGAATAGGCAAAATCGGAACATGTTTGGGCAAAATGGAGAAAAACTGAACAAAAATTTAAAGACAAAAAATGTTCCTTTTTGAAAAATAAATTCAGTATATACCGGGTAGTTAAGCAATTAACTCAGTTACTTAGTTGTTATTTTCACTTGTTTAGATTTAATTTCAAAATTTTCTCCATTTCCTAGATCAATTATTTTTATTTTATAAATACGTATTTCGACTACAAAGTAGTCATCTAACCTGAGACACGCGCCAAATTAGCAACGAGTAACATATTTTCGATTTCATATCCCTGAGATAGTTACGATTAATTCACACTGATGATAACTACTTTGTAGTCGAAATAAGTATTTATAAAATACAAATTATTGATCTAGGAATTGGGAAAAATTTGAAATTTTATTTATAGCTTCTGTTGTTTTTGGATTAAATCATTTCGTACATATTGAATGTCAGATAGACAAAACATTGTAAGATGTTTTTGGATGGAGAAAGTTAATAATTAGTTAATTTAGTTAATAATGCAAGTAAACTAAATGTATGTTTAAAAAATTAGGAATTGAATAACTTTGATATGCAAAAAATTATTCAGTCATATTTTGATGCAATAAGTTTTCTCTTTTATCATTATTGCTTAGAGTTACAATAACTGGTCTATACCATGATGGTCATGATACCAATAACTGGTCTATAAGCGGGGATATTCTGTCTAGTCGCCTGTCTATCAGGCTCATAAACAAAGAATTGTCAATATTTATTTCTATGACATATTCAATAATAAAATAACAAATACCAACAATATGTTTCCCATCTTAAATAGTTTAAAAGTTCAAGGAGAATTTTTTTCAAACATACAATGAGGAAATACTCAAAAGGGTAGTTAAGGAGGGTGGAGAATATTATTCTTAGAAATATTACGAAACTATAATTTTTTTGTCTTTTTGTTTATATTCCAAAAAACAAACAAAAATGAAATAGAATCGAGATCTAAATAAACCATACTCATGGGTAATTCTAAGAAGTATATCGAACACTTTAAAATTCTGAGAATGTTATTGTAGATGGCTCCACATGAAAATTTAGTTTGTTTTTATTATTTTAAAGGGCAAAACGGAATACCCGTTGAAAAATCAACAGTATCCGTTCTTTGATTTTGTTTATCAACACTTTTGTCTGGAAATAACCAAATTACTAATTGTTGAAATTATACTACTTTTAGCGCGTTATGTGAATCCGATCAGACTTTATTTTCAGCAGATGTAGCACTGGCTCCAGCGATGTAACACTAATTTCTATCCTGCTCTATAGGACTATAAGCACAGTGTTTGGGTGATATTCAGTAAAAAATGTGTATCATACAGTATAGATTATATGCTTAAGCTTGACATAGGTAATTATTTACAAACGTTACTTTTGTCAAAGAATACAATATACATAGAACCGTATAAGTACGATTTTTGTGTCACTTAAAATTTTTAGTGTGTATGCTGACCACTAGATGACAATAGCTGTTCGATTTCGGTATTTAGTGCCATTACCAGCACAACCAACTGTACTTTGGCAGAATTTATTTCATAGGTTTATACCAGAATCCGTGTATCAAAATCTTGTTATCCAAAAAATAATATCAGCGGCTTTTTATTTTTCTTTAAATCAAACAGGTAATATAATATCTACATTATGTAGCATAATCTCTTTTGAGATTACAAGATCTACCTCTAAGCAAAATTTAAATTCCCAGGTCTTAGTCTTTGAAACATTTTTGTTCGTAGGACATCGGACAGTGGACGTTCACCAATATTATATATGTATATATTTGATTACGTCAAATAAATTCTCGATGGGGGGTATAGATGAATATTTTTAATGTTCTATTTTCATTAAAAATTAATAATAACTTTAGCAAAAAATTAACAACTTTGTAAATAATGTTTATGTAGCGAAACATATAAATTTTAATAGTTTTATAACTGAACTATGCTTTCACTCAGTATCTGAATAGTATAAATATTTGAAAAATTGGACACTAAACAGATAACAATGTTAACTAAAAACAAAAATAAACAAAACTAATCTATTTGTTAGCAAACAAACACATATGTTGTTTAACTGAATGTTTCTATGTAGATTCATTAAAAAAATATACATGACAAAAATAAAATAATGACAAAGACTAATCAGCTGATTGATTTAAATGCTCATTAAAAATGATAACAAAGATAAATGTACTTACTATTAAGTGACCATATATGAGAAGGCAGTGAATGGGCTGCAAATACTCTTCCTAAGGCCAAGTTAGCTGCATTTGGACTAGGACCGGCTTCCTCTGTTGAACTGCTGTCAGTTTCTGGACTTGCACGCGGGGATACATCATAAACACCCGTCGCCGATGATGGTATAGGAATTGCTTCATGACTTGCATGCAAATCGGGTACACTACTTAAAGAACGAGCTCTCTGACGATCACTAGATATATGTACACCAGGTATGGCCCTTAAAAGACTAAAGGGACCAGACGAAACAACTTCTGAACTGCTACTTGTAGAAAATGTTCGTGTTCGAGGACTTTGATTACCATTTGCAGTACTTGCCTTCGCACCCATTACTGTCACACTTATTTTACGGTATTAATTCACAAGTTATTAAGAGTGTCGCACTTGATTTTAATATATTATCCAAAAAAAACATCTCCTTACACTTGTGACAAAATACTACCTGTATTGACAGGCGCCATTTTGCATCTTATGTAGGCGCTGACATCTAGCATTCAAATTGTTTTTTATTATCAAATTATAAAGTATAGTTGAAATCGGTTCTCACCTTATATAAGAGGTGTTCATTTATTTTGTAATTTTATTGATTTTTCAGAAAATACACTTACAAATTTTGATAATAGGAAAAAATTAATTAATTTTTATTTTATGTTTTTCAAAATATTCAATTTACATGGGTATAGCTAGCTCATGTCATCAAATATGTTAATATCGATTAAACATTTTTCATGGATATTTTCACAATACTTAAATTTTCTTATATAACTACACCAAAACTAAATTGTCATTTACAGAAAAATTAAAAACAATTTTTTTTCAGGAAAATGAAAGACAATATTATTTTAATGAAATTTATTCTGGCAAATAAAATACACAATAAAAAATGAAAATTTGAAGTGTTATCTTATCGAGGAAATGTTCTTACATGGCGTACAATTGGTATCGGTTCACGTATTCGAGGTATACCACGACCACGAATTGTGGTTCGAACTGTTGAAAAGTGAGTAGCTGTTTCAGTAGCAACTCTAAAATGTTGTGGTAAAGTTGTCACAACTGAATTTTCTGTCAAATGTGCGCCTGGCCATAATGAGGTTCCACGACCACTAAAATTAAATAAACAATAACATAATAATTAATAAACAGTAAAATAATTTAAAAAACCTAACGAAATAGTAAATAATAAAAATACTAACACTTGTCTAAAATGAGATCCCCGATCAGGTGATACAAAAGCTCGTCCACGGCCACGAGTTGTACCTCGTACACTCATTATTTCTCTACTTAGTTTATTATAACCGGTAGGGCCGGTCGGTTGTGCTCCACATGTTTCAAGAGCAACAAAATCGTCTACATGTAATGATGGTGGTCGAGATGTGTTTGGAGGTCGTGATCTAAATGGATCTCCACGTTGTGGTGGTGTTCGTAAAAATCCTCTTCCCCTCATCGGTGTCACTAAAATGATTAAAATAGTTAATCATTAGAGCCTAAATTTAATAATTTATAATACTAACCAAAAGGCCGTTTCATTTTATCAGCAGTTGTCATATACCGATGTTGCTCAAGTACATTTCGCTTGATTTTCAGCACGTCATTCGTAATTTGTTCTGGACTAGGGGATACTTGGCAGACACGTTCTGTTTCCCTGCATAAATTAATTTCTGGTGGTAATAATTGTCTACACATTTCCGATAAATCGCATGGCAATTGTTCTTGATCAGCATCATTTTCATCTGTTGGTGCTGATAACCAATAAGCAGTAGACATTCTTTCATCAGTCACCTCATTTGTCAAGGTAAAAATAGACCGACCATTAAACTGTACTAACAGTGATTCTGATGGAGGTATTAAGGGTTCAGCAGGAGGTTCAATTTTTTCAATTGTTGTTACATTTAATGATTTTAACAATCCTGCTAGATTATCTGAAAGTGGTTCTAACCCTTCCTCTTCTGTTAGATTCTCCTGAAAAATAAAATTTATCTTACAGATCTATAATTACATGATTGGGGGAGTGGGAGGCTAATTCAACAGATTTTATTATTTTTTGAAAAGTTGAGACTTAGTTTTCAAAGAGAAATGTAAGATTCACTTTTTTGTGTCGACAAACAGTAAATTATTTTATAAAAACATACTTTTAAGAGTAATTCATTTCTATTCATAGCTCATTATATTAAAGAATATTTTATTAATTTATTTTCTATTTTCAGTCACAATATCTGCGCCGGTAAAAATTGTCTACAAATGTATATTTATAACTCGTGTACATTCAACGCCAAAAGTCGAAATAAAATTTAAAAATTTTATAATTGGTTTGTGCCTTATTTATTCGAATTTCGAAAAAATGTTTCGAATATATGTTGTTAGTACTGCTGTAATAAACAACTTTTATCCGAAGCATTTATTCGAAAACCGAATAAATAAGGCACCGAATAAAATTATTAAATTATTAAATTTTAGCTCGACTACTGGCGTTGACTGTACACACATAACAATGATAATAGCTTTCTATTTGAGAACACTCTTCTTCGGGGTCAATGAAAAAATATTTTAGAGAAATAGTTTTTGAAAAAATCACCCACCAGAGTCCTTTTTTTTTAATTTTGGTTGAAAAAATTGTTTACATGTAAATTTCACAGAAACGTAAAGCTTCAAAATTAAGTATGTATTAGATAACGATAGCAATAATACATTATGACGTCATGATTTACTATTGTAAAGAATTTTTGTATAAAACAACAAACATTAATTTAAGTTTTGAGCTTCTAAATCGTTACTTTTACCTATATTTTAAAATCCCTTAAACTCGGCCTTGCGCACTACCGCGCTCTAGATATGTTCCGTTTGTATACACGTGATGGTAATTTTTTGTTTTTCTTTCACAAAAATAATACGTTAAAAACTAAAAATTACGTTGTCCTTGCCAGTATCTTAAACTCTTCATAATTTTACAGTGACGATAATTGTTTGTTTAACCCAATTACCATTATATGATCATACGCGGGTCTATGTACTATGGACCACAAAAGTTGATGTCATTTTTTTAAATTTTATAATTGATTTGTGTCTTATTGGTTCGCTTTTCGAAAAAAATGCTTCGGTTAAAAGTTGTTCATTAGAAATATAGTAATAAATTTAATTCGAAAACCGAATGAATAAGGCACAAATCAACTATACACATTACATTAAAATGTCTGGCGGAACAAGTTTATTTACCTGCAATAAATTTTCTAAAACATTTATCGGATGTTTTGTTGTTTCATTTGACTCTGAAGTCTCAGTTTTAATTGATGCATTCCATTCTAAACTTGCCGATATTATTGATGGAGACATTGTAGTAGATCTTGGAGTAAACATAACACCAGGTTCCACTTCCATGTAATCAGTAGACAAACATATTCTTAAAAACTCTAACATTGCACTTAGTGTTGCTAAACAATCAGCATTATCTTTCGAAAAATTTTTTGTAAATTTAGTGAACACATTATAAAATGGTTTTGATTTTTTTTCTATACACATTTGTAAATGATAAAATCCATAATCGTGTTCGGTTAGTAACACAAACGTTCGTACAATAGGCAATATCGTTGTATAACTACTTTCTGGTGCCATAATATGTTCTAACATCGTTATTATAAATGTCTGGAGTATATCACGTGGTGGAAGAGCATTAGATAAATAAACATCCGAAGAAATATCAGTTTTATATTCGATATTATGGTATAACGTAATCTCACTATCACATAAACTTTGAATAATACTGACGACACATTCTTGTGCTTGCACGTGAGCTTGAGACTCAGATTGTGTACGTAGAATTTCACAGAATAGACCTATTAATAATGGAAATTTTTCATCGCCTTTGACTACTGTACTGTGATTAGTTTTTAATAAATACATTACTGCACATTTTATAGCTCCGTGTGTTAATAAACTAGCTAAAAAATTTAATAATCTAGCCGCATGCCCATTTAATGGTTCCATTGTTGTTTTCTCTAATTTTGGGCTAATCGTGTTGTAAATATTTTCAAGTATTCCCCGGCATATCATTAATGCAGTATTTGCCGCTAAATCCGATAGTTGAATGCAAACACGTCTCAACAAATGCAACAACGGTTGATAGCTTGACGCCATTAGCGTATTAATCACATCTTGGATATTTGCACTACGTGAATGTAAATGTGCTGACCATAACTTTCGTAGATTTACGGCCCGCGTTATTTCATGTTCAGTTAGTGGTGTTTTTGTAAGAATGGGAAATGGTAAGGGTAATAATTCGGAAAATACAAGTAATCCTGGGATAAAAGTAAAAGGAACTGATGTTGTGTATTTTAAAATTTCGTTAATCATTAATGTCCATAAACTTTTGTTTAACGATTCATTTTCATTAATTTCTTCTGATACGGGTTGTGTATATGCTAAAAATGTTTCAATAATCTCTTGACAAATCTCACATGCTTTTTGATACAAAATTGACGTTGTTGGAAATGCATTCATTAAAGTGTACGTTTGTAACAAAATCGGTATCGTCGTTAAATCCTTAAATTGAGTGTTTCGTACAGCGATAACATTTGTGATCATTTTTTTAATTAACAAAACACATGGATGTACAATATTTACAATTATCGCTCCCTGCATAGCAGCTAATTGAGCTGTATGGACATTCGGCTGCTCAAAATATTCACACACTTTTTGTAAAATAGTAGACAAATTCGTTACACCATCTAACGAATACAATTGTAAAATTACATACTTATATTTTAACTCTGTATAATCCGTTTCTGATTCTTCTTTACTTGACGATATTCCTAAATGTACTAAAATTCGTAAACATGTTATTAATTCTTCGGGAATTTTTATAACATTTGGTATTGAATTTGAAATAATATCACATAACGGTGTAATATCTTCATATGAAAATATATTTTTCACTTCGAACGGTTTCAAATACGTTCGAATCTCTTGAAGTTTATTGCATGTGGATGGTTCAAAAAATTCAAAATTGTTAGATATCTTTAACAATCGTGTTCCAAATAACTCTAAATATGAAACATTCGTAGCAAAAATTAAAGTAACGCCAATTAAATCAACAATGTATCCCATTCCAGGTGATTTTTTTAATTTAATCAGAACACTTTCATCCTTTTCTTGTTTTGAATCGAGTATGCCAACATTAAAAAATTGATATAAACAATTTAAGTTATTCGCAAGACTTAAAACATCCGCCACGGCAGTTTTCCCAACATTTGAGAAAGTTAAACAATAGAATAAGTGTAATTGATCTAAAATGTCGGTTGCATCATAATCGTATGTATATTTTTTTGATAAATCAAATAAGGAGTCTACATGGTATAAAGCTTGTAATTTATACGCCAAGTCCAAACCAATTAATTGAGCCCTTGAATATTGGGCATCATCTTCGTTATTTGACGATTGTAATAATGATCTGATTATCATGTTTGTAGTCTCACTGTTTTCACTTAAATATTTTAACCCTTGTTGGTTACTCAACATTTCACATAAAATTTCTAACATGCTATGAGTAACCATTACCATATTATTACAAGTCCGATGCGTTAATAAAATTAAACAATTTTCTAAAAAGTTTGTAATTCCAAATAAAACATAGCAAATATTTTTTTGTGGATTTTTATTTACTTCAAATTGTGCTGAAACTGGAAGAAATCGTTTCGGTTGTGACATTGAATACGAATCATAACGATATGTTTTAGAAATATTATTAAACATAAACGTTAAATCATCGATTTCTTTTTCGGGTACTGTATTACAACAATATTCATTTTCTAAGTATTTCTGTGTGAGCCATTGTGAAACTAAATCCTGAACATTTTTCAATACTTCATAAGTATTTAATTTATACAAAATCGAATTTAATGCGAATTTAATTCGTACTAATGGATTGCAGTTCAACATTTCCAAAAGTATTCGATAACCATTTAAAAGTTTACCATTAAAATTGCGTTCCATGGTAATAAAATATTCAATACCATGTTTTGACCATAATGTGGAATCCAAAGCTTTTAATATCATTAATTTGATCGACAGAGCCATATATTCTTTATGATATAGTTCGATAAGTTTCATTTGTACATCAAAATCTTTTGTTAATAGCAACTCTGCACCGTTGCATTGAGAAATGGCTTCAACTAAACGTATCCCACATTTAATATGTCGAATTTTGAAACCAGGTTGAATTTGTGATAGTGAAAAATCAAAATTTAAACCAATTTTCACCCAATCTAATAGCGTCATTAGCACAGATTTACCTTGAATGTATTTTGCATTTTTTTCAATAAATTCACCATCTTTTGAATTTCTTTTATGTAAATATAAATATAAATCGACGATAAATTCAAAAAATTCATTATTTTCGAGTAACGATGGAATTTGATCACATGTTTGAACCCATTCCTCTTTTATTTCACCGGAATGTTCAGAATTAAAATGTTGAAACATATTTACATTTAAGTCGAGAAGTAGATCATTTAATTTATTAAATAATTCGCCTTTTTCATGGAAGAATGTATTAAATTTATCGATAATATTTTTTTCCATACGTAAAACTAAATCTTCATCCTCTGGTTTTAATATAAAAAAGTCATTGATTTCTGTGAGTAGCGATGGCTTTGAATAATGCTGTATGTCGGCATTAAATGGATTAAATAATTTAATAAGGTCGTCGTTATTAACATATTCACTATAATCATAATCCAGATCCTGAAATTGTTCACCCTCGTCACAGATATCTTCATCACTTAAAATTGGTTCAAATTCTTCAACATCTAGCAATGCAGTGTCTTCATTATGAGTAGTTGGTGATTGTAACGGTGTTAATTTAGAATCTTCATTCGGACAACGTGTTTTATGATCATCACTAATCTTAATCAACGGAGAATCATCCAACTCTTTGATCGGTTCATTATGCTTAAATTTAACAGGTTCATTTTCAGGTCCACCACCGATCTCTTCTTCAGATATCGATTCAACATCCCCTGGTGATAAATCTTTTACATCACCATGAGGTGTGTGTGGCCGTTTAGTACTAGTAATAGGTGGAGTACGTGGGCGTTTACGTGGTTCATCTCTTTCATATGAACGATCACGGCCTCTTTTATAGACATCTTGATGCTTATATCTATCCCAATCTTTATCGCGGTACTCAATACTTCCAGATCGATCGCGTACTCGAGATTCATAATCACTACTGTCCCGACTATTTTCACGGTAATCTCTATCACGACTATGGGACCTTGAATACAAACGATCGCGTCTTGAATGGGGTTCTAACGGTCTGCTTTCAGTATTGCTAGTACGGGGTTTATTATTTGAATCCCATTCCGATTCTGAATGATGAAAAGCTCGAGGATCTTTTGGTGGTTCATTATTATAGTATTCAGGATATTCTTGATTGTACACTTCTGTTGGTTGATAATTTTGAGGTGGGCCATAAACAGGTACTGGTTGGTTGTATTCTATTGACGGGTTGGCTATATTTACGTCTGTTGATGGAGCCCATGTTTGATCTGAGGTAGGCGTGGGTGTTAAAACTTGTGGTTGAGCTTCTGTGGGTATCGAAACTGGTTGAGCAGGAATAACTGGTGGAGGAGCAGTAACAGATATTTGTTCTGTAATTACTCGTGTTAGTGTGCCATATACCGCTAAGGTAATTGTTGTATACCACCCTGAAAATCAAAATTATTCAAACATTTTTCCGATTAATCTAAAAAAGTAAAAAAGAATTACCTCTCAATACTAAACCATCTGTTGGAATTTGTCGTTTTACTGTCTCAGATATTCCACACTCCAAATGAATACAACCATTTTGATTATATTCAAAACCTCCTAAACTTTCAAAAGTACTTGCACCAGGTTTTCCTAAATCATTCACAAAAAATTCTATTGAAAATTGGCTGGGATTTGTTGCACCTAAACGCACTCCACCAGGAAAATCGGCTTGAACTCTGGCTCCAAGTGGAATAACACGTACTTCAGATATAAATACTGGTTTTGGAAATTGTACCAAATCCAAATTAAGTTCCTAAATTTTAATAAACTCAATAAACATATGATATTTGTATGATATGTATGTAAATTATACCTCACTGTTTTCATGAGAAAATGTATCAAAGAATAGTAGCTCTACTGGATCTGACATGTTTAGATCACATAAATGTTATTTTTTAATTTCTGTCAAAACATATTAAAGCCGGAGAAAAATCATCTTTAAACATAACCTCAAATATTTCAAATAATTATACAAATATGAGTGCGTTCACTCATATAACACCATTACCATTAATTAATTTTGATGAAAATACCGAACTACACAAAATTTCTCTACTTACCCAAAGAGTATATGCACATAAGAATACTAGCAGCTTAGAATGCTACACGCCGTTAGAATACTAGCAGCTTAAAAATTAGGATAAACGGCATATTTTAGTGTTTATGTTACACTTCATCTGAGAAATTACATATTTCTGGAAATAGCCATTATTATTGATAAAAAAAACACCGACCCATAGTTTTCGTGTCTCAACAACCTATTTCCGTAGAAAACTTATCGTGAACCAAATTCTTAATTCTTGAACAAAACATTTTTCTAATTCAGTAATTCGAAAAAAAACAGACAATATCACAAATTAGGTTTGATGGAGATTGCTTCACTGAACATTTCATAGAAAGTGTTTTTAGTTTATATTTAAATGATTTAAGGGCCAACTACACTGAGCCAAGGTCCACACAAATTTTTACGGTATTTTTTAAAATCGGAATCAACGGCATGAGCTCATATTTAGTAATTGCATATTTTCTTATTCATGTGGTCAATTTCTTTGATTTATTGTAATGTGAGGCTTATTTCGGTAGAGAGACTTTATAAAACTGAACGAAATTAAACTAATATAAAAAGATTTAAATTTTTTAAAACAATTTATTCAATCTTTACTAATTCACAAATAATAAATAAAATACAACAACTATAATAATTTTAAAATGTATCACAAAATTTTGATAAGTTATTCAGAAAATATAATTTTTAAGATCATATAAATTGTATACATAAAGATATATTATAGATAGAGTTATTTTGATTCTTTTAATAAATCAGTCTCAATATTTTGGTTGATATCGCAAATATCACATTGATCATTTGCATGGTGAACATCTCGTTTAATTCTGATATTATTATCATTTGTTATTAAAGTAGAGTCTTGTGATAAAATATCACGTTTTGGCAAATTTTCTGAATGTTTGATTTCTACATTTAAATTAGGTTTGATTTCATTATTTATATCTCGATTATTCGATGTGTTCAACACTTTTTTAATCTCAATTTGAGGTAGCTTATTGTCTTTTATTTCCGGCTTTTCTTCAAGTTTTCTTGGTTCCTTTGATTTTATTTCGCTAGTTTTTTTGTTTAATATTTGATTTAAATTAATTTCTTCGGTAATTTTCGAATTAATATTTTTGTCATTTAATATGGTTAAGTCGTTTTTAATTAAAGGAATTGGTTTCATTAACATGGACCGATTTTGTACTAAGACAGTATCGTTGTTAGCTAATGTGTGTTGATGGCTTTTATTATTCTTATGTGTTTCTAATAAAAATTCAGCAACAGGTGATTTAAAATTTTTTACTTCCTTATTAACAATTAGGGGAGGGTTTTCATTATCTTTATTTATATTATTCTCATTTTCAGATTGTACCATGTCTATTTTTTTGTTCTTTATTTCATTAATATTATCAATTTTCAAATTTGTTAACTCATTTTCACTTTTTGCTAACGTTTCTATAGCTATGTTTGCAATTTTTTGTATTTCTAAAGCAGCCTTTTTCTTTTCCATTTCTCCAATTTGTTGTTTTCTTTCTAATTCTTCTTTTTGTTCCTTTATTTCTGCTAAAACTTGTTTTGCTTCTTGTAATACCTTTTCTTGTTCTTGTCCTTGGGCTTTTAATTTTTCAAACAGTTGCTGCGCTGCGTTAACAGTTGAATGTTCCACTTTGGTTTCTTCAGCAATTTCTCTATCTTCTTTTTTAATTGCGTCTTGATCAACTTCCTCTTTTTTCATAGCTTCTTGATCTACTTCCTCTTTTTTAATGTCCTTTTGATCTATTTCTTTCTTATTAGTGTCTTTGTCTATTTCGTTCTTAATGGTGTCTTGATCAATTTCTTTTTTAATAAATTCATGTTCAATTTCTTTTTTGGTTTCAATTATTTTTGGAATTTGAGATTCACCTAGTTTATTGTCATTTACTGCAATGGAATCATCTAGTTTTATGTTTTCGAGATGATCTTTACCTAAATCTAGTTTGTCGATATCGACTGCCGGCAAAGCGTCTTTTATGTCATGAACCTCTTCTGGAGCAACTGGTTGAGGTGGTTCATGGCGAACTTCACTTTGAACAATGTTTTCTTCAATTTTTATTTTCTCAACTTCGATCGTTTTATTTTTATTAAATGCGATTTTATTTTGTTCTAATTTTATTTTAATATTTTCCAATAAAGATGGTGGAATATTTCGATCTAAAATACATATTTTAAATTAAAAAAAAATATTTTTATTCATTTTTAAATCTAATACCATTCTCTTTTATTTCGGGAATTAAATTATTTTTATCTTGATTCATCGCTAGGTACATTTCAGGTTTGTTATTCAAAATAGCGTCCGTTTTTGGTACTGACGTAGTCACTGAAGATGCTTCATCCATGGCATACAGATTAGCATATGTTCCCAAGACCATAACCAGAATTCCAATCGATAGCATTATCTATAACATACTTGGCTGTGAGAAATAAGTCATAATAAATTTTTTCTTAATTGTTCGCTAGTTTAAATTACCTGTGCTACAATTCGTTCATTTGTATTTTTAGTGGTCATGCAGATGAAACAAGTAGCTGGAAAAAGTACACATATCATAACACCTATCGTTGATCCAACTAATCCCAAAACTAATTCAATTGATGGAATCAGAAGTCCAGTAATAAAACTAATAACTACTATCAACACAGTTAACCATCTAAACCGATATTCTGGTATGTATGTTACATACGTCTCGTGTGGAATTTGAGCCTAGAAAAATATTTTAACAAAGAAATTAAGTTAGCCACTGGGTCATTAAAAGAAATAGCATAGGAATATATTTAGACTGAATGTGCCGTCTTAAAAGGCACTGGCCGCCAGTAGAGTGCCAGTCTCTTCTTCCTCGTGCTATTCATCAACCTCCTCCATGTTCTCACACATCCTCTGGCAATGTTGTATTCGCCACGTCCACACAAAATTGGTTACTGGGTGCCAAGTAATGGAAGCCATTAGTTCCCTCGTGTGTAAACCTACTGTCCGGCAATTTCACTGGGGGCCACTTCTAGTTGCCAGTACTGGCGGGCATTACTGTTGCCGTGTGTAAGGGGCTTTATGGAAAAATATATTCTTTTTAGAGGCTATGTGTATCCGAATATAACAACTGCATTCTATTTTCCCAAACAAATTTAAAAACTTACTTTCTTAAACAGCAAAGAATGTAAACTAGCACGGCATGGAAAAATCACCATTGGAAAACTAAACGCTACCGACAATACAAATCCAATTTTTATAACATCCGTGGTCATTGATGGTGAAAAACTCATCAATATATTCCCAGAAAATGGTTTTGTACAAAATGCTATGTATCCAAATACACCAACAAATATATAAACAGCAGTACAAATATTAACAGCGCCTCGTACAACAGAATTCATCGATTCTAATGAAGCATTTGGTAAAATATCAAATATTTCAAAAAGTTGCCTAAAATGAAAAACTATACATCAAATTTATTAATTATATATTTTACGCCTTATCGACTCACACGATAGCGTGATAATTTTTTGTTACGGTGACGCTTCTACAGAAATTCATTAAGTAGAAATACATACTTTGGCATGCAGTTTAGGAGAATTCTTAAGGGGTTATACCAAGTCAGCGAGCCAAAAAAAACATTTCTTTGTGAGTTTTTTTTATTACAAACTATTTATTTTAATTTTATTGTTTATTTATTGTAATCTACATCTACTGAAGTAATTTTTTCAATTACAACTGTGAAGAAATGATGACAATGTAAACGTTTCCCAGAGATACTTTTTTTATGATCTCTGCGTTGGCAAGTATTCCTCGATGCTGAATCATTTAAAATAAAAAATTAAAGAAATTTAACTTTCGTAAGACACAATCTCATTCATGAACTATTTTACAAAAAATAGATTTTTCATCATGAGAGTGGTTTAAACTTTAAATAAAACATGGAAAATGCCGTTAGTGAAATTTGATATATATTTACTAATAAAAAAAGTCTTCAATAAAACAAAAATTCCTACGTTCACGAACTAGCTTTAGATATATAGTCACGACCCAGAAGTTTTCAAAAACAATAATTTTGACAGCAAATTTTAGCTTCATATACCAATCGTAATAAATTGATAATTCTTAAAACTATCATTACTCAATCACATTTTAAGCCGATTTTGATAAAACTTTGAGGAAATATTTTTAAGACATTATACTATAAGAAAATGTAAAAATCCAAAATAGACTTTGACTTTGATTCTGAGTAGATTTAACCGCTGCAATTTCAAATAAGTACGCTATTTGTGTGAGTAAATATGATAAATTATTATAACAATGTAACTTACGTTTGGCAAAATAATGCCATTGAAAATATTGGAAGGCATTGCAGTATGCCTGATGGACGCCAAAATTCTACTTTAGATATCCAGTCTCCGTATAAGATATGTGGCAGAGCTTCTATTATAATCTAAAACAAATTTAATTCAATATTTAAAGAACATTAACAATTCATAACACATTCCTACGTCATACTTGTAATGATGTAATGTATCTAGGTACTTATGGAATCAGATATTTAAGTTAGTATCTAGATACTCATTAAATCATGTATCTAATTTAGTATTTAAATTCTTTTAAACAAAATTTTTAAGCCCGGGACTCAGGTATGATGTGAAAACATATTCATATACAATACCAATGATGTTACATTCCCTTTTAAAACACGAATACCGAAGATTTCCGACTGTCACATAGCCGATCGTTACATAAAAAACATGACAGTCTAATCTGAAATTTCATTTCACTCCCCATATAAAATCATACTTGTATAGTTTTTCGCTAAAGATGTTTTCACATCAATAAATATACACAAAATTATAGAAGGTCACTGCATGCATATCAAAGGTTCATTATTCACTTTTGATAATTATTAATAAGGTCATTTTATACAGTTTTTGAAAGGAGAAGGGGGAAAAGGGTTTCCCAATGTCTTAAAAGTATATAAAAATTGCTCTTTTTTATATTTAATGGGTCGTTAAATGTCGAAAATCCATGATATTTATTAAATACCAAGAGCGTCGCCAAGAAGGGGGGGTAAGTAGGGGCAGTTGCCCCCACCTAGAGATTCAAACACAATGACTCATTGTTTTTGAATGAGATATGAGCTGAATTTATTTGTATTGAAGTTTATATGCACGTAAGGGGAACTTATTTAAAAGTAGAAGGGAACTTATTTAAACCTATTTGAATAATGACCATTTCTTCGAAGGGAAAGATATAGAACCTTGCGAAACTATCGCCCAGTTTTATGATTTACCTAACATAAAAAATAAAATCTAACTGTGGCAGCGATTGTGGCATGATAAACCCAACCCAACAAATCTGACCGTTGTTGATGTCCTAAAAGAGGCAAAAACCTTCTTTCCCGAAACGGGAAAAGCGTTGAAAATTTTGATCGTTCTACCGTGCACAACGTGTACGGTAGAGCGATCGTTTAGCAGCCTCAGGAGACTAAAAACCTGGTTAAGAAGCACTATGGGGGAAAATCGTCTCAATGGTCTGGCCATGATGAGTGTGCACAGAAAAATTATAAATGAAAACTTATAAGATTTTCATAATAAAGTGGTCGAAAAGTTTACAAAAAACCCCCGAAGATTGTGTTTCAATTAACTTAATAAAAAAAAAGAATCTCGCTCAACTACTTTATTATTAAAATTTTGTAATTGTCAATGTGCTATATTTTGTCCCAAATCCATTTTATTCTATTATTCTAATAAATATAATAACTAACTATAATAAATATAATAATATAATAACATGTGCTTTTGACTGTATTTAAAATTTATACTTTTCCCATCTTCCATATATCAACTTGCTGCCCCCCCCCCTCTGGGCCATCGGCTGGCGACGCCCTTGTTAAATACACTTGCTTCTTCAGAAAATATGTAATAAGTTTATTATATATTTTCTTAAAAAGCAACAATGTTTGCCAAACTAAAATCATAATATTGCCAAGTTTAATGCTACACAGGCGAAAACAATATACTTTGAAAACTAGTCATTAAAATGTGAAAAGTTTGGTTTAATAATTATTTCATATTTTGTTTATCTATCAAAACATATCGATGTCGACACGTAAGTGAAAAATTTTACGAAACTTTTTTGCAAAATATAATAAAAGTAAATTCTGAATAACTGAAAGTGTATAGTTTTTATGTGTTGTATGTATGTATCTAGATACAATAATTTACCTGTTACATCACCTTAGAATTTTATTAAATTACCTTAATAACTAAACAGAAATAGAACCCAACAGTAGCTGTACACACACTACTTAAACTATCAACATTCTTCAATAATCCAAGTGGTAAAACACAGAATATGGCTAATGCAATAATTACAGTCGATCGTAATGTTTCAGTTGGAGTTTCAATATTTAAAATATTGACAATAATGGCTGGTCCTAAATCCCCAACGACCACAAAAAAAGCAATACATGTTCCTAACAGAAATCCAATTATACCAATTTCAACAAAAAATTTGCCAGCCGGTCCAAAAGCGTGGAATGCTAAAACATCCAAATTTTGATTATTTATTCTCTTTTGAAATCGTCACAATCGGCAGTACCTAGAAATTCAAATGTGCGTCTTCTAGCCATTATTGCTGATTTTAAAAGAAAATGGCATGCAAATCTGGATATTATGCTACTTATTAATAACATAAGAGTTGATAAAATTATGCCACACTGAAAATTAAAAACTAATTCAAAGCATCAAAAAAATTATTCAAATTAAGGTCTATACAGAAAGTTTCGGAATTCCTGTTTAAAAACAAAGTAAGTTGAGATATATATTAATATCAAATGTTTTTGTTTCATTGATTTTAGAGAACGCAGCTCTTAAAATTCTGAATCATTCTGCAAGTTATTTCATATTTTCACCTGTTTGAAACAAAAAGGCATCGCTAGAATGCTAACCCCTATAATGCCATTTGCTAGGGTCATAATATATCCAATATTAGTAACCATATCGAAAATGTTTTGGAAATACGATCAATTTATAAAAAAATTATTGTCTTTTTTGTTTCATTTTCTTTACTTCTTAGCTATAAAATTAGTACTCTCATATGTGCTGCACAAATAATCCATGTTTGTGATATTCATTGCAACGTATTACATGATTGTTTATCTTTAAAATCGATCAAACAAATTTGAAAATTAATTCATTTTCCAAGGTTTATTAAATCTTCTAAAATTCATTTATTTTATACAAATATTTGTTTTTTAAGGGCAGTTTGATATAACAATGTTTGCAATTTTAATTAATTTAAAAAAAAGATTCGAATGTTTATTTTTTTGGCAATTCTTTGACATTTAATAGTTGACACATTCATGCATTACATATCTTATTAGTGATGTAACGAGTCAAATAAAATGTTTGTATTCTTTACTATTTATAGGATGGTGGAGTAGATTTAACACATACTTGAGTAACACCGGCACCGCATGTTATGCAAACAAACGTCCGGCTGTATATTTAAATCTATTTGAACTAGGACTCAGTAAGAAAAAGCATATATCCTCATCCTCATTCATAAAACTTTGTTTCTTATTTTGTTTAATACTATCCATTCTTTCGTTCTAAACGTTTAATGCACTGAATTTGAAGATGATGTATCTTGAAAACAAACCACCTTTGGATTCATACTGTTAATGATCTGTACGAAAATTGTCAAAACGGAACACTAATGGAATCACTACGAAGTCCTGCTGTCACAGGTGATTTTTTCTAATACTATTCGTATAGGATGCAATCGGAAGCTTATTCGGATTTTTAAACAGTTTTCGGGAAAAATGCTCTAAAGATGCTATCCCCACCCTTATCGACAAAATAATTGTTCAAAACAGTATGCAAAAATCTTGAACATTGAGAAATAGGTGTAGATTGAACCAAAATTATTAGGATTGAACAATTTTTGTGCGTTCAACTGTTGTAGCAGTAGTTAAGGGGAGACCGAAGTCTGGCAAATAGGCCTTTCTAGACCTTTTTTACCGGCCCCTAAGAAACCCATCCCCTCAACCTCCTCTATCCTCTACCAAATCCGGTACGTATCCTCTAGCGTTCGTTGTCGAACCTACCCGTCTTCTTTAATTGTTTTACCTCAGATTCCTCCATTTCGGTCGAGCCGAAGGTTAGGTGCCTCAATTTGACGATTGTGAAGGGCGATCACTATAATAAGAAATTTAACTGTTTATATTTTCTAATGGACACTTCTTAATTTTTATATAATACATAAAACAGTAGTGTATCGCGGGATGCTCTTATCAGAAAAAGGTTCAAAAATATTGTAATCCTAAACATTAATAATTAATCACTAATTGTGCAAGTATAAGTTTCACACACCAATTTTTGTTTTTTATTTGATAAATTCTATTATTTGAATAATTTTTTCAGTTTTTCTGATTCTTGAATTTTAAAACGTCGACTCAGACTCGTAACACCACTAATTGTCTCCAATAACCAAAATATAATTTTCAACTTTTCTATGTCTAAATAAAAATAAAAGAAATAAAAACATTCGAGGAAAATTATTTTTAATTCTTTAAAAATATGTTTAGCTTATTTTAATAAATATTAAAATATAATTTTTTGTAAAAATTTATCATATGTTGGCTAACCTGGTTATTTTGAGATTACCAAACGTGGTTCCATGAAGAATAGATATATTTCTTTGGCGTGAAGTAGTGGAACTTATTGAAATATATCATAGGTTAAATTTTATTTTATTTAAGTTATTTGACAAAATAAATATATGCTATAATGGCTAAGTACGATTTAACGTCACGTATGGTACAATATCTTGATCGGCATTTGGTATTTCCTTTACTGGAATTTTTATCTGCAAAAGAGGTAAGCATTTTTCGGCACACAGCATGATTCAATATGTACACATATTAATAGTAAATTATTACAGATATACGATGAAAATGAATTGCTACAAGCAAAATTGGATATTTTGAGTAAAACTAGTATGGTTGATTATGCCATAGATATTTGGAATCAATTGTATCCAAATGAACCAGTTCCAGAGGTTAGTTGTACTTACACTTAGTATTAATGGTATGGTTTTGTAGGAAGTATTAATGTTATAGCATTATTAATTTTTAAATTTTAAGAAATTACAGTTTCTTAAATATTTTCTATCGAATTTGGTCAATTAAAACTGAGGGCCGTGATATTCGGACACAGGCGGGTCCCTAGCGTTAGTTAAAATTTAGATTAAACTAACGTTCAGATATTGTGGCAAAAACTATTGAAATTAAATAAGGTAACTATTCCAACCGAGTACTTTAGTTTTTGCCGCAATATGTGAAATATATAATAACTCGGGATAATACCGTTGAAGTGAATGATTGTAGTACTCGGTTGAAATAGTTAACATAATGCTTAACTATTGATTTTAAATAAGGTAACTATTCCAACCGAGTACTTTAGTTTTTGCCGCAATATGTGAAATATATAGAACGCATTTTAGTGTAGGGGCCCAATAATATGCAAACCCGACCACTCGGGGTATGACCGATAAAAAATATTTTATAATGACTTTAAACGCTTCACGCTGAAGACACGCAAGAGACCCGCGTGTGTTCGACTAGCCATATCGCATAAGCAATTTTTAAACGAAAACTTTACTTCTCTTTTCTAAAAAAATAAAGCTTAAAATGGCGTTTATAATAATATATATATATATATATATATATATATATTAAATATAAATGCATATTTTAATAAAAAGACACATTAAGAATATCATCATAGACGTCTAGTTATCACGTCTAGACCAATGTGGATAGGTAGAAGTCCGTTTGTTTGATTCCTACTTATTATAACTGCTTAAAATAAGCTGTTTCATAATTTATACCTATTTAATAGCATATCAATAAAAACTAATTATTTTCATTATTTTGTAGGAAATGAAAGTTAAACGTGGGCAAGTTGTATCACAGTTACAAGAATTACAAAATGAGGTGGAAAAAATTTTAATTATCATTTCTAATGACGAAGTTATGAAGAAAACCGAAACAATGCGGGATTCAAAATCGTTGATTAACTACTTATCCAGCTTTGATGTAAATACAATTTTTATCAATTTTATTTGGATCTGAATGATTAAGTAAATTTTTTGTTTCTAGTTTAAAATTGAACGAATGGATAGTATGTATAAATTAGCTAAATATCGTTATGATACTGGAAATTATTCTGTTTCCGCTTCCCATCTTTATTTCTGGATGCTTGTCATTCCACCCACGGATAAGGTATGTTAATTTAAAAAAAAAAGAATAAATTTGGGAAAAATATATAGATATATCAAATGTTATTCAAGTTTATTAGACTTATTATACTCTAATAAAATTTCAAATTTGAAATTTTATTTCAAAAACCTAGAGTTCTCACTAATTATCATTCGATAATATAACGTTTATTATACTCTGCAAATATAGAATGATTCGCCTGAGAAGAAACGGATAAAAATAATTTGAAATATATATTTTATTTAACAGTATGGTGTTAAAAAATTCTTAAGCTAGAACTCCTTTGAGACAGCATTTGTCATTTTGCGGCAAATGTCAGCGATAGGTCGTGTTGACCAATATGAAGCCAGCATCTGCTTACTATCGCGGCACAGTTGGTAACCAACGGCAGTCAATGTTGATGTTCGGATAGATACGGAGATTGTTGGAGAACTTCGACAAATACTTTAAAAAAGTTATTTTTGTTATTTCTTATTCTTCTCTTCTTATACCCGGTATATGTAAATATACAAGGTATATTAAGTTTAGTCCCGACTTTGTAACGCTTGAAAATATTGACCGTAGACATAAATGTTTGGCATAGATGTTCATAAAATGGTCTAATTCGTTCCGCATGTCCGTCCGTCCGTCTATGAACACGATAACTCAACGAAATTGTATGTATTCTAGAGCTAAAATGTAAGGTCAGGTTTGAATGGGCAATATGGACAAAACTGTCCAACTTTTAAAACCGTAAGAAATAGAACAAATATATAAAGATAAAAAATGTTCTTTTTATAAAAATAAACAACTTTTGTTCCAAACTTTTTTACATAAATTCAGTGTATACTGGGTATTTAAGCAATTAACTCAGTTCGTTGTTATTTTCTCTTGTTTTAATTATACAGTTTTATGATTATAATTTGCTAAAATACATAAAATTAATCAAAAAACAATTTCGTAACGATACAAATAAACTTATTTAAGGTTTGTTGTCAATAGTTTGTCTTCCTGTCGTATCAGCGCACGGTTGTATACCAGTTGACCCGCCTATGGAGTTGGTCGTTGCCGCCTGACGTTCTAGCTTTAATAATTTTTCTACATTCCATCTCAATAAAGTTCTAGCTTTAATAATTTGAATTTTTTGGGTGAACCATACTGTATGATTAATAATAATCTTGTACATTTTTAATTTCAATTCGTTTTTGTTTCGGTCAGAATGTCAAAAATGTGTAACAAATTCTGCCATCATCGTCATTACAGTTTGATTTGTATACTATTGTAGGAACCAAGATATCCTGAAACCCACTCTATAAATTTTAAATAACAAGACAGTAATTTTGGACTAAATATCTAACAATGAATACATGAGTTTGTTAATAGTTACCAGGTAACTCGGGGAAACATGTACTACACTCATGGTGTCCAAATATTAAAGAAATAAAAGATTAGAGTTGAGCACATTACAATAACAACTAGTTTTAAAACAAAATAAAACTTTTTTTAACAAAATGTCGAATATTTGTTTATGCTTGTTGATAAAATTTCTAAAATGGTTATATATGCTTGACTGTCGCACCCTTAAATATCTACTGGCTTTATTTTCCTCTAATAATTATTAAATTATATTTCTAGAATTATTTGAATGTATTGTGGGGAAAATTAGCATCAGAAATTTTGGTACAAAGTTGGGATTCAGCATTGGAAGATTTAAATAAACTACGTGATTTCATCGACTCCACAAACATGTTTTCATCAAGTCTACAACTACTCCAACAACGTACATGGCTAATTCATTGGAGTCTGTTTGTCTTCTTCAATCATGTGAAAGGAAAAGATCTAATTATTGAAATGTTTCTGTATCGACCTCACTACTTAAATGCCATACAAACAATGTGTCCACACATCCTACGATACTTAGCAACGGCTGTCATTATCAATCGTCAAAGAAGATCAGCGCTTAAAGACATTGTTAAAGTTATTCAACAAGAGTCATATACTTATCGGTAAGCATTATACACTTACATCGTGTAAATTTTAGAACTTATACATTATATTATACTTATTATTATATTTATTTTAGAACATTCAATACGATGTAATCTTTTTAAACTTGATAAAGGTAGTTGTCGTGTGAAACACGTTGTTGACGAAATTGGCTGAATTTTTTAAAATTATTTAAAATTTAAGTATCTATAACTCCGTTTAAAATATCAAAATTATTTACCGTTTAGTTTTGATAAAATTGCACGATTAACATTACAGGTATCTACAAAAGTAGTAATTTCACCACACTTTTAATTTTATTTAAAAAACGTATCGAGCGATTTGGCTAAAAACCTAGAACAACGTAAAACGTTGTTATATTTATATTTTAAAAAAATTATTGACCGTTTAAATATCGTAATAGATTAACGAAAAGATTTAAGTTTTTATATAATTCAAGCAAACAAGTATACGAGGTACATTCAAGTAAAAAAAGTATAGTATACACTCTCCGTCTATTCATGTAATTGATGTGTGTTATAAGCTAATACTTTTTAACACGATTACTGCAAGACAACTGCCCAATAATACGACTCTTGACTGTATACGAAGTACATTCAAGTAAAAAAAGTTAAGTATACAATCTCAGTCTATTCATAAAAATGATGTGTATTATAGCGGAAACTTTTTAACACGATTACTGCAAGACAACTACCTTAAATATTTACAAATTACAATCTTCACTAAGTGTACAATTTAAATGTTACCGCCATTAAATATTATCAGTAACTGCTACTCTTGAGTTGGACAGAACTCAACTCTCAGGAAGACCATTACCATGTCAATTTTTTTTTTCTACGACCAAAGTATACATGTATACATTTAAAGTCTCATAATTTCAGACAAGGAACGTTATAAAAATATAACCAGCTTTTTTTTATTATAGCGATCCAATAACAGAGTTTTTAGAACATTTGTACGTAAACTTTGATTTCGATGGTGCACGTCAAAAATTACATGAATGCCAGACTGTTTTGTTCAATGATTTCTTTTTGATTGCCTGTTTGGATGAATTTGTTGAAAATGCTCGTTTGATGATTTTCGAAACATTCTGTCGTATACATCAATGTATTAGTATAGGAATGTTAGCTGAAAAATTAAATATGAATCCCGACGAAGCTGAATGTTGGATTGTAAATTTAATTCGAAATGCACGTTTAGATGCTAAAATCGATTCAAAATTGGGACATGTTGTTATGGGTACCCAACCGCTGTCACCTTACCAACAACTAATTGAAAAAATTGATTCATTATCTGTTCGCTCTGAAGCATTATCCCAAATTATTGAAAAGAAATTAAAGGCTAAAGGTGACGTAAGTATTTAATATTATAAATTTGTTGTACAAGAAGATAAATTACGTATGTATAACTATTGATATTATTTTAGCACTTTTAAGCTGGGATTCGACAAGCTGATTTACAACGGGTCGAATGTATTAGAAAAACAAGAGTAAAATTGAAAACGTATTTCAACCTAATCGGCGAATTTATCTAAATAATTGGAATTAAGTGGTATTAATAATAATTGGAATTAAGTGCATCCAAATTATTTTATTTCAATTCTGGAAGGTCTGTTTTGTTCTAAAGGGAATTATCATTCTACGCTTCTTTATAGTTTTTGTGATCCGCTGTAATCTACCAGAACAAAAGTACTCTAAACTTGATCAATAAAATCTAACTTTGAACTTTAACATTTATTATACAGTTTGTAATATTATACCTGAAATAAATTCAGATATTAAACTATAATTTCCATTATAATAAATTTTTATGAAAGAATGTTTTTTTTAAATTAGGTCCTATTAAATTTCAGGTTTAGTTAGGTTTTAATATTTTTTAACCCAAAATATGTCCTATTTTCCTATGTCAAATTTAGTTCAATTAAAACGAAATTGTAAATGTTTACGAAAACAAATAGTACGGCATTCGTAAAAACTGTACATGGGTCTTGAATTATTAAATCGATATACGCAATAAAATTTTTCAGCATAGAAATGGAAAGTATATTCTACAAATAGTGGATTTCAAAAAAAAATGCATTAAACTTTAATATACATAATTTACCAAACGTTACCAAAATCGAAAAAAACGTTTTTGGGGCCATCACATATTTTATCCGATTTTGATGAAAGTTTTTTCAAAATCAATTTTTATAGAAAAATCAAGATTTCGTTAACAGTTTTGAGACTGTTTGAACACGAGTCTCGTATCTCGAATTAAGTTATCGCTATACAATTCTATATTTGTAGAAATGAAAAGTTCACCTCGAAAATAGTGTCCAAAAAAATTTCATTGAAATCGGACAAAATTTAGGTGTGCTAATCATAAAATTAATTTTTTAAACCTGATGTTATCAAAATTTAAAATCATCTCAGACATATTTTATCCGATTTTGATGAAATTCTTGTTCTTCAAATCTACTAAATTTGACTCAAAGAATTCAATTTTGTTAGAGAAACCGAGATATCCTTATCAATTTTTGAGACTCTGAACATGGGTCTTGTATCTCGAAATCGGTTACAGCTATACAATTTTATATGGTAGAAATGGAAAGTGCACCCCAAAAATAGTCGGTGTCAAAAAAAATTTATGTGTCTAACCATAAAATTACATTTTTGAACCTGATGACGTCACCAAAACAAAAAAAAATAGTTACTGGTTATCCGATTCCAAAATATCAGAATAGTCCAATCATTATAGCTTTTCAGTACCAAAAAAATGGAAGCTTCAATTTTTTTTGTTAATTTGGACGTTCTGAAAAACATTGAAAATTGGGATCGCGATCGCGTTAATAAATCAATTCAAGGTCAAAAAATTGGGTTTTTTTGCAAATCTCGCTTCCCATGGCTCGGAGACCAATCAAGATGGTTATCAAAATTGGGGATGACAAAATTTTCCACAAAAAAAAATCATTTTTTACGTACAATGAATGGTTTACGGAATATAGGACAACGAATATCTATGACGAGCGTAGTGTCCGTTACCACACCACTATTTACGTATTTTTACGAATATCGCGCTTCCTATGGCTCGGAGACAAATTAAGGTGAATATCAAAAAGAAAGATTATAAAATTTCGCACAAAAAAGGTCTAATTCATTTTTGTGTAGTATCCATGACTAAAATCATTTTATTATGACTAAAATTATTGGACAAAATGCAAACTTGTATTTTATTTTAACCGCGTGGTTAAAATAGCTTGGCAAGCATTACCAACCTTACAGAACGAAAACGTAGACAACATAAAAATATTGTCAAATTGACAGTTTCTTTACAAATGTCAAAATAAGTTTGGTTGTGAAAACATGTTACCTGGAATCGGTGTATTTGGAACAGGAGCAGTTGTGAAAGTATTGGTACCTGTTTTAAGAGAAAAAGGATTTAAAATTGAAGCTTTATGGGGCCGAACATTACAAGAAGCACACGATACATCAAAGGAATTACAAATACCATTTTACACGAATAAAATAGATGATGTACTACTACGTAAAGATGTTGATTTAATCTTTATCTTATGTGCCCCAGTTTTACATGCTCAGATAGCTGTTAAAGCATTGGGTATTGGCAAGCATGTTGTATGTGATAAACCGGCTGGTTTATCACAATCCGAAGCATTAAAAATGGTTTGTGCGGCACAGTATTACCCATCGTTAATATCAATTGTTAATCATTCTTTACGGTTCTTACCTGCATTTTCACAAATGAGACGAGCTATTCATGAAGGTTATCTGGGATCAATTAATGAAATCTCATTGATTGATGTTCGAGTGCAAATGGGATCTCTATTAAATGATTGTTTTGATTGGCTGTGTGATGAGACCATGGGCGGAGGCACACTTACTTTAGTGGGTAGTCATGTTATCGATTTGGTTACGTATTTGGTCGGTCATAAAGCTGTGCGTGTTCATGGAATTATTCGAGCTTTTACTAAAACTACAAACAAAATTAATGGTATGGAATAATAAAAAACATATTAAGTTCTAGTTATATACGATTTCTAATGATGGGTATTAATTTTTTGTATCTAGATACAAACTCAAATGGCGTCCAGTGACCTTAGCATATCTCTATACAATATTAAATAAATTAAAGAGAGATGAATACTGTATCATTGGACGTTACAGTATATACTAGATTCAATAAATTAAAAGGAGATGTACACTATACTCACTGGACGCCATTTTGGTCCCAACTTATGGTAACCGATGGTACCTAGGGAAATTAATCCAGTTTAAGAGGTAAACTGGGCGCAAAAATCTAATTGGTTGCCAATTTGACAGATATTTTCTGAGATATGTGCTCTTTATATGATTTTAATGTAATACTATTATTAAGATTAGTTTTGTTTTTGTCATAACTACGAAAATTAAAAAATGGTGGGGAAATTTTTATCGTAGTAAGGGGAATAATCCGGAAATTTAAGGTTACCATTCAATCACAACCCTGCTATAGATACGCAAGTTAAAAGTATATTGATAGATCTACAAATACCAATACCAAGGTACATTATACCCCTGACGATATCTCAGTTAAATGCATATTTTTCAGGTATTCGTAATATATCGGCACCAGATTTTTGTTCTTTTCAAATGGAACTTGCAAACGGCACTCTAGTCACCGCTACATTGAACAATCACGTAGCCGGCAGTGGATTTCATCAAGAAGTTCTTGTTTGTGGTAAAAGTGGACATTTAGCAGTGCGCGGTGGAGATCTTTTTGGTAGAAAACATAACGATATTAAAAACACAGAAGAAGTTTTGTACTTAGACGTGGAGGATTTACAATGCCCTACACCAGTTTCAGTAATACCTAGACCATATATTAAAGGTTTATGTAAAATGATACGAGCTCTTAGAGAAGCATTTTTACCAGTTCGTGAACAAGCTGGTTGGGTGAAAGAACCAGTTCAACTAGCAGCTACTTTTGAAGATGGTCTGTATGTGCAAGCTGTGTTAGAGGCCATTAAAAAATCATCACAAAGTCGAGAATGGGCTATTGTTAATATTCTAAAAGAACAACCAGATCCCAATCCCTTATTAAGTGCGGCAGTACGAAGAACTACCATATCTTTGACGTAGAACGAATTCGATTCCATAATAAACTTTTGAGACTGTTAATTTAAGTACTTTTTAACTAAATTATAAATTTTTGATACGCGACCCGTACGGCTAAAGGGTAGTTATTTATTGTTTTTAATACTTCGTCCATATTTTTGCATTTAAGTACAATCAATTTATTGTATTTATTATTTGTTTTATTAATGCTTGTGAAATTTTCTACATAAATATCGACAATTCTTCGCTTTATAATTTTAATAGGTTTAGTTTACCAAGCCTAATTCAAGCTTATATAGTAGATGCTCTTAAATGTGAATGTACGATTTGTTCCATTATTTCTTGACGATTTCTTTCGCTTTGTAATTATTTTCGGCTGGTTTTTCTTAAGTAAATGTTTTATTATTCTCTCTTAAATGGATCACTTTATTGATATTCATAACTAAGACTTGTTTTGTAGACAATTTTTCGATGATAAAACCTCTATACCTCTGATTTTACGCATCTTTAATGCTTTGCATCTCCACATGCAGTTCATATATGGTGACGAGCAATTTGGAAAACCTTGAAAACAAGAAAATGTCAGATAATTTTGAGATTCTGGAAAAGTAGGGAATCATCAGAGAATTTTAATCGGTCAGCGGTCAGGGAAAATGATAAAAATACCTCCAGAACCTGAATGTTTCTACAAACGTTTTTAATTTGATAATTTGTAATTCTTTATTTTCCGAACCGCTCACCAAATCGTCAAATAAACATGATTTTCGTGTTTTTCGGGTCCAATTTACCTTATCTAGCCAAATTCATCCAAATCGGGAACAACAATTATTTTTCGATTTTCTGCAATTTTCTAAAGGTATACAGGCCTTAAAAAAATTGAAAAAAATCCCAAAAAAAAATTTTTAGTCATTGATTTGAGTAAAAATTAGTTTATGAAGTAAATTGGATCCATAAAACAAAAAATCTACTTGGTTTGATGGTTTGACGAATCGTTTCCGAGATATGCACAATTTTTTATGTTTCTTTTTATTTCTTGAAAATATTTGAATTGTTTTAAAGAAGATACACATAATAAAGAAGCCAATCTTTTTGAACCTATTCAAAAAATCTTTCTTTACAATAAAGAAGCGAATCTTATTGAAATTACTCAATAAGTAAAGTCCCTCTAGTGACACTATTTTCAGTTATATAAAAAAAATAGTAACTGTATGAAAGATAAGTTTGGCTGAAGAAAATGACCGAAATCATAATATGTTGTTTTATTAATACAATCTGTTATATATGATTTTATCTTTTCTTTGAACCTCAAGAATTATAATAAATTTTCGTACTCAAAGGAATTTACACAGATCTAACATTTATATAATATTGCATTTGAAAAACATTCCATTTTTGTTACTTATTAAATTGACACTAAAATTTTCGATCACACGTTTTTATAATTTGCACCAGTAAATGACAAAAAAAGTGGATTGGGCATTTTTTATTTTGATAAATTTTAATTTAAAAAAATTGTTTTCTTATTTTAAATGGCATCTATATCGCAAATTCGTTTACTGTTTTACTAATTGTGAAGTTTACCGGTTAAATGGTTACAGATAAGTTAAGTTAAATTCAAAGCAATGAAATTTAACTAGTTGCATACGTCTCAGTAGTACTGTATGCAATATACAATAATACATACACTTGAACTGTGAGTTATTAATTCATATATTATGTTGCTTTCGAGTGTACCTTGTACTAAACTTCTTGGCACATTGTACTAAACTATGAACAATTTTTTTTTAAATCGTTTAGTCTAGCTCTCTTTTTTCATATAATTTTTTAAACATTCTGCTGGTTGTGTTTTTACTGCATTTATGATTAACAGTATTTTTTTATTAATTAAACAAAAAAAAGAAGAGATTTTTTAATGCTGAAATATAATTCTTTATTATTATTATTTATTATACATTTATTTTATTTATGTTAAAGAAAAAAATAAAATACAAAAGTTTATGCTTGAATTTTTTAAATGACCTGTTCAAATAATAAAATTACTCAATAAATAGCTGCCAATAAATATTCAATGTTTTTGTTCATATTCATTGTTCTCTGTTACTTGAACACTAAACATCAAATTGCTCACTATTCAATTTTTTAGCCATGTATGTAGAATAAACATTGAACAATGGAACAAAAAAATCCACATTATATATTTAGTCAATGTTGGTGCCATTTAACTAATAAGAAACAGAGAATAAGGGACAAAAACATTGACCATCAACGGGACAGCCTATCTCAAACAAAATAATAATAATAACAAAAGTGGGTGGTTAAAGTTATTCTAAAATATTCAAAAATCGTGTAATACCGTAGTAAATCGCAGTCGTCATAAAAATATCATTTATAAAAATTTTCAATTTAATTTTTTGTTGAACTATTTTTTTAATTTGAAACAAATTAACTTTGGCATAAATAGTTCTTAAACTAAGAATTTTGATCAATATACGCTGCCAGACTGTCTATTTTAATGTTTTGTTTCGTTTTAGATCTAATAATCAACATGATCGATTATAGTGTGTCACCTATCTGCGGATACTTGTTTGCTGAATAAAATAGAATCTTTAGTGACATCATTTATATCCATAGAGTTCTTTGATGAAACGAAAAATTAAATAGCTACCACAGATTAGTTCTCGCAGTGTATATCGAAACAATATCCATATTTGTTGAGATTCGTTTTAATTTTACGTAGCTACAGGTGCAGGTGTTGCCGGTGTAGTGGCTGCTGTTGATTCAGTGGTCGTTGATGTTGTATCATCACAAGATTCTTTAATAGCCAACCATGGTAATTTCTTTTGTAATTCCATTCGGTATCTTGGATGACTAATAGCGTACACGTATGGATCAATACAAGCAACAAATTTACAAGCGCAAGCTGGTATCATCGTTACTCCCGGTGTAAGTAGGTTTGTATCCCCAAATGCTCCGATTAGAGCAAGTACAGCATATGGTGTCCAAGATGCTACGAACATGAAACAAACTGTGATAGCAGCCTTAGCAATACGTATTTCTACTGATTGTGTTTGTTGATTTTGGTTACTTCGTAATGAGTCCACGTTCATTTTTTTAGCCTAATAACAAATAATTTAAACTTAAATTTTATTTTTAAGAAAAATATAAAAAGATTTTACCTGTTCTCGTAGTGTTTTCTCGTGACTAATTACATGACTAACAATTTGACCGTAGTAATATATAATTAGAGACATTGGTAGAACGTACGAAAACGTAAAAATAACTCCAACATACATTTGATTGTCGAATGTTTTAGTTAAATAGTCGAAAGTGCATGATGTTAAATATCCTTCAGGTACAAAACGTCCCCAAAATTCTAACAATGGTAAAATTCCCCAGGGCAATGTATACATCCAGACAGCAATAATCATGACTAACGCCTTTGTTGACGTCATCTTGCCATCAAAGGGTTTAGCAATTGTTGTATAACGATCATATGCAATACATGCATTTGTAGCACCAGCTCCAATACCACTCAACGATCCCATAAATGCAAATATCTGACAACCAAGATGGCCCGTTGCAAACCCTCGATTAAATGAGTTGTAAATAAAGATTGGAGCTTTTAACATCATCATAAAATCACAAATCGCTAAATTAACTACAAACATATTTGATGGAGTCCGTAAAGGTTTTGCACTAAAAATAAATCAAAATTAACAATTTTCAATATCCAACATTTATGCAATAATTTCGATATCCATACGTCTGTCACTGACGAAACTATTAAATGTACAAGTTTGGCACAAAATCAAGTTACAGATATGATTTTTAAAAAGTTTTTTTTTTTAAATTTCAAAGGTGTTTCTTAGGATGGTAGGGAAATTTTATTTGTTGAAATAGAATAAATTCCACATAGAAAGAGGAAAAAGTGCTCAAAGTAATAATGTGGGAATTAAATTAAAGCTTGTGAAAACACAAAGTTTAAAAATTTGTATGATGTTATATTATTACGAATTTTTTTAAGGACAAGTTTTAAAATCGTTGTTCCTCTATCCTATCCCAAAAATTATACAATCTTTAGGGTCTAGATTCAATGGAAATTATCATAGATGTTTAAATAAAAAATTTACAACATACCTTGAAAATATCCAAATAACCAAACCATTACCAATAATTGATGCAAAGAAGAAAAAAATGTACAAAAGGCCTAATAGATAATTAACGGATGCCGGTGGTTCTTGGTAAGTGAGCCAATGTTCTGGAATGTGGATGAGTTCTTCTGGTGGAACATTCCATCCTAGTAAATGTAGTTCTTCATCTCCCCGAAGAGCACTAAAAATCAAATCGCTACATAAAAAATATTACAAACAAAATTTTATACATACCTAGGTTTGGTTAGATTTAAACTTGCCCACTTCCGGTCCATTGTTGGGGTATGATGTTAGCCCTAGACAACTGATGTTGTCCACTGACAATGAAAATTGGACAAATCATGTTTTTATATATAAATGCAAAATGATTGTAATAAAAATTAATTAATTCAAATTGAATTAACTATATTTTTCTCTTAGCATAGCAATTTAATTATAGTGAAATGGAGGATTGAATTTTTTATTGGATTAGAAATTGATATTAAAGATATGTTTGTTATCAGAATAATCCTTTTTAATACCGATTATGTATTATGGTTTCAAATGATGACCTAATTCAACTTTTTTTACTCAGCATCACCTTTTTAATTCAGTTTCTCTAGGCGTAAAATTAACGGCACTATAACTTTTTGAAATTCGTGATTACAGAAAAATTACAATCTGTTTAATAGAAGAAAATAATTCTAAAAACTTCTTAGAAAGAGTTTTGGTACTTCTTATCCATAAAAATTTAATTTCTCTTTTAACATAAAAGTTTGTTTCCGATTTTTATAAAATTAAAATCTAGGTAAAAAAGCGTTTAGGGCTACATTTTTCAAGATTCTATAGTCACTATTTAACTGGATTTTCCAATTGTGTAAAAATTAGCGCAGAGAATGTTTTTTTAATGAAAATTATAGCCAAAAATTTTGTTCTTTTTTCGAATTTTCTCAAGGAATATGTATATACAATGTGATTAAAGAATATTACCCTTTATATAGCAATTTACAGTTGTAAAGGTCAGTATTCTTTGGTATGATTTGTATATCCATGTGTGAAAAGAAATTATTAACATAGAAATAATTAAAGTAGATAATAAATAATTGAACATAGAAATATCAACAGTGAATCAAGGAGTGGCTACGACAAGCTCATCTCGATTAATGGGACTTTGTACAGGGCATGCGACGTGCCAAGTTGTGCATAACCACAGCTGGGCCATTTGACTGTGCTCGGACAGGACAATGCTTACAATAGCATCTCTCACCCGAAGATGTCTCGCCTTCGGGTGACAGGTTGTTTTCAAGGAGGGCACAGAGGACCCCTTGGTCTAGTTGCTAGGGACCCATTTGCGGTACCCCTCTTGCTAATTATTATTAATATCAACAAAAATTTCACACTCTGAATTTATACAAATATTTATTTTTTGCCACCCTGCGATAGCCCAGGGTGGCAAAAAAGTAATATTTTTACCCGACCAAAAAATAAAATATTCTGTATTACGTCGAGTAAAAACTTCATCATAAATAAATTCATTAGCTTTGCTTTCAATAGAGTGTATAGTCTGCTGAAGGATATATGGATTATTCCGATATAATTGATTCATTCGCCTCACAGCAGCCCGAATAAAAATTTTAAACGTATTGGTGTTTCTTACTTAGGACTATGACATCTGGTGGTAATAATTAAAAGCAAAGCAGTTGGATTCTACTGTGATATTTACATATGCGCGGTTACTAGGGTTATGTTAATAAAATAAACATAAAATTATTATTTTGTTATGAAACTGTTTAAAAGTAGCCTCAGACCTCACTAAAGCCGCCATTTTAGAATATAACGACATGAGTTTTACCGTACAATTAATTGTATGATATGTTACCTCAGTAATTAAATGTTTCATTTAACTAAATGCAACTTGTATTGATATCTTTTGATTATTGAATAAATAATGCATATAAGTATAATTGCGATAGCGAAGGCCAATAGGGGGCCAATTTTAACAGCCCAGTGGGCGACTTTGAACTTGAATACGCTACTGGGAAGGGATATTAACTGAAACTAAATTAAAACACAAATACATGCACGATACTAGAATTCAATGTATACTTTGGAAACCTAACTTCTAAAAAACGTTGTTAATTTTCAGGACTTTCGTTTTCAAGGTTGAAAAATTATCTAAGAATTATTGGCAAGTACTCCAAAACAAAAAATTTCGGATTAAATAAAACAAATAAAATTCTGGATCGATTCTTTATTTACAAGCGAATTAAAAAACACTAACTAATTACAAACATTAACTAGTTTGAATATTTTTAAAATTATTACTAATTCGACCTTTGCGTTCTAAAGAACCATCTTCCAAAAAATAAGCAGGTAAATATCCATTGGTTGTATGTAACGCAGAATTAAATTCAGTATTATTTTTATGTCCAAGTGATGTGTAGCCTTGATCGTACAATGAACAATATGGTATTTGTAATTGATGTAGAAAATCCCATACATCGGAATATGACCAATCCAAAATAGGACTAACTCGCATTATTTGGGGCCAATTCTTATCTGTCATCTAAAATTCATAAAAAATTTGTAATAAAGATTTTCAAAAAAACGAAAACATGCCAGGAAAATTTATTTACTTGAAACGCTTCCAATTTTTCTGAAAAAGGATCTGAACGTCTTGTACCCATTAACACTGCTTTATATTTTGGTTCATTTTCCAAAATCTTAGCTAATGCTTCTTGAATTGTGCCTTTAATTGTAATAAATGGTAACTTGTAACTTTCAATAGTTTCTTCAATAAACTGAACAATTTCATCAAATGGTTCCTCCTTCGATTGCATATAAACACATTGAATCTTTGATTGGGTATCATGAAAAATTCGATTATTAAAAACTGCGATTGCTAAATACAGTAAAACTGTACAATCTTTTCCACCATTAAAACTTAAAAATATTTCATCAGGTTTGTAAATATAAAAACATTTTTCTAAAACCTGTAAACATTATTTTTATAAAAACAGTATTTAATTTTTAGTAACGTCCTAAGAGGATTTATTATATCAAATTATTTTAGGTAATTGTTTCGAGCAAGTACCTTAAAAATTGGAATTATATGGATACCAATCTAAACGTTGCACTAAAATGAGATATATATCTATAACCATTTTTTAATTTTATTGGTGTTGACAATTTCTTAGATAAAAATAAGAAGCCGCGTATATTTCTGGAATTTTCTTATCAATCAAGTTTTATATTGAATTTATTATAACGTCGTTTCTACTGTATCTCTTAGAGTAATTTGAATTTATTAATTTCAAATCATAGGGGGTAGCGGATGACCTAAAGTAGTTGGTGAGTACTCTCCATCTTAGAATCTACACCTAAGCTATCAAAAACCTCGTAACCCAAGAGATCGAGTTTAAAATTTAAACATCTGGTAAATAAAATCATTAAATTACAAATTAATGATTTTTAGAATCAAATAACATGTACGTTGAATCTGGCATTTATTTACTTCTGTAGAAAATTTTTTTAATAACCTAATGGTGACCTGTCGTGGGTTTGGAGCTTCGAGGTTCAAGCTTGCTTGGGTTTTAAATATAAGTCGGCCTATCTGATTTATTGCCATCATACTACTACTCTCTACTACTGTAGAGTTATTTGGGTTAATTGTCTGTGGTTTACACACCCATCTCCTGGAAATCTCTCGAGAAATCCCCTACCCTGCTTCGAGCTGTTCCGTTTTCTCTGCTCTGTAGATCTTGGAAACAATATGGCAATTGAAACTGTATGATCCTGTCGAGACCAGTGTCTGGGATAAGTTTGTTGAATTACTCTTTGCTTTATTTTCCGTGACGCCAATGTAGTCGATACATGGCCACCCTTGATCGGAATTACGTTTCAGAGTCCTGTAGTGCACCCTCGCTTTCAGAAAAATACGAATCTAATGAAACTTGTATATATTCAATTCAGGAATCATCCCTGTGAAAAGGTTAGTCTGACTGCTATGCCAATATAATTAATCCTCTTTAACAGTCAAATATTTTACAAACCTTAATTGATTCTAAAAATACATTCGATACACGAGTGAAATCGTATACCGAAAGCATATTACATTTAATGTCTTGTCTCACTCCTAATTCTCCCAATTGATCTTTTACATACTTTTCAACATTCATAATATCATTTAAAATAGCTGATTCTAATGTGATGATATAGTTAGTTTTTTCATTACAAGAATTTATAGATACATTAACAGTTTTAAAAGTATCCACTACAGTATCACATAACTCTTTAATTTTAGAAAGATTTGATCTTACATGTATGTAACGATTGTATATAAGTGTATCGCTGATACTTAAAAGATGCTTTTGAAATTGGTTTAATGACGCCCTCAACTTGACTGGACATCCGGGTAAAAAATATATATTATCTATTTTTACAATAGGTAACTTTCCAGATTCACCATTTAAAATGGTTGCACTTTCTGGAAGCATAAATTCTCTACTTTTATATTGACAAGATTCATCAATTATTTTAGAATTAATTAGTTTTAAATTTAAACATTCAGCTATCGCTTCATAAGTTTGCACTGAATGTTTTAGCCCAGTTCCACCAGATACAATTACAAGGTTAAAATTGTCTTTATTTTTCACAATTTCACTTATATTTGCTTTGGAGACACCCAAGATTTTAACTTGTTGTACTCTAATACTAAAACGGTGTAGAAATTTTATTAAATATTTGCTGTTTAAATCATGCTTAAGACCGTTAATAAGATCATCTCCAAGTATATAAATGATAGCTGCCTTCATCTTTTTGATTTTATCTGTAATAAAAATAATCATAATTGAAATCATTTCATTGAAATGTAACATTATAGAAAAGATTTTGCAGAAAATGTTTTAAAAAGCATTCAAATTTTAGAAATTCCCAAAAATTTATACGCTTAATCACAATTTTTATACCCGGTAATTTTTATAAGTTTAGTTGTTCTTTTAAAATTTCAGAGATTTGTTTTTAAAACTGCCAATATTATAAAGAATCTGTCAAATTATTATTAAATATGTTATTTTTAAATTTAATTGTAAGATAATCAAGTGAAGAACGAGGAAAAATTTTCGTCCTACAAATTCAATGGAATGGACTCCGAGTCTCCCATCCTCAATGTTCAACTGCTTCCAGAAAATTTCGATACCGTTTTTCAAAATTTTATAATTAAAAAAGGCATCTTGTCAAAACGAAGCTACTTACATAGTACCAGCTTGATGCTCATCATCCTGAAAAAACCCTTTGGTCTCCCGGACTATATGGTTTCACATTGCAAACTTATTTGCGTTGCTGATATGCCTGTTATGCGACAGAATTGCGGTGAGGAGTATAGCATGAAGAATAGATATATTCTTCATGAGTATAGTAAGGCCTTCGTTTCGATGCAAGATGAATTCTAACGAAAGTGTTCAGAATTGAAAGGAATAAAAGCGATAACAAAAATATTGCATTGGCTTTTTGTTAATATTAAAAAAAATGGACTAAAACACATAACTATGGCGGGTTTGAAGCTGAGCGTACAAGGAAAATAGACAGAAATTACCACGATATATTTAAGGGCGGATATTAGTTGATCAGAAAATTGTTGAAATAAATCTCGATACCATAGGGCATATACCACAGAAAATATTTTGACCCATATATAATTAAAATAAAAAAATATAGTTATAACCATTAGTTTCGATACCGTTTTTCAAAATTTTATAATTAAAAAAGGCATCTTGTCAAAACGAAGCTACTTACATAGTACCAGCTTGATGCTCATCATCCTGAAAAAACCCTTTGGTCTCCCGGACTATATGGTTTCACATTGCAAACTTATTTGCGTTGCTGATATGCCTGTTATGCGACAGAATTGCGGTGAGGAGTATAGCATGAAGAATATATCTATTCTTCATGAGTATAGTAAGGCCTTCGTTTCGATGCAAGATGAATTCTAACGAAAGTGTTCAGAATTGAAAGGAATAAAAGCGATAACAAAAATATTGCATTGGCTTTTTGTTAATATTAAAAAAAAATGGACTAAAACACATAACTATGGCGGGTTTGAAGCTGAGCGTACAAGGAAAATAGACAGAAATTACCACGATATATTTAAGGGCGGATATTAGTTGATCAGAAAATTGTTGAAAGAAATCTCGATACCATAGGGCATATACCACAGAAAATATTTTGACCCATATATAATTAAAATAAAAAAATATAGTTATAACCATTAATATTTTTATTTGTTACAAAAGTTTTATTTACATTAAATGTTTGTAATTTTGTAAAAGTAAGTTGAAATAAGTATAAAATTCTTGAACAAAAGTGATACTCTAAATGTCTATTTTGTGTATTCCAGCATTAAGACGATAAAAAAGAAAATAAATGTATATTTTGCAAATAATGGTTATAATTATTTCTTAAAATATAAAGTAAATGATATTGCAAAAAAGAAATTTATTTGAAACATTTTTAAATCTTAGACTTTTAATGAATTCAATTTTTTTATTGTTTTTTTCGACTCTTTTTGTGTTTGTCTTGTTGTTTTTGCACCAGCAGCCGCTTTTGGTGTGGGTGCCTTTTTCGGTGGAGATTTCTTTGGAGTTACTTGACGTACTTTGTCTTGTACTTCTTGAAGTGTTTTGTCAATTTCAGTTATTTTTTTGTTTACATTTATCTGTAAATAATTTATTAAATATCAATTTCAATTTATTAAATGATTAAATTAAATAATGCACCTTCTTTAACTTAGATTTAACTGGCTTAGTTTTAGCTTTTGCTTTTGCACCACCAACTTTAAACACTTTGTTCTTCTTCGCTTGGATTGCTGCCTTCTTCTTTCGTGCCATGGCAATCTGTAACAAAGAGAAACTGTTCAAGAACCATCCATAAAAACATTTAATTCAAGTTAAATATGTCCACACACTTTTTTTAGTGTCTGTAATTGCTTCTGTTGTACATTTTCTTTTCTTAGAATTTCTTCCAAATAGTATTTCACTAGTTAATTCAAACGACACACGCCACATATCTTTTTTTGGGCTAACATTTCGTACGTGAAATAATTCACATAAATTTTTGTCAATCGGATGTCCTAGATGATTTTCCATTCTTTCTTGCGCATTTTTTTTTGAAAAATCATTTTGAGCAAAACAATAAACATGAACTAATGGATTCAATGGGTTAATATCGAAAAAATCTTCATTTGAAAATAATGCATGGAACGCCTCCAAAAATTCTACAGCAAGAGCTGGTAAATTCATTGTTATATGTATTCTACCATTCCTAACTGGATTATCTTTTAATCTTTGTAATAAATCATTTTTCAAATCATTTACAATGAAATCACGGCCATCTTTATTAAAAGTTTTTAAGTATTGATCATTAATTTTATTTAATTTTGCATTGTGTTTTAGCCATTTGTATGAATTAGGATTTAAATCGTTAGCAAGAACCACGACTTTTTTCTTTGCACAAGGTATTGCAAATGGACCAACACCTGCAAAAATATCGTACAAAATATCTCCCTCTTTAAGCATGTTACTGATCCGTTCATGTTCCGTACATAATCGAGGATTCCAATAGACAGTTGAAAAATCAAATTCAAAGCGGCAATGGTTCTCTTTAACATGGCATTGCATGTTATCTTCCCCACAAAGAATTTCCATTTTAAAAAATCTGAATGTAGTATCAATAGATTCTATTTTGTTTACAACAGTTCGACATGCTTTTATTTTGTCTAGAAGAACTTGTCCAATTAACGACTTGTAAGGCAATAAATGATCTTTTAGATTTACGTGCACAATGTGTCCAATTTTTGAAAAACTTGATATTCCTTCTTTGTCTAAAGGTAAAACACTTTTGAAAATTTCATCTGGCCGCCAGTTATCATATGTTAGTAACAATTCTTCTATTTTGAAATTTTTTTCATTTATACCTAGGGCTACTAGATTTTCTCTACTTGTGGGCTCTAAATCGACCCAATTTTTTATTAAAAGTGGATTTAGTAAAGCAATTCTACTAAATGTGCTGTTACCATTTTGTATAGGTTTTAAATTTTCCATTTTCAAAAAATATTTCTTAATATATGGTACAATAGACGATGTATTTGAATTTCCAAGATCTAATTTTGGAACTTTAATAGTTTTATTAAATTTATTTCGATCAAATTCAGTCATGCCTCGTACTGATTTTGGTGGCATTAATAATATTGATTCCATAATTAATTTTCGAGTATGTTTATCACTTTGTCGGAGTATTTTTTTAAAAACGTACTTATTAAAACTAATGACATGCAAATGCATCAACAAAGATTATTTAACAATAAAATAAAAAAATCATTTGGTAATTTGTTGAATAAATGACGCGTTTCCTATATATTCATTTATACCTATACGCTCGTACATAACCTCACTTTATTCCAATTAAGATAAAACGATTCATAAATTATAAACTTGGCTTACCTATTTCTTTACGCTTTTCAATTAATTACGTAAAATTCACCACTTATTTTTACTATTAATGCACAAAATACGATGTTTATGTCACCAAAACTTCTGTTTAGATGTCCAGATTTTCTACAAAAATTACAAATACGATACAAAGGCTACAAACATGTCGCGTCAGTATACAAATATTAGAGCGTTCAACAACAAAATCTAACGGAGTACAACGCTTGTTGATAGAAACTAGGACATTGGACTTCTAACTTATCTAATTACTTTTTAATAGTTATTACTATTATTATTCTTATTTTTTACAATTTTATTTAGTTCATTTAGAAAAAAATTTAATTGACAGTATGAATTCAATTAAAATATTTGAAAATTTTCTTGAAAAAAAGAAATTTAATTATGAAAATAAATCTTATCGATTTTATAACCGCCAATAAACATTAATTAGTAATGGCTGACAATGAATTAAAATATTACGTGGCATAAATGCTTAAATTTTAAACAGAAAAAAATTATGTTTTTTTTGCTTTTGAAATGTAAAAATAGGGTATAAAAATGCCTCCAGCAGAGAAAATAGCTTGATGTTTTACAAATCTATTTTTGTCATCTGCAGAGAAACACTGGGAATAAAAATTCATTTTGGTCGTGTTTATTTAAATAAATGCCTTTGATTAACAATTCATTGAACTATACGTAATTTAATGCAATTAATGCTGGTTTAGAGAATATTTAATACGCATTTTATTTTATAATTCTGACTTAATAACATTTTTCTAATAAACATTTTACTTTAATTCAGTTCAGTTCAGTTTTTATCTCGCTATCACCAATAATTGTTATCTAAAGATTAAATACAATAAAAACTCTAGCTAATAAACGATTCTTAATTTAAGAAAAATATAGCTATGTCCATAATGTTGCTTAATCACGGCTAAACTGCGATCGATATCGATTTTGATGAAATTTTGTTTATATCGATCTAGGCCCAAAAAAGCAGAATTCATGAGCCAAATTTAGGTGCATATGGGGGTCGTGGGTTTGTGTGTATATGAGTAAGAATGGATATTTTTAAAGAGCAATATGTGGGCTCTGATTTATTAAAAATTTGTTTTATAAAAGTGTTTTTTCAATTATTATGGATGTTTGAGCGGTATATCGAAAATTCTACGAAACGAACGAAAATTTAGTAGAATGTTCCTTACTGCTAAAGCTACTGTGCAAATTCAAAACAATTTACTATGCGGTTTATAAGTTATACAATTTTAAAAAGCTGTAATTTAACATATTAGCTCTTATGGAGATTTATCCACTCAATAGATTAAATAAAATTATATAACTTGAACTCTATAAAAAACAATTTTTTTAACAACTATACAATACTGAGGTGTATACTGAGTTTATGAAAAAAAGTTTCAAACAAAAGTCATGTATCTCTTACGGTTCCAAAGATAGATATTCCCCTTCTAGCGGAAGATTCATAAACTGATTTTGCCCATTCACTACGGATATGCGGAAATGGGCTTATTAACTTATTTTATGTACATCCATACCAACAATTTTTTTCTCATATCAATATTTTAAACCGTGCGATAAATGACTGCCTATTCAATTATTACCACACTACTTAGATCTTATTGCAAATATTTATTTGCGTGCGGAAAGTTACTTTGCGCACTTAAGTTATACCAAAGTTATGGCAGTTTTCTGACCGTTCTTAAGTTATAGCCAGTCCAGATGTTTAATATAGTTTATGGTTTCTATAGAAAAACCTACATTAACAAAATTTTGGAAATAAATTATTTGTCAATAAATATAAAATACAAAAAATTGCCATTTCAAATTGTCAAAATTTAGAAAAGAACTAATTATTTGACATAAATAAAAACACACATAGTGGATTACTCTTTCGGTTGTACATAATAAACAGCTATGTTTTTTAAGCCCCGCTTTCAGGCCTATTCTCATTATATTCAGGATATAAAAAATATTGAGAAGATATAGATAAAAAACTATGACAAAAAAGTTCCAAACAAAAATTGTTTATTTTTAGAAAAAGATAATTTTTTGTCTTTAAATTTTTCTTCTATCTCTTACGGTAGTTACGGTTCCAAAGATGGATTTACCCCCAGGCGGAAGATCTTGAGGACTGATTTTGCCCATCCACAATCTCGAAATTGACGAATGGATATGAGAAAATGGGCTAATTAAGTCATTTTATAAATACCAATTCCAAAAATTTTTTTTCGTGTTTATTATTTTCAACCGTTACTAAGCTGGGACTAAACTTATAATACCTTAAATGCATATACCGAGTATAAAAAAAAATTTTGAGAACATATAGATAAAACTTATAATTGGTTGAATGAAATCTAAAGCATATAAATTTAAAATTCAATTGCATTATTAAAAGCCAATTTATTATGATTTACAATAAAAAATTTTCAAAGATCTATAGATCGTATTAAGTAGGAGAAATGAATTGGTTGCCCTACATGTATGATACCACGGTAACAGCAGTCACATCTTTTGATTGCAAGAAGGTGTCTGATTTCCTCCACACCTGATTTATAGAGGATTCACATTCAAAATAAATAAATATTTAATCGAATTTTTGAATTGATTGTTATCAGTTTTTTTTCTTCAATTTTTAAAAACCAATTAAAAACTATAAATTCGATTTGTGTGTTTATTTAAAAAACTTAGTTCATTTATGATAAATTTGAAATGATTTTTTAGAAAAAAATAAAAATAGTTTGATATAAAAAGACCGTAATTATTTTTTGTTTTTGTGATTTCGTTTAATAGATTTTAGATTTATTATATTAAAATGTGTTTGTTTGTAAATATGACTCCATCAACGTTCGTTCTAGTGTTAAGTTGTTGTTTTTTAGCTGTAGGACAAAATATTCGAACCACGCACAATCTTAGAGATGCCGGTAAGTGAATTTTTGTGTATCTAAAATTAACTAGAAACTAAATGGGCAACATCAAATGTTATTTAAGGATTTACGCCTACTTTAAATGTAGTCTAACTAAAATATTAGTTTTTAAATGAGATGATTTTTTTTCTTGGTGTAATAATCATTTATTTAAACTTATGTTTACATTCGTGCATGGCCAATTGCCTAAATTATTTGTAAACATGACTTATTGTTGATTATTTGTGGTGTTTTAAACTCGTAAGTTTAGATTTATTTGTATTGCAATTTTTTTCCAGAGAATGTGTGTAAGACGCTCTGTTGTACTACGGGCAACAGAAGTCATGTCCTTTTTTCAAAAATTTATAGTCATTTTTTGCCTTATTCATTCAGTTTTTGGGTAAATATTTCGAATAAAATTTGTTCATTATAAATATACTAATAACTTTTGTTCGAAACATTTTCCCAAAAATCGAATGAATGGGGCACAAAAGGACTCTACAATTTTGAAAAAAGGACACGAATTTTGTACTCCAAAGCAAAATTGAATTAATTATTCATATTTGTCTCATTAAAAAAAATATTTTTAATGTGGTCGTCAAATTTTAGTGTTTCATAATTTGAAAAACGGAACGTCGGTGTCTGTTTGTCACAGACGTTTTTCTTAGGGACTATTTAACGTAAATGATTAAACTTTGGCATAATTGTAATACGCAATTGAAATTAGTATTTTTTTAGTCAAAGGGTTAGTTTTGGGGTTGGAACTGGAAATTAAAAAACTTTTTTAAGGTTGTTATGTATCAATTAGCTTTTTGAAGGACTATTTAAAAAATGTATAGCTCATTTTTTTTAATATTTAATTTTCTTTAACATTTTTTGGAGAAATCTCTTCGAAATTGCTATCCTCCTGCATATCTTCAAAAGTATCGATGCGAACAAATTTTAATAAAATCACGAATAAAGATTATAAGGTATAGATAAAGAAAAATTATCTAAGTTGAAAAAATTTTACATTCTTAAAATAATGTTATAAACAATTTAATTGTTTTTAGTTTAGTGTATCGTGGGTTGCCTGTTTGAAATAGGTTCAAAAATCATGCTTTACTGAATATTAAAAATTTTTTGAATATCTTTTTTTTTGTCAAAAAGTGTTATTGTACAAGCGTTCTTGCACTTGATCGATATTTAAATGGGACATTCGATGGCTTAGCTACAAACGGTAATTGAAATGAAATTACTGTTAAAATAAATAAATAAATAAAATTATATATATATATATATATATATATATATATATATATATATATATATATATATATATATATATATATATATATATATATATATATATAAAATTAAAAAAATACACAATGATTAGGAATTTCAAAATAGTTTGTAACACAGTTTGGTCCATTGAACACAACTTTCTAATCAAAAAGACAACTCGTATTCAATTAAACAAATTTCTTATTTTCAAACTAAGATTAAGTAATTAATAAAACTATTTCGTTTTAAATAGAAAAAAAACTGTGAAAAAATGTTGTTCGGTAAGAAATTTTTAATATTCCGCGTTATTTTCAAGGGACTTTGGTCAAACGCTCACTATTTTACGTTAGCTTGACATGATTGAATAACCGTATAAGATTGAATAATTGAATAACCTTAACACAGTAAAAAAAGTTGCGCAATTCATTAAAATTATTTTCTTTGAAATTTTTTTGCATATCAACTGCATTTTATAAATTTTTTTATTTTTTAGTGGATATAGAGGTAAAATTGCAAAAAAACCTTATAATTAACGGAAAATAATTTATTTAATAAATAAACAAATTTGTATAAATTTTATAATGTTTAAAAAGCATTTTATTTCTAGGGGTTTAGAAGGAATTGTACTTTTAACAGTGTATATTCATCCTTTGCTCTAATGACTACCTCAAGCTTTCTAGGCATACTTGTAATAAAGTTCGCTACGATATTCTGGGTGATTACTTTCCATTCCTGCACTAATATTCTTATACGTCAGATAAGTTCATCTCATAGATGTTCTATTGGATTTCACTTTAAGACACGTGGTGGCCATCTCCAAACCTGAATTTCAACAGTTTTATTTTAATGTACACCCTTTGGAATCGTTTTTCTACTGCTTCTGGTACTCAGACTGCCCAAAGGCTCTGTGGATCTTAATGTTGCTACTAGTGCAAAACTTGTTATAAGAAGATTTTCTGATCTGAACTTACGACCCAGAAGGCCAGAAGAAGCACCAAAGCTCACTATAAATGTATACTTGGCGTCAAAAGTCAAGCTATCATTTCAAAATTTTATAGTAGATTTGTGCCTTATTTTTGCGGTTTTCGAAAAAATGCTCTAAAATTTATTCATTATAACTATATTAACAACTTATATTCGAATATTTTTCCGAAATCCAAATAAATAAGCCACAAATCGATTGTAAAATTGTAAAATGGTAGCGTGACTTTTGACGCCGTATGTACTGTCTTGGCTCTCTTTAGCCTTTAAAGGAGCACTGTCGAACCTACAACAGATTCCGATACTCGACACACAAAAAAACACAAAATATTAGTAAAAGTTTACTAAATATACGTCAATTGTACAACACGCAACAATGCTAATTGTAAAACTGAACTGAACAAATGTCAAATTTAAACTGAATAAGTGTTCATTTAGAACTTTAACTTAGAAAAATTATTGTAAATAATATTCAACACAACAGTACATACATGGCTACTGAGTTAATTATACTTATTGAAAAATTATTCTAAAAACCATCCAAATTATTTTAATTTTAAAGTCTAATTATTAGTTGAATCTAGATATTTCAGTCACATATTAGCTGTAATTTGATTAGCAATTATTGCAGTAAACCCAACCATTGTAATAATATGACGCATTAATAAAAATATGTATGATATTTACTACATACACAAATAAGATATTTGTATTTATAATATGGATATTAGTGTACTTTCTCCAGCTTCCAATAGCTAATTGTAATATGTGTCTCTTGTTAATACAAATGTATAACTTGAATACTTTTACAGCCGATAGCATTACCGAGCCTATAAAAATGTATACTTCCTATAGAATTTATTAAAATATTTTTTTCATTTTATAAGCAATTTTAAGTGCGTCTAATGCATTCGTTTCTCAATGAATGTAATCTTTTGTATATATACGAGTATAGTCGATAGCCATAAGTGGCGTTCTTTTTTATCGAATTTGTTCGCGTTATGAGAATCCGCAGAGTGTATTTTCAGCATGTAACGAATAGCTAATATAATACTCGATTGATGTAGCCTCGTTGGATCGATGTTACACAGTTTTCGAACCTGCTTTATTGTACAGTGCTTCAGTAAAAAATGTGTGTCATACCTTAGAAAGACTAAATTTATATATACATACATTAGATGCTTAGCGAAACAGACAACAAGTAAGTCTGTCACATAAGTGACTCCATTCTTCAGTGGACAATAAATTTGTTTGTGCATATTTGCAGAGTGAAATACAAGACAATGTTATACATTATAGAACGAAAGATGAATGATCTTTATTATTTTGGTAAATAGCTACACCGCCAGCTCTTACATTATATTATTAGAACAGTGATTCTCAACCTTATTTTTGTCGCGGCACACTTTTAACGATTTCAAAATTTGACGGCACACAAAGAAAAATATAAGTTTAAAAGTTGTTTACTTACCTATAATACACTGTGTAAAATAGTTTATGATAATAATTTTGAATGTAAAATAAAATAATATGTACTACAAAAACAACAGTACGCTTATTAAGGGATTAATTACAAGATAATAATAAGAATACTTTTAATGAGAAATTTGAGCTTGATGTTTTTTGATAATTTCATTTATATTTGGTTGTAAAAATGACAATGCTACTCAATGCTCATATCGTCTTCACATTTAACAGCCTCGATCTTTTTTTCGTTTTATGTTGGTTAATACTTTACTATATATTGCATTAGAAGGTTTAAATTTGACTATACAGTTGAAATTAGGTACATGAATATTTTCATCATTATTACTCCATAATAAATTTCGATTTTTGCCCAAATTTCCTAGATCAAAATTTTTTGTATTTTATAAATACGTATTTCGACTACAAAGTAGTCATCATCAGTATGAATTAGCTAATTGTAATTATTCTCCGAGGAGATGTTACTTGTTGCTAATTTGGTGACGGTCTGCACCAATATGTTAAAATACATCAGACATTCTTTTGGAAAGTCTTTGGAAACACTATAAACAGAGTGTACGTAAAAAATTTACAATCATTTGGACGTGGGTTGTTTTCGTACTTCAGCAAAAGATGGTGCGAATTAATAACACTACATACTCCAACCGGTAACATGAGCCTTCCTTAGATTCGCAGGTTTCTATGGACGACCCAGAATGGAAAATTTTTTGATTGAAATTGTTTTTAAATCACGCAATGCTATTCAAGGGAAAAAATAAATTATAAAATTAACTAAAATGCCAAACATATGGATTTACTATAAATTTCATCATCCATTTGTTTTAATTTTAAATAAAATAAAATTGTGGGTCTAATCATCTGATACATCTTTATAAATTGACAATTATCCAGCTTTTAAAATAATAAAATATTTTATACAATTATAATATAATATAAATTTAAGGTAGTTCATTCGTGATAATCAAAGAAAAAAATATATAATGCATTACAGCCCCGTATTTTAAAACACACCCAATCTAGAAATAATGTATAGTGTATCTATCGCTGACTATATAAAGTGACTATGATATGGTGTCTTTGTTACATATACATGTAGACACACTCACACTCACACGTCGGACAACGGACAATAACTACGATGTATACATGAACGAGTAAGATGAAACCATATATGTAATACTCCTATATGGACAGTTTCTATAAGTGGAAGCTGTCCCAAGATTCCGGTACCGATTATATTTATTCTCTCTCTCGCCCGAGCGACCAATTCTGTTCTGCGCATTTCAGAGAATCGCCAGGCATGGACAATGTGTCTCGAAGGAGAGAGAGAATAAATATAATCGGCACCGTAATGTTGGGACATTGTTTCCTAAACCAACTGTCCACATTGGAGTATTACATATATGGATGCAACTATATACAAATGATTGTAGTTGTAGAGTGATAAGTATAATAGTTATATGTTATACAATACTGATTTTAATACAGTTTAAGTGTGACAAAGTAAACCATATCATAGTACACTACATATAGACAGCGATAGATACACATTATTCCAGATTGGGTGTATTTTAAATTACGGGCTGTATATAAAACGTACTTTTACCAGCATGTGTCAATTGAGCATATTATATAGTAAAACAAATATTGTGTTTTAGCATTTATGATACAATGTACTATGAGCTACAAAAGTAACGTTCTTTTCTCAAATTTTTTTTAGTTGATTTGTGCCTTAAATATTCGGAATATGTTTGGAATTACAGTTGTTAGTATATTTATAATGAACAACTTTTGTATGAAGCATTTTTTCAAAAACCGAATGAATAAAGCCAGTGGTGGGGCAAGACCTAAATTTGATGTGGACAATATAATTTTTGCGACACCCTCGGTGGCACAAGAGGACGGATATTATATAGACAAAAAAATTTTTATTAATAAAATGCAAATATCTTCACCTTAAGTAACATTATTAAGTAATAATCGTAAATAATTAAAGAAACATAAATTTCCTGCTTTTAGCCTCATTGAACTCCTTAATAACTATATCGTAATCCAGTTTAGATGACCTGACAGTTTAGACCTGCTTCAATAGCTCAACCGCTCTCATCCACTTGCAGGACTCTGTGTAAATCTTGCCAGTTTTTTAATATATGCTCTTTTGGAATATTTTTTAACCTGCTTAGATCATAGAGAAAACCAAAATTTTCAAAATGTTGATTTAAAGATATAAATCTTGAATCCATATTGCATACTATGGAATCAATCTTGGTGTTAGAAAAATCTGTTTCGTACCGGCTTTTGGGAGACTGAATAGATTCTTCGCTGTTTTCATAATCACACACCCTTTTCTTTTTGGATACCCATTTGTTTATAAAATCTCTTGACAGACCATTACAGCTTTTCTAAATAAATTGACGACCGTCAGACACATTGTTCGAACACGGTTTGTCGATATTCTTTGATCAAGTCACAAAATGCATGCGAATGTATGCGAAGAGCAATGCTTAAATGGACTTGTATAGATTGCCATAATTTTAGTCACCGCAACGCCAATAAATGTTACTAGACTAGATTTTTAAAAACGAATATGGCAGATTACTATTGCTTGTTAACCGTAGGTTACTATCGCTAACTGGTGGGATTTATCGTTTTATGATGAATAAAATCTTTACTCTTTTAAATATTTGTTTTTTTTAAATAAAACAATTCGTTACGCAGGAGCTGCGCCAATTTAGCGAATTTCCTTATAATACATAAATCACTCTCTAGCGGTCACAATTTAAATATGATCAAAATGAGATGACATATCTGATATGATTTTGGTATTTACAAGGCCAATTTTATTAATAAAGGGCATAGGTCAAGGGGAAAGGGGGCATAGAAAAAGAAAAAAACAAAATATAAAATATCTCTCTTAATATTTGAAAAATCGAAGAATCTGTTAGGAGTAAAGTTGTAGTAAATCATATTTGCTAGAATTCATGACCTGATCAATTTTTCTCAAAATCTAATGTGTACCGAGATATTTAGGATTTTAACTTTCAATCTTAAATTCCAAATATTTCTGTATGTAAATATTAGTGTAACAGAAACATGATTAGAAGCAAAATTATTCCAAATTAATTTTATACAACTTTACTTCTAATAAATTTTTCGATTTTTCAAATATTAAGGGTGATATGTCAAATTTTATGTTTCCCCTCCCTTTAAACCTGCCCCCTACTCCTTGACCGATTTTACCCATTAACGAACTTGATCTTTTAAATACCAAAAGCGCCTCCAATACATCATTTTTAATATCTATTAGGTAGGATGGATGAACATATGAGAAAATTTTAATAAATTCTAATAAAAGGCTGAGCTAAATCTCTTATTTCAACTTGAAATAAGAAATTCTCAAGAAAAATGAGTTTACGAGGTAACTACGTTAAATGAACAATGATTTTATTTATCCGAAGACTATATTATTGATTCATTGATAATTTTAAATTTACAAACATCACGATCTATATATTAAATAATCGAAGACGATTACATATTAAATTATATTTTTACCGATAATTTTCACGATATCTATAAAATATCGTTTGAGATTATCGTCTGTCTAATTTAACACTATTTAATAAACGATAAATAAAAAATCAAATAACATTTAATAGTTTTACAATTTAATCTATACTTGATCGTATTTATTTAGATTTATATATTAAAATTATTATGTTTAAAGCATCTGCACGCAAACGATATTAATCAATACAAAAACAGATAAAATATTCTGTAATATTTTGTGTTATTTGCACACATAAAAATTTTTTAGAAATTCAAAGCTAGTTCGACAGGTTTTTGTATTTTGTATTTTTTAACTACTATGCGTACTATGAACCACAAAAGTAGCGTTCATTTTTCAAATTTTTTTAAGTTGATTTAAGTGTACCTTATTCATTCGGGTTTTCTGGAAAAAATGTTTCGAAAATTAATTGTTAGTATATTTAAATAATGAACTTTTTTAAGCATTTTTTTCGATCGATTGAATAAGGCAATAATTAATTATAAAATTTTAAAAAAGGGCGCTACTTTTGTAGCCATGTGTACAATACAACTACCTACACCTTGATTAAAATTTTACATTTAATTTGAATATGATTTTAGTATCCCAATCAAATTAGATGAAATAAAAACTTTTTAACAAAAATTAGAACCGACGAAAGAAGAAAGTAACTGAAAAGCAAAAAATAATAACTTTGTAACAAAAAATTAAACCTTCGCAAAAAGAAAGGAAAAAATAAAAAATAAACTTTTAGTCTAACTAAGACCTACGCTAATGGAAATACCTAAATAATTTTGAGCCGGCGCCAAAAAATCTCCATCGAAATGGGCGAAGGGTTATCTGATTTTCGGTTAAAAGTAAATATTACATTTGGTGTGTTTGGCGCCGATTCAAAATTATTTAGGTATTTACATTAGTGTAGGACTTACTTTTTCTTACTAGTGTAAGAAAAGTTACTTTTTTATATTTTCCTTTCTTTTTTCGAAGGTTTAATTTTTTGGTACAAAGTTAATATTTTTTCCTTTTCAGTTTCTTTCAACGGTTAAATTTTTTGTTAAAAAGTTTTTATTATTTATTTTTTTGTGGCTTATAGTGTCATTAGAACTACATATGTGTGTCAAGTTACAACAGAATCGGTTCCCAGATGAAAATTCAGTGGTGAACAACCATTCCCTACTGTTCGTACATGAAAAAAATATAGGAGTTAACTTGAGAACCTCCTTAGTTGGTTAAAAAAACATTCAAATTGCGCAAAGATATTGAGTGCTGTCAAATAGTGTTTACACACAGAATATGTATATGATATTTTTCTTTAGTGGAAGCACTGGGAAGTCTTATTTTTTATTTTTTGTGGCTAAAATTTGAAAACCAACTTTAAAGAATACCCTATCCAACAAAAAAAGAATTATCAAAATCGGACTACTCTGTAAAAAGTTATGCGTGATCATGCAAAAAAAAATATACAGGTTGAATTGAGTACCTCCTTCTTTCGTCGGTAAAAACAAATTTCATCGTTAGAGGCAAATATAGTCTCATCAAACTAAAATTTGGTAATGAGAGAAATAAACGATTATATTTACATTTATATAACGTCATAATTTTACAAAAAATAAAACTAATCGCATCGCTGAAATTTTTCCATAATCTTAAAAACTTGTTTTTCTAAACACAAAAAAATTTTACTTTTTTCCTTGAAACTGAAACATTTGAAGATTTTCTACAAAGTAACAAATATTTTTTTTTCTTGAATACCTTCACATTTTTGTTTAATTTGATTTATTTTAAATGGTTATTTTTTGTAGTCACCAACTAAAAAAAAAAGTGTTAAATATTTAATAAATAATTTCAAATACCGTTTTTTATATTCAAATGAAACACATCGCATAATTTATTGTTAATTTAATTGTGTGGTAAATTACAGCTATTAGACAAACAATAAGTGTAAAAAAACTAAATTATTTATAGTAGTTACATTGCAATTATGCACGTAATATTGCACGATACATTTAATAAATTATGTTAGACCGGTATCTGATTATAGAGTTTATATAATATAAGCTATTCCCGCGACTTCATCGCGTGGAGTTTTCCAATTCCATACATACACTCGCTCTGCTCGCAAGAGGGTTCCCCCCTTGACCCCGTGGCTCCGCGTCACAGAAAATAACCTTACATAAATTGCAAAAAAAAGTTGAAAAAATACTTCCCAAAAAGTACTCACCATTAGAGAATTAATGGGGGGGATGTATTTTTTGGTGGCGGAATTTTTATGGGAGGAATTTTGAGGGTTTTTCTGGGTTGGTAATTTTTTGGGGAGGTGGGCTTAGGTTTGGGAGGACTGCGCATAGATAGGTCTCACATTACCATTTTCAAGAGGTAGCGATGAAAAAAATTAGGTTTTTCGAATTACCCGATTAATTTGCAATTATTCTGCGTTGAATGCAAAAAACCGCATCTTTCCAGCATGTAAAGTAGTAAATGGGTGATTTTTGTAGCGTTTTTCCATTTTCAAAGGAGTGGCGATGAAAAAATTAAAGTTTATCCAATAAACTCATTAGTTTGAAGAAATTCTCCACCAAATACAAAATATCACATTTTTCTACCATGAATAGAAGTAAAAAGGTATATTAGGGGTTGTTTTCCAATTTTTAAGGGGGTAGCGATGAAAAATCTTAAGTGTTTCGAAATACCTTCATAATTTATATTTATTTATATATATTTATTTCGATGCAAAAAACCGCATCTTTCTAGCATGTATAGATGAAAAAAGGTAGTTTTGGTTTTTTTCCCATTTGCGAAGGGTTGCGATGGAAAAATTTACGTTTTTCAAATAATCCTGTTATTTTGAACCTGTTCCACTGGTTCCACTGATTGGTAAAAATTCCAACTTTCTAGCATGTATTGAACAGAAAAACATAATTTTGGGGGATGTTTTTCCTATTTTCAGAGAGGTTGCAATAAAAAAATGGAAATTTTCCGATTTTTTTCGTCGGATTGAAGCAATTTCGCGTCGCATGGAAAAAACCCGATCTTTCTAACATGAATAGAAGTGAAAAGGGTAGTTTTAGGGGTGTTTTTCCCATTTTCGGGGGGTTGCGATGGATTTAATGAAGTTTTCTTTGAATTTGACTTTATTTCGGGTCAATTGGTGAAAATTCCATCTTTCTAGCATGTATATAACAGAAAAACGTAATTTTGGGGGATGTTTTTCCGATTTTCCGTGGGGTTAAAAAAAAAATGGAGTTTTCCGATTTCTCTCGTCGGTTTGAAGCAATTTTGCGTCGAATGCAAAAAACCGCATCTTTCTAGCATGTCTAGAAGTGGGTTAGGTTTTGTATAGATCAGTGAGTGAGTGAGTGAATGAGTGTGTCAGTGAGCTTCACTTTTAGCTTTATAGTATATTAGACTCCTTTCTACGAAAAAAAGTTCACGCACTTTTGCATTGAAAAAGTACTAAACTATAGATGTTAATGATTCTAAGAAATTTGGCAAAGAATGGATATATTTTTTCTTGTTATATACATAGTGGAGCGCCCTAAGTATGAGCTTTTTTGCAAGTTTGCAAAAAATTGCCTTTCTTTAAAAGTAACTCAAAAACTACGAAAGATACTCAAAATTTTAAGGAGTTAATAATTGTAGGTTTTTTTTTTCTAAAAATTTTATTATTTTATTTTTTCTGTACGATAAAAATTGAGTAAGATATGGCCGTTTCAAGTTTGCATATGTTCGCAAATAGTAACGTTTTCAAGCTCTTTCAGCTCAAACCTTTTAAAAAATTAGAGCTTAAAAAAAATTAGTATACATCAGCTTATAGCTCTTGAAAAAACCTACAAAAACGCACCCCTCACCTGCATACCTGCAGTCCTTTGAGACCCAAGGACAAGTTTGTAATAGTTCAAAATATAACTTTAAACTAAAAAAATAAAAGAAAACTCTGAAAAATTAATTATTATTTTTTTAAAATAATTAAAAAATTATCGGATAAAAAATTGTTTTTAACATTTTTTTATATATTGTTAAAAACATATTCACGTTCACGAACATTTGCATTGGAAAAGTCCTAACATATAGAGTTAATGATTCTAATTTGGCATAGAATGGATACATTTTTGTCTTGTTATATACATCTTTCTATATCATATACTTGTATAAAAATAATTTATGCCAAATAATTATGTTCGTTATGTTTATCGTCAGTTTTTTTTTATTTTTAAATTTTAGTACGAATAATTTATTTTCAAAATTTATGAATGATGGTTTTTCTACAGGAACAATAATAACATATCTGATCTAATCTATGTCTCCTGCACTCTCCATCGTCACATAATATGAAATAACAAGTATGTATTATAAATATAAATGTCTTAAGCATGGATTTAAAAAAAAAGGTAGTCTATGTCCTTCTCTTGAATGTAGGAAGAAGGTTCAAGCTATCTTTATAACAAATTTTATCAAAATTCAGAGAACTACAAAACTCAAGCCATATGTCGTCATATAAGTACCTTTGTTAGAGTGATATCGTACCTATCTTTGAATACCTATATCTTTTTACTGACAGAGGCCGATATTCGTACATTTGCTCTCGCATTACCAGCAGTATGACATTCAAGCCAGTTTACTTCTTCAATGCATCCGACCCGAGATAAATTAGCGTATGATATTTTTCGATGGCCTGAATGAGGGGTCTTTACCCCAAAATTTCAAGTCGAAAGGTACATCTTTTCTCAACAATATATTAGTACAATCAATAGAGAAGTCCGTTACTCTTGTAATGTTTTTTACAAAAACACCATCCAACAAATGTATGAGCTACTCTTCCGACATACTCTTCTCAACAAAGGCACAACTTGGACTACTTGGAGACATCCATTCAGAAATAACAGACAGATATTGTCTGTTGTTTCTTTGTTAAGCATACACAGGTGTGCCATCCTTGTGTGATCCATACGCAGTCGGGTCATGGTTTATTTTAGGAATTCCAAGGACTGCATGTAAACAGGTGATCAATGATCACTGGGAAAAAGTACCACGGCAAGAGCTCGGGAAGGTACTGCTTCAGAGAGCAACCAAGAGGCTGTCTCTCGATGCACTGAGGCTGAACAGGATGCAACTACGGAGGGTTACCGGATTCATTACCGGGCATTATCCCCTGCGGAAGCATCTGCACACAATGGGACTCCATTACGGGTCCATTATGTGCAGATTGTGTGGCGAGGAAGAGGAAACATCCAGCCACATAACCTTTGACTGCGAACCTCTGGGTTACAGCAGGTACAGGATATTCGGTGGATCTCACTCCGAATATATGAACCTTCGGGAGGACCTGATAAGCAAGGTCCTGGCTATTGCCAATATATGGGAGAAGCGAGTCTCGTCAGACTGAAGTAGAAGGGGGAGCACAATGGACCATAAGGTCGAAGTGCAATATTTTTTACCCCGATATTAATCAATCAATCAATCAAGACTATTTCTTTCTCTCTGGATAAGGATGTACTCGATGGTTTTCCAATAATCGTAAGTTTTATAAATCTCAAAGGAGTTGTCCCACTGTTTCTGCCAGGAGTTAGTCAGCGTATTTTTTACATTAAGGGCAGCATCTTGAAACTGCACCTTCTTTATAACTTTTAGAAATAATTATAATTAATGCAAAAATTTGCTAATTTCATTAATGCATTCGTTTATTAATTTAATTTATAGATCTGTTAGCTAATTTGATGGCGCAAAATTTGATTATTGCAATAAAATCTTTTTTTTTTTTAAATTTCGAAACAAAAACTGGTTTTTAAATTTGAAATATGTGAAATTTGAATAGTTTCCTGATTTTGTTTAATATAAAAATCATGGTTAAATGAATAGTTAAACGCGATTAACGTCTGTTTTTATTAAATTCATTTTTGTGGTTTACAAGTAAGTAACACGGTGTTCGGAACAAGTCACGATATTTAAGTAATTGATTTGTTTGAAAAAGATTTAATTAAACGAAATGAAAGTACATCGAATTTTAAAAAAAATCTAGGTTTTGTCTTGCATTTCACAAATTTATGAAAATATTATTTCCTTCAAATTGGATGACGTCAAGTGATAGCAGGTCAGACATGCATTGAATGGCAGTGGTTATCATTTTATCTAATGAACGAGGTGTGTCTCAAAAACTCTACAGTCATTTTATTTCAATATTAAAAAATATTTATATTGATAATACTCACTTTTGAAGAGATTCTCAAGATTGTGTACCTTCTATTTCAATGAAATTAGGTTATATTATAGGGTTTGAGTAGGTGAGTAATACCAAAGAAAAGAATTTCATTGATTACCCCATTATCAGAAAGTGGGATAATATTATGAAATATTAACTCTATACATTTAAGTTACTAAAATAGTGGCTTTACAAATCATATAAAGTGGTTTGTTTATAAAATGGAGTTTTACAGAATAAAGCTCGAAACCAATCATAGAAAGCTATTTCATTTGAAATGAATGGGAGTGCTCTGCGAATAAGAAGATCACTTTCAAATGATTTGCCTGACATCTGATGCCTAGAATTTGAAATATGTTAGAATCCTTAGAATCCCCCATTCAGATCAATTTCCTTGCGGAAGTTTAGAAAAGTATCTGATTTGGGTTCAGAGATAATATCTATCGTTCTATCGGCGGTCCGATGTTTGTTCCATTGTTCCATAGACCCTACAATAATCATCCTAATTTTCCACGTATAACTTCCTGAGGAGTCTTGAATTATGCAGTTTTGAACTTTTTCATCTTTTGAAACTTTACTTACCTATCATCATAAAACCTCAGCGATGGACTGGGAGACTCTCAGCTAAGAGACCCGGGTGGAATTGTGCCTTAGAGCCCGCCACTTGCTTAGGATCTGAGTAGATGATACCATTAGCAACAAACAACAAACCAAATGTAAATAATCAAATAGGCAAGAGTTTTTGGAAGTTTTTAGATTCAAAGACATACACGCCAATCAACATTTTTTTAAAAAGGAGAAATTTCAGCTTATCCTTCTGAAGATAAGAGTCCGGCGGTCCTTACCCCGTCGTAAATAGAGAACGAATCCTTATCAACGCGCTTCAGCGAGCAAAATCGTCCATTGCAAGTTATTTCCGTAAACAAGATTGTGAGGATTATACAATAAGCAACGCATAAAGCGTTTTTTGCTGTTTGATCCAAACGATCTTCGTTGATCTATTCCTGCTATTCTTCCTTCCTTTTTCTCCGTGTATGCACCTTTTTACGTGTAGGTAATAAGCATGGTGGCCCACGCAGGCTAGGGCCCGTGGGGCGAATACCATATTGACTCTATGGCCAGTCCGACATTGTAAAACCCTCGTTCGAAATAGTTTCAAAGATGCTCACATCAAGGTCAGTTATTAGATGTATTTTGGATTGTGTATATCATAAACGGGACTATGTTAGATAATTTATAAAACTTGTTTAAGATACACCTGTATGGATTCTCATTTTAATTCCAGTTCTTAGTAAAGATTTTTTCTTGAAAATTTGTAAAACATTATTAATTAATAAAATATTATTAATTCCTGGAGAAACAGGTAGTTTATAATTATATAACATGAACCAGGTGCTCAGGGAGATTAACTGTAATACACAGATCCATTAACGTTATTGAAAGTAAAAGCTATACCTACATACTTTCTATTATATATTCAGATAAAAAAGTATAATGTATGTATACAATGCTTTGTATTAATACTTAAGACATTAATTAATAATATTTCTTAATTAATATCTAAATTTCATGCTTTATGTTTTAACAGTAAAATTAAATTATATATTTATTTGTATTGTACAGGCGAATTAAAAATTATTTTTACTTTGTAATTTTGTTTTATCAGAGATATGGAATTGTTTTTTTCACATGGGAAAAATATTATTGAAGATTCTGTCTTAGTTGATAAGTAGATGAATTTTATGCGTATTAGTTTTTACGATAATATAAATAAGGAAATAATCGTTTGATTAAACACAAACTCAAATGTGTGTGAATTAAAATTATAAAGTTTTAGGTACGTCTGAAAGTCACAGAACAATAATTCTAATTATGTGGAATATAAACCTGAAATTTATTCTTCAGGAAATTATCGTACAAACTTCTTTGGGGTCTCAATTTGAAGACAAATTTCATTTGAAAAATATTTTGTCGGGCCGAAAAACGTGATTATCTCGGAAAACTCTCTTTTTGTATCGCAAAAAATTTGTGGATATTTAAAATACAAAAAACTATACTTTGACCAAGTTTCGTCAAAATAAAATTGTTTTTGTAGAAATGAAAAATAAAAAACGAAAAACACGGTTTTTCGCAATTTTCTCGAACATTTTGAGGTTATGTGAAAAAATTATTGTTACAAAAGTTTTAGATTTTGTTATGATCAACAACTTTTTTACTGCACACTTTTTGCAACATTCCTGCTAACGCATTTATTTTTTTACGTTTATTATACGCCACTTTACCATTTCCAACTGTTCCCGTCCTGTTAAAAATTTTTTTTTTGCCTCAAAATAAGTTAATTCGACTGGTATATCAGTGTACATTGTTTAAACTTAAAGGATACAGTAATATATTATATTAAACATGTAATTGAAGCCAAAAGGACTATTTTTGAGATATATCGTTCTTGTACGGAGCTTGTGAATTTAATATTAAGAATAAGGACAGTATTGTGCCAATTTATAGTTTTTTGATGTGAAAACGTTTATAGCGAGACTATACAAGATTTTATATGGGGTGTGTCTCGTTTTCATAGTAACGATCGGCTATGTAACGGTCGGCAATCGTCGACATTCGTGTTTTAAATGGGAATTTAACATTTTATATAAATGTTCATTGCTATTGTACTTATGTTTTCATATCATGCTTGAGTCCAGGACTCATAACCTTTTTGTAACAGTCATCATCGTCAATCATAGTCATTGTTAAGATAGGAGATATTCATTCGTGTTTGTCAACCAATCACACAGGCGCGGATCCGGCCCTCAAAAATGGTTGTGGTCTCAGCCACCCAAAAATCGACCAAGTGCGAGTCAGAGTATGAACTCGCTCATGATCGATATAGTGCATTCCTACAAAGGAGATGTTTACAAAATGTATGACGCCCTGATCTTGATCTTTTACAGTGTATAGTTCGACGTGGGAAAAGCCGTGGGGCGAACACTAGTAAATTAATCAACCTGTAAAATATAAGTTTGTTCGCTCACGAAAATTATAAAAGTAAATTTATGTTTGTTTGCACATTACAGTGTCACATTTTGACTCTAAACTGTTGAACCGATTTTGATGAAAATTTTACAACTTCAAAGGATATCAAATTAAATTAAACGCTAGTATACATTTTATATTAAATAATTTTATTTAGGTGCTTACTTAAATTACAAATTCAAGCTTACGTTTCTTTTTCACGAAAACGTTGATAATTTCATTGATATCCAGGTTCACATCTTTGTGTATATTTAGGAGAGCTGGCCCGGATAATCTTTCTTGTGCCATTGTATATGTGCATACAACACACGCTTACTTTTAAATTAGTAGACCACTATGTACTTTTAAATTTTACTAAGGCATTGGATATAATATCATCAGCCTATCGACCTCAATTCAATAGACCGTGAAAGTGTGACGTCACAAGTCTATTGCGGTTGTGGGCATGCCCATCGTGCTCACAACAGTGGATCCGCGCTTGCAATCACATGGCTTGATCAACCACATTTCTTATAATAAATACGGCCTAAACTCAAAAGTTTGTTTTTGTCCTTGAACAGCGAAAATGGTTCTTATTTAAAAAAAGGTATGCATTGGTGTAGGATCGGGGACAAGAGTGAGCATTCGTGCATTCGTACAACATTCCTGTATTAGGACTATAGGCGTAAACTTAAAGAATAATTCCCATATAATCTCCCATCCATTATAATGGTCTTATCATCAAAATTTGAACATCCTACAGGTAATTAAGTACACCTAGCTTAGGCGATTTTGAAATTCTTTACAAATTAAATTCATTTTTATATAATTTTAAAATTGCATATATATAATCATAATTACGTTCATATGTAGAAAAAATTTCTCATCGCTTTACCACAATAATTATACCATTCAAATCAATTTACAAATCGGATTCACTGCTAATCGCTAGAGAAGTTATTAAGGTAGTTCACTCGTGACAGTCAAAGCAAAAAGTTTAAATTCAAATATAATAAACTTACTGATTACAGCTGCGATAATTGAACATATTATCTAGTATTAGCGGACCGCCCAGACTATTGGTTGTATGAAAAAATGCTTCATACAAAAGTTGTTTGTTTTTATTAGATAAACATTTTTTGTACATAAATACTTACTTCCACGCGGACCCGGTTGCATGAAATGCAAACTTTGAACATTCTTTGTCAATCGAGAATAATATAGCTTTCTATCAGAGAAATAATTTTCAAATTTGGATTAGTAGTTCCAGGGATAATATTTTCATCGATAACAAATATTGTACTTTAACACTTCTAATACAATGTGCTGTATGACGTGCCATCCAAGACTTGTGTTGACGGTGATTATTCATTATTTTTGGTGTCGGAGTTGGAAATTATCGCCTTTAATAGTAAATATCTTTTTTAAAAATCTGCAGTATATATATATTTTTTAAATTAATTAGTTAAGGTTAACTTCATTTTACCCCTTTCAACAGTTTTTGGTATACAATTCTTTCAAGAAGTGTATTGACCAATTGTTTTGTTTTATAATTAGATTTGTAAAAATTTTTTTTTGGGGTCGGTTTTTTTTTGTAAAAAATTTTTTTGAAGTCGGTTTTAAAAAAAATTTCCTTATTTTCCCATTATGAATGAGTATACCATTTCAAAAAAAAAAAATTCGCAAAAATCGGTTATCATATATAAAATGAGGATTTTCATTGATTTCCAGGGGATCCCCTCACCAGATTGCGATTTGGTGACAATGGGACCAACCTGAAATCAAACCCTTTAAAACAAACAAAAAATTCAAAATCGGTTCATAAATGACGGAGTTCTGAGGTGACAAACATTAAAAAAAAAAAAAAATACAGACGAATTGAGAATCATCCTCCTTTTTGAAATCGGGTTAAAAATATAGGGAATGCGCGCACCGTTTATGTATTCCTTGCATGTTAAAAATCTTGTCTTTGATTGCAAATAGCTCATTCCATCAAATTCTGAAGAAAAATGAGTTTTGCGAGGGAACTACCTTAATGGTCTTTCTTTAAGAAAGACCATTATAGAAATTATAGCTGATTTGTTAAACAAAATTTAAGGTGGCCGAGGACACTTACCTCTCCTTTTATGTCTTTTTTATTAACTTTTTTTTTAAATCTTTTCATTTTTATTATGACTGTCAAATTGCAAATTATTTTTTAATTTTAAAGAGAAACTTGTTTGGCATTGAAAGTGTTCTGCTTCTAGCGAGAAGATTAATTTATGATATAAAAAAAAATCATTTTAATATGTAAATTGAGTTGTTTACATTAAAAAAAATTAAACAGTGTTTGTTATTATAATATTTATCACGAACCAGTATTATTTTAGACATAGACCCGTATTCATAGTCTGATCTTAAAGGTAAGTTCACCTTAAGCGTGATGTTAAGGCAGCGTTTAGATTTATAGACGCAATCTTGAGGCAGGATTGATAGTTTGATCTTAGCTAAGATATGTGTGGTTGGATAAATATTCATAGTCATAGCTTAAGGATGTTCGAAAGAGTCGTTTTGCGGGGAAAGACGTAAGGGGGGGTATCAAGCGACAGCGCATGCCCGCAGCGTTTTAGATTTAGTGTATACGTTGAAACTAGATTAAAATATTCTATGGTTATTTGGTAAATAATAATACTCGTGAGTCGTGACTCGTAATGTTTCTTTTATCTTAAATAAAGAAGTAAAATCCTGTGTTTTGCTTCTCTTAAACGATAAATTTACTTATATAATTCATTATTAGTTTCCAAAATCCATTTGAACATACCTTTATCCTTGGCTCAATTAAATCCTTGTTTATTTAACAACAATTTATATAGTTTTATAAAAACTTCTTTGCATTTTAAACTATATTTTATTAGATTATAAAGGTTAAATTTGTAGTTTCTCCATAAGACCCAATGTTAAAAGTAAGATTTTCAATATCGAAAAAATGATGCATTTGAACGAAAATTTTGAAGCATACCAATGAATTCGTATTGACTTTTATTATAACATATTTAATTTAAAGGAACTTCTCTCCATTTTTTTTCTCTTTCGAACGTCCTTAAGGCGATATTTAGATCTTATTTTAGACCTTAAGCTTTATTAAAAAAAGGAGATTTTCTTTAAGTCAGCATTTTAGTAGACTTAAGACAACCTTAATAACTTTGCAGGGAAAAAAGCAGTGAAGATAATAAATTTTTTGGGTTTACATAATATCAATGTTGATGATAATATTGATATCAATTTTGATTCTGACGATGAAGACCTAATTATACGTATTTCTAAATGCTACATTCGAGATATACATGATCCTTTTGATTTTTATTCAGACATCGAATTTAAAAAAGGATTTAGATTCGACAAAATCCGTGTTACATTTGGAATATTACCACTAATAGAACATATTTAGCTAAAGTCAATTATCGCGGATTTCCTCTTTTAACAGTGTTTCATTTACTAATATGTTTGCGATCTTAAACGAAGATGATCTTAATTTATATCTATGAATTCATCATGTCTTAAAACCAATAAGACGGTTTTGATAAAGGTATGGACTATGAATACGGGCCATACTGTTTGTAGGTATTCGAGCTTATATTTTGTATACGAAAGATTTCTTGACAAATATTTTATAACTCGGAAGTGTTAATATTTAATATGAAATTATTATGTATTAAAAGTTTCTAGTTTTCATTTTTTAAGCAATGTTTTTCATTTGAATTTTTATTTTATTTTACAAAATAATATTTGATGCTGATGGAAGCAGCATGCTTCAATTCGATATTTCACACTATCTTTGGATGCTTTGAATTCAATTGGTTTTCGGAAAATTTGTTCAGGACAAATCTACTATAAAATTTTGAAAATCGAACGTTACTTATGGAGTCGATATGATGACTTATAAGAGTTGGCGAGCGCTTCTCATAATAATAATAATAATACTAATAAATCTTTATTCAAATAAAACAATTTTACATTGTATTGATACGTCAAAGAGAAAAAAAAATCGTTATTAATCACACGTAAAAGTGTGCGTACATGGTCCGCTTCAAACATATATTTGAAGCAAGAAACGTTCCAACATTTGTTTAATAGTTTATGGGAAAAACCATTAAAAAACCCATAAACGGAACATATTATAAAATATATAATAAATATAAAAAATATGTGAATAAAATTTCTCATTTCGGTGATAAAAGATCTACACGAAAAGAGCCAATAATTTCAAATATAAATATCTTGTTTGATTACCGGTATATACAAATTTCCACAGAAAACGTCATTTAATTAAAATAAATAAATAAATAAGTTTCGTAATCCGTAACTCTGTCTGCCTGTTATGCATTACAGCTAAACCAATGAACCAATTTCGATAAGATTTGGTATGTCCATATTACTACTATAGCTAAAATACGAAAGTAGAGCGTGCAGAGACACGGGAACAGGAGTGCGCACTCGTGCATCCATGCAACGCCTGTGTGTTAGGGCAATAGGTCTATACCTAAATAATAATTCCCATATTATAACCTTCGATTCCTGATTTCTCCTTTTAAGGGGTTGATTTACAAAAAAATTAGTCTTGTTTTCCTCAGGGTTCATGCTTTCCTCAAGTTCATCAAAATCGGTTCAGTTGTTTTACCGTGAAAACGTAGACTTCAGACAGATAGACGGATAGACTATTTTAATAAAAGGATCGATATTGTCGTGTATGACATCAATTTCTAATTGTTGTAATACGATCGATGTTAGATAACTCAATTATTAATTAGATTAAAACAATAAACGATTAAAAATTTCTATAATTTTAATTATTTGTTTGTATTGTTTTATTAGGTAATTACTATTAACGAATAATTATTACATTACCATAAGTAATTAAATAATTAAATAACAACAAAAAATAAAGAAAAAAAGAAGTAATGTCACGCCTTTTGACTAAGTCAACACTTTCCATAGCAAATAAATAATTAAAATTGTGTTAATTAGATTTAGTTTGAATCCGAGGACATTATTATGAAACAATTGAAACAATATTTGCTTATTTGAGTTTCTGATAAAAAAATTTATCGTGTTTTGTAATAATTTTATGTTTTGTTCAATTGTACAACCATTAAAAAAATTTCATTAAAATAATTTAATGCATATCTGTAATTATTTTGAAAGAAAAAAAAAGGAATTGTATTTGAATTAATTAAAAATTTCTCATCACAAATTTATATATTTTTTCTTAATTTCCTCTTACATTGATAATAATTAATAATAGCTTACATTAATTATGTAATAGTGTTTTTTAAATAGAACATGTATTGTAGAAGAAACTATGTAACTTGCAGTACATGGAAGTAATGTTAATAGACTACAAATGTAATTGCCTATATTTGAGTTTTCAAGAGTTTTTGAGTATTTGACCAGTTTTGGATACATTACATGTTTTGTTGATTAATTCTTGATAAATTCTGTCAAGCGTCCATAGGTTTACTGGTAGCTTCGCTGGTTACTCCGTTCTTGTCCATACGCCGACAGTTTAGTCCATGAAGAATAGATATATTAGGAGAGCGAACGTAATGTTAAAAAAACGGTCAAGAATTGGTGTAACTATCTTTTATCAGTAGGCGTCACTGGTCTCAGTGCCGTACGGAATTTAAATGTTTAAATGTAGGCGCCAAGTAATCACTTTCATTCAGTTAATAAGAAGTCTTAGTTTTATAGATAATAATAAATTATCAAGTAATAATTAAATAAATATTAATAATAGAGAATTCTTAATAATTGCAATAAATTAAAAGATGAAGAATCATAGTGATAATTTTGCAATAATAATAATATACAATATATGTTTACAATACCTGACATATATTAGATAAAGAAAGAAGATGATGAAACCGGTAATTACAGACCATATTCCTTTCGTAAATGCAGACACGCATTCCTAACCTTAAACAACCTTTCACTCATAGATATATAGCAGTATATCTATGCTTTCCCTGTACAACATCGTCCCATTTTTTCACATTTATAAAACTAAACAATTTTTATACATACAATTTTTATTTGTAAGATGTGATAACCGTTAATTTTAATATGTAATAATAATAATAATTCCGTACGGGCAGATTCGCACTGCCGCTAGTGGCGAAAATAATAACTATGATCTCTACACGTTTTTGAGGACAAAAAAACAGACGAATTGCCTATGTCGTTCAATCTCCTAATATATCTATTCTTCATGGTTTAGTCAATCAACCGCCCTTTTTTTTTTAATTTTTATAATAGGGAATATGCATGAAAATTTTTTTTCACATTTATTTTCAGAATATGAAAATATTGTTAATACTGTAATAATATTTAAAAACGAAATTAAAATCCGACAAATATCAAGGAAGCTATAAGCTTTTAAAGATTATTATCTGTCTCTTTCTTGCAAAAATACTAAAAACGGAGTTTTACGTGTATTTTAAATGGTGAAAGTGTAATATGACGTCACATAACATATCAAGAGGGCTATCACCCTCTTTGTCTAATCGGGAATTTCAATCATTTATATCTCGCTTATTTTTAAAGTTACTTAAAAAGTAATTTTACCTTGATATTTGTTAAGTAAACATGCTTCAATTCAAGTGAAAAAAAATTTTCATGCATATTCCCTATTGACAAACTGCCGATGTCGGGATTGGAACCCATAACCCCCAAGTTTCCAAGTACTGCATACTGCGCAGACATGACGCCTTAGACCGCTCGGCTACTTGGCTGGTCAACATTATTTAAAAACACTAAGAAAATAAGAAAACGCCTTTGTGCCGTTTTTTTTTTAAAATTACTAATGGTATGAATAAAAAAATTTACATTGACTATTTTTAAATTCTCTCAGTCAGTTGAAAAAACACGTTTGAAATTGATGAATTAGTAAAAATTCATCATAAAGAATGAAAGGGATCTACAGAAAACAGAACAAATCAGTACGTGATCTACAAGACAAAAAAAGTTTAAGAAACCTCTGAAACAACCGAATACAAAAAATTACAATCATCATACTCAATACCGGATGGAATCCATTTTATATTGTTTTTATTTTATTTTATAATGCATCGCTAAATTAATTAAATTATTGTTACGCATCAGTTAAATTGAATCAAAATAATGATTCTAAACACCGAAAATAACATTTGAATGAAAGTGTTTGGAAAAAATTGCGATCATTTTTTGTGTTCGTCTTAATAAAATCAACACTTTGTCAACACACAAATCTGATTACTTTCTCAAGGAATTAACAAGTGTATATATAAACACATATATACGAGTATACATATATATTATATATATTTATATATATATATATATAATCAACTTTCTTTAATATTTTTAAGCTAATATAGGTACACATATTAATAATATATTGAGATATTTATGTTTTTTTTTATATTTATTTCTGTTTAAAAGAAAGTTTTAAGTATATTTATTGTGGAAAAAAAATGTATTTGTAATCTTATTATGTTATTTATATTGCCCAATTTAATTTTCCTAAAGTGTACGTTATATTTACTTATTTATTTTCACTTTTATTTAGTTACAATTCGTTACACTAAAAAATTGATTAAAAAAATATATTTAAATCAATTATACGTTCCAGTTAAATGTTTTAACCAAACTACAATAATGTGTGTTAATTTTTCTAAACAATAATAAATAATTTTAGAAAACCTAAAAATGTGTCCACACTATGTCGAACTAAGTTGGTACATTTACATTGCCACTTGGTTTTATCAATCAATTTTTCCGTCTGGATCATATGAAATGGAAACTGTTTTACTTAAAACCAGGGATGTTGTGGATGCGAAATTTTTGACATCCGTGGATGCGGATATTTTAAGGCCCACATCCGCGGATGCGGATGCAATAAAGAAAACAGATTGAAATAATTTTTAATACTCTTTATATTAGTATCAAATTTTTAGTATGAAATTTAAAATTTGGTGCATTATATTCAGTAAAGAGCAAAGTCACTGCTTTTTCAGGATGCATCCTATCTCGCAGAGGTTCATAGATTAATCCAATCTAAAGATTAATAAATTAATCTAAACAGGCTAAAGTGCTCCGAGTGTATCAATTTAAATGTTTCATAGAAGACGTGGTTGTACGGCCCTTGTGAGAGTATGTTGTATTGCATATTTTACACTGAAATTTATCTCGGACATGCTCATCTAGTTTAAAATAAGACCAAATCACACTTAGCGTCGGCGGTGGCATTGTTGATTCACTTGTCAAATAGATTATTCAAAGTAAAACACTCAAACAATAATGTAAATTGTTGAAATAAATAAAAATACATCCATTTAATAACATGTTTAAACACATAAATGCTACACAAAACAAGCAACATCCGCGAAGCTCCCCGATCGCGGATTTGGACGCGAATATCCGCAACACCTCTGCTTCAGACGATACGGATAATTAAACAAATATAGATAAGTTACTATATTTTATATACAAAGTAAGCTTACTCCTGTAGTACAAATAATAGTCAATAGGTGTTGTTATATACAGTACCAAAATACAAAAACACAAAGACAAATTTCTACTGATTCTTTAAAATGGTTTCATCACGCCACAGCAGTATAATTTCTACCAGGCGTATATATGTATATATCTCCAATTTTCGAAGGGATTCAAAGGGTTTCGCTAAAACTAAAAAAGGCGATATTTCGTAGAAGGTCGGATAAAACAGAGAAAACAAGTTGAAAAAGTTTGTTTGCATTGTGAATATAAAATGTCGATAGTAGAAAAGACGCGTTTTCATAAAAATTATCTTGCAGAATTACCAGCCAGCACACTTACCAGGTGTTGTGAATGAATATTGTTGAGGTTACTTCCCGATCAATTAAAGATGAAAAAAATAGACCTTTTCACAGTTTTAACAATAAAGAAGAGTATTGTTAAGAATATAATTCTTCAAATTATGTCATTACGTCAGCTATTACTATAATTTTCACTACAAACACTTCATTATTTACAAATATAACTTTAAGTTTTTACTAGTATTTACACTTCCATTTTAATTTTATCATACGTGTGAATTGTTATCAGGTATTAATTTTTTAAAATAATTTTTTTTATTTAGTAATGTTACAAAAATGCATTCATAAAAGAATAAAACAAAACATACTATAGTTAGGTGATTATTAATTGCCTAAAAATGTTACATGGCTTATGCTCTATAACGTCAGCGGCACCAGAAAGTTTGCGGCGTGCAATGTAATAAACTGGTAGATGGATTGTACCTAGAGGCTGCCCTGGACGGGCTACACTTCGACCATAAGGTCCATTGTGATGCCAAAGGATGTGAGGATGTGAGTGGAGTTGAAAGAATTTTTGTGTTTGAGTTCGTAATAATAATGCCGTTTCTGAGACACCACGGTATATAACAGAGGCCACCCACATCATTATTTTTCAACCTTTATTAATTTTTTGAACTATACATTTTTATATGATGTAAGTGGAGGACAAGGAATTCATATGCAGCCTAGGAATTGGTAGGTTGTGCAGCTGCAGCCGACTTTGATAGGAACTATGCCGATGTTCATCTAGAGTTCGTGAAGGGAAACTGCAGAAAACCTTCACAATCATAGCCGGCTACTTCGTTCTTGTCTATACGCCGACAGTTTAGTCAATCAACCGCCCCATTAATTTTTTTAATTGAAAAACTGGCGATGTTGGGATTCGAACTCATAACCTTCCGGTTCCAAGTAGAGCGCCTTAATAAGCGCGGCTACTTGGCCGGTTGGAGTTCGTAAAGGAAACTGCAGAAAACCTTCTCAAGCATAGCCAATTACTTCGTTCTTGTCCATACGCCGACAGTTTAGTCAATTAACCGCCCTTTTTTTTCTTAATAATTGACAAACTGTCCATGTCCTGCACATAACCTCCCAGTTTCAAAGTAGGCATACTGCGCACACATAACCTTAGACCGCTCTCCCACTTGGGCTGGTAATATAATGGTAACGGAAAAATTATCGGACCGCACTCTATGTGAAAGCATTCATTAGATCACAATTGCCAAAATGCCTGTTTGTGAAAGGCTTAGGAGGTTTTCACACACGCATTGCCGTCGACGGAACCGGAATATTTGTAATGTCATAAAATGAAGCTTTTAACATGTAGTCCGAAATTTTGCTGTTCCCATTTTATTTTATTGCACGCGGCAAAAATGCCGGTGCTGCTGTCTTTATATAGAGCACAAGCCACGTAACATTCTTACTGACATGAAAAAGATATTTTAATACAACCAGTATAGTTTTATATGTAGAAAATGGACTTAACTTTGATTAGCGCTAATAGGGAATATGCATGAAAATTTTTTTTCACATTTATTTTCAGAATATGAAAATACTGTTAATACTGTAATAATATTTAAAAACGAAATTAAAATCCGACGAATATCAAGGAAGCTATAAGCTTTTAAAGATTATTATCTGTCTCTTTCTTGCAAAAATACTAAAAACGGAGTTTTACGTGTATTTTAAATGGTGAAAGCGTAATATGACGTCACATAACATATCAAGAGAGCTATCACCCTCTTTGTCTAATCGGGAATTTCAATCATTCATATCTCGCTTATTTTTAAAGTTATTTAAAAAGTAATTTTACCTTGATATTTGTCAAGTAAACATGCTTCAATTCAAGTGAAAAAAATTTTCATGCATATTTCCTATTACTTTATGTCGGTGTAATTATTTTTATTTCTTAGTGAAATTTATCCGTAAATCCGAGTGAATTACAATTTAACTTTATATTACATTGATTGGCAAATAAATGTATTAGTATAAGATAGTAAATTCAATGAAACGAAAACTAATTTTATTGTATATAAGAATAATTTAGTGCTTTCAATTTACAAAAAGGAATTCGTACTGTTCATTCATCTACATACTTCAAAACGCTAGCAACTCAGATGAAATTGATTCTGCCCTAAGGCTTACAACATCCTCTAAAACTGTAAGTTATTGTGTTTATTATTATTTTTTAATAACGTTTTTTTTTTTATACAAATTTGATTATTTCTTTTATTACCTATACTTAACTTTTTTAACAGATTTAATAATTTTTTGGTTATACTTGATGTAAACAATCAACATATGAGCTCCCAACAAATAGTTCAAAACTTAATCATTTCATAGAGTAAGTACTACTAACGATTTTACTTTGCAATGGTTCAAATAGGGAATATGCATGAAAATTTTTTTTCACATTTATTTTCAGAATATGAAAATATTGTTAATACTGTAATAATATTTAAAAACGAAATTAAAATCCGACAAATATCAAGGAACCTATAAGCTTTTAAAGAATATTATCTGTCTCTTTCTTGCAAAAATACTAAAAACGGAGTTTTACTTGTATTTTAAATGGTGAAAGTATAATATGACGTCACATAACATATCAAGAGGGCTATCACCCTCTTTGTCTAATCGGGAATTTCAATCATTCATATTTCGCTTATTTTTAAAGTTATTTAAAAAGTAATTTTACCTTGATATTTGTCAAGTAAACATGCTTCAATTCAAGTGAAAAAAAATTTTCATGCATATTCCCTATTGAGCAAAGACTAAAATTAAGGACAACTTTATATAAAACAATTGATAAAACAAAACATGCATTCGTGACATCATTATTGTTTTAACATAATGTAATTATTTTCTTAAAACTTTTTTTATTTAAAAAAAAAACCATATGCCCATTTATCTTTATAATTACTGTGATAAATAGGTAGTTGTTTAATACAGTGTTGTATTTGCTATTGTTCCTAAAATACGGACTTTTTTGTTGACATAATTTTTATCAAATTTCAAATTCTATAATTTTTTAGATAAGTTTAGCTCAGGAAAGTTCAAATGGAAAAAATCTTATTTTCCAAATATAATAATAATAATTTTAATAATAATGGTGTTTTACCTCCGTTTCTGAGACACATATTTTCCAAATATAAGACACCGTATATATATTAACAGAGATCTAATTCCAAGCTTTACTCGTGCCAGTCCAAGTGGCTGAGGGGTCTAAGACGTTATGCCTGCGCAGTACGCCTACTTGTAAACTGGGAGATTATGTGTTCGAATCTCGACATCGGCAGTTTGTCAATTATTAAGAAAAAAAGGGGGTGGTTAATTGACTAAACTGTCGGCGTATGGACAAGAACAAAGTAACCGGCTAGGCTGGAGAAGGTTTTCTGCAATTTCCTACCAATTCCTAGTCTATACACAAAAATTTCTTCCACTCCACTCACATCCCTACATCCTTAGGCATCACAATGGACCTTATGGCCGAAGTGTAGCCCGTCCAGGGCAGCCGCTACAATCTATCTGCCTACACATGCCGTATCGGGTATAAATCTTTATAATCTTACCTACTACTCAATATGGCTTATGGTTTTCCCGTCGAGTTTTATTCACATTTAAATGTGATGTAAATTTTTACCTTAGTTAACTTCTAGTCCTTAATTTCTAGAATATATTTAATAATTGCGCAAAAATTCGCGACCATAAGAGAAATCCATTACAAATTTTAATGGTACTCATTATGTTTTTCATAAGATTCGAATTTTGATTCATTATGACAAAGCAAAGATCTGCTAATTTTTCAAAAATCACAATATTTTTAGAAATATAAATTTTTACATAAAAATATACTTTTACTAGTCCAGTACTGTCATTTTATATGTTAGGTCAAATAGATAGTGAAATTCATGTTTCATAATGATAAAAATTTTAAAAATTAACAAGTGCGAGTTTAATTTTCGCATCGACGGATCCGTACTATACATAAAATGCAATTTTGAATTTATTTTTAAACATTATTTTGACACCAAAGTTTTTCTTACACATCTTGGCTGAGGATTGAACCTAAGACCTCTGGCATTCCAGACCAGTGATTTGCAGACTGAGCCACCTAGATGCTATAGTAGCATGTGTATATAACTGACTAATTATATGTGAAGAGTAATTCTTTAAGGATCATTTATTACTATCGTATTTGGTTAATAAAATATCGCAATTTTCCCGTCGGTTTGGGTACTAGATCTACCTGTATGCCAAATATCAACTTTACAGGATATCTGGAAGTAGCGTAGAATTATGATAGATCATACTTAAGTTTTTAAGGCATAACCGCGAATTTTGCGTTTTTGAAGTGAAATACTTTTTTAACGGTTAATTCGTTAACGATGATTGAAAAAACAGTTTCTTATAATTCCGTAAAGTATCGATATTCGAAATATCAACACTGTAGCTCTTTTCGTCAGAAGATATTTCGGGGTCAAATCTGCTCTGATTTTTCGATAAGTAATAGCACTGTAAGTGAGAAGGCCAAATGCCCCTTAAACTCGGCCTGTCGCACTACCGTGCTCCAGATGAACATCTAACTGACGCACAAAGACGGAATATGTTTATCGGTTTTACAGTCTTTTATGCCAACTCGTGAAACTCCCCAATCGTCCACAACAAGACTCGTTTTTCCTCTGGTGGGATTTATGATCCACTGTTGAGAAACGACTAGTTGCACTTGCGAACGTAAAAACAGTCTTCCATTTTACATTATTGTGATTTTATTCGTTAATTTCGCTGGCAAAGACAATAGAGCACTCTTCAAGTTATACTTGGTGGACATTGCGATTCATTCGTGTCGTCTTCTTCTACGAATCAGGACGCTCCTGAGGTGGTGACTACACTTATTTTTAAGGTTATTCGTGCAGGTTTGTGAAAGATAGACCGCATTAAAGAAAGATAAAAGGGATATACATATATAAAGAACAAAGATAACTATCTATTCAATATAAGAGATAGATCGAGATAGACATGCATTTTTCGCTCAAAACTACATGTCAGATGACTTGATAAGTTAACTACTACGATAACGATCTACGATAAGTTAACTATTTCATTTGAAGTTTTTAAAACTTTTGTCTTTAGCAGTTATTATTAAACTTCATGATAAATATACATACGATTAAACTAGATAATGTGTCAAATTCCAGTTTTTGAAAAGTAATTCCTATGAAACGGGACGACAGATTTCTCTCAAAAAATTTAATGTATGTGTATTTAATGTATGTGTATTTACTATTAAAAATTCAGTTCGTAATCTTTACTTTGTCTAAATAACCTTATAACCTTAATTCAATCAACTTTTTTAAATAACTACAGTAGGGCCTCGTTAATCCGGAGAGGCAAAAACCAGGCCCTTTCCGGATTATCGAGGCGTCCGGATTTTAGTATGCCATATTTAATGGTAATAATCATTAATAATTTATCTAACATTTCTATAATCCGCAATTTGTCATTTAATGTTAATGTTGCATGTTTACAGTGGCGGCGCCATGATGTTAGCGAGCCCTTTTTCTTTCGTAACAGTATATATATATATATATATATATATATATATATATATATATATATATATATATATATATATATATATAAATATATATATATATATATATATATATATATATATATAAATATATATATATATATATATATAAATATATATTTATATATATATATATATATATATGTAAGGGCTCTGTTTAGAAGAATCGAAGCGAAAAATAAAAAATTTATTGTATGATTAAATTTTGAATGAGAAATACGAAAAAAAATCTAATTTCGTAAATAAATAATATGCTAGCAATAAAAAAATGTTTTTTAAAATCTTTTTGTTAGATATTTCAGATTTTAGTACTTGCCTGATTAATTATTTTAACAAAGAAATTCTACCCTCAAAATAGTACTATGCCTAGATAGTAAGAGCGCAATAAAATAAACTTTCAAATTTGGTTTTACAATTTACAGAAAACCCAATCGATTTTTAATTTTAGTCGTCTTAAAAATTTGGGCACCCCTCAAAATTTGCCGCCCTAGGCCCGGGCCTCACGAGCCTAAGCCTAAATCTGCTACTGATCTATCCCCAGGAAACACCTTTTGACCTGAGAGAGTTTGTCGACAGTGTTGCAAGAAGATGAACAAACAATGCTTCATATAGCAAATTTTTTTCCACAACGCTTTGAGGACGGAATCCTAAAAATAAATTAATAATATTCACTAATATAACTTTTTATTTAAATTTAAACTGAAAAAAGTTGATAGCCATTAGATAGTATTTTGTAACTGTAAATTTTATTTTTATATTAATGACTATTTTATGAGCGTAATGAATTGTGCAAATGTGCAAGTTATAAATTATATTATCTTGTCGTTAATTACTTTTGTTGATTATAATATTACTTACGTAATAATTGTATTGTTTTGTGTATATTATTAAAAGTGTCTCGCCTGCCATTGAAATATGTTATCTTGATTTTGATTTCCGTTTCTGGTATAAAATTGATAATGTTACCAAACTGATAATACTTACTTGTGAATGCTGTAAGCGGAATGCTTTGATATTAGCAAATGGGCTTCGAAAACTATCACTACAACTTGAAATATTAATTTAAATAATACTCATGCATCATATTTCTTGAAAATAAGTGACATTAAAGAACTTTGTGACGCTTATGTATACACAAATAATAATATATGAATAATAATGTTGATATTTGACATTTGACAACAAAAGTAATACTGTCAATGATATGAAAAAATTAGCTCTTACGTCAGAATCGTCTTTGGTGTAGCGGTAAAAACGCTGGACTAGATATCCAAAGGCCCGAGGTTCGATTTCTGAGTTTCTCTCAGCCCCGCGTAGAATCTACATCTGTAACCAGATTCTATTCCCAGCTTCCGAAGATGTTCTTTTAGTTTCTATTGCCCCGTAAGAACATTCGTCTGAATCCGGAGTCTATGTTTGTTCAGACTGTCAACCTGAATTTTCCTTGTGTCAGTCGCGGAAGAAATCTCCAGATTTGTCAGTACATGTGCTCTCCAAGTCGACCCAAGTATCTTTGTTTTCAAGTTATTTATAATGAGAAACTTTTATCCGAAGTATTTTTTCGAAAAGCGATTTAGTAAGCCACAAATCCATTATAAAATTTTGAACAAACAACGTTAATTTCAAGTTCATGTGTATCTCATAAGGGGAATATAATCGATCATTCACGATGCAGTGTGATATCCCACCTCAACCCTCAGCCATTCATTCAATCATTCAATAAAATTAAAAAGTTTTTTTTCAATAATAATGCAACTACATAAATACTCATGTTAACACCTACTTAATCGTAAGACCCGTTAAAATATAAATAAAATTAATAAAAACAAATAATCTCTTGCTATAAATAAAATTGAATGTGCAATAAAGTTTTTTAAATGATTTTGCATAATTTTATAAATAATAAAATTAATAACTTTTATATTTATTAAATTAATAACTTTTATATTTATTAAATTGATCTAATGGTACTCCATTATTTCAACGCGAATCCACAAAATAAAATAATTAATAAGTTTTTATATAATCATATATTTATTGGTATTAATCGATTCTCACATTTTATAACATATTAATTACTGTCAAGTAACATGTGAATAATCAATAGATAGGTAGATACATCTTGGGGTCTAAAAAGTATTGCACGTCGACCTTATGGTCCATTTGCTCCCCCTTCTACTTCAATCCGACGAGATTCGCTTCTCCTATATGTTGGCAATAGTCAGGAGCTTGCTTATCAGGTCTTCCTGAAGGTTCATATATTCGGGGTGAGATGCACCGAATATCCTGTATCTGCTGTAACCTAGAGGTTCGCAGTCAAAGATAATGTGTCTGGATGTTTCTTCCTCCTCGCCACACAATCTGCACATAATGAACCCGTTCCCATTGTGTGCAGATGCTTCCGCAGGGGATAATGCCCGGTAATGAATCCGGTAATCCTCCACAGTTGCATCCTATTCAGCCTCAGTGCATCGAGAGACAGCCTCTTGGTTGTATTCTGAAGCAGTACCTTCCCGAGCTTCTGCCGCGGTACTTTTTCCCAGTGTTCACTGTGTTTAGCATTTGACCACTCGCTGATCACCTGTTTACATGCAGTGCCTGGAATTCTTAAAATAGGCTCCGAGCCAATGAAGGATATTCCGACTCCCGTCTTTGCTAAGGTATCTGATTTTTCGTTTCCTTCGAAACTGCACTGTGACCCGGCACCCAGATCAATTTAACATTGTTCCGTTTTGCCAGCTCCAGCAGTTCCTTCAGATAATTAAAAGTTTTTATATATGAAGTCATATTTATTGGTAGTAATTACTGTCAAGTAACATGTGAATAATAAATGAAGTGTAATTAAAATTTAAATAATATTGTAAAGATTTAATTAAACGCATATAAAGAAAATTTATATAAATTATATTTCAAATTTTGCCCCTATTCCTAGAACATTTGTTTGTATTTTATAAATACGTATTTCGACTACAATGTAGTCATCATCAGTATGAATTAGCTAATCGTAACTATCTCTGGGATATGGATTCAGAGATATGTTGCTTGTTGCTAATTTGGTGCCTGTGTTACGCAAAAAAACCTAGAGTTCGATTATTTAATAATTACTTTGATTATTTTAATAATCTTTATTTTAAAATTTATATAGTTTTAAAACTATATTTGTGCATATCTGAATACTATAGGTTCCATAAATTATGTACATTTTTCATCAAAATTTTACAATAGGTTTTTACCGAATTAATACGGTTTGCGAAAAAAATCGTTTAGAACAAAAGTTGTTAGTATTGTTATAACAAACAAATTTTATTTGAAATATTTTTTCGTAAACCAAAATGATTTCGGCACAACTGCACTGCAAAAATTTGTAAAAGTACATCACTTATAATAAAGAAGATAGTACAAAAAAGTTTATACAAGGTGATTTTAAAATACTGAAGGTGAAATTTCTGTAATGCCAGAGATTGTGGAGATTTAACTGTGAATGCCAGAGATCCTGCATGTATATGAACCATGCTATTGATGATGCCACGTTCAATATTTTATGAACTATCTGTATAGGTAATGAATGAATATTTTTATAGCTATAAAAATTATTATTACTATTATTATTACTAATTAATCCCATTACTAAAGACGCGTTAATTTTTCAAAATTTTATAATTGATTTGTAATAAAAGTTGTTCATAATAAATACTCTAACAACTTTTATTCGATACATTTTCCCAAAAAAATATAATAAATTTTTCATATCAATTCAAATCCTATATATTAGATCTGTTGTTTCCTTTTTCAAGTGTTTATTCGCCTGACTTGTAACAACTACATAAGCAAATCTTGCAGCGCAATTCACCCATTTTAATTGTTATTGTTGAAAAATTTCTGCAATAATATCATGGAGTTCAAAGATAGATAGATAGATTGAAGCGGCTGCCCTGGACGGGCTACAATTTGACCATAAGGTCCATTGTGATGCCTAAGGATGTGAGGATGTGATTGGAGTGGAAAAAATTTTTTGTGTGGACTAGGAATTGGTAGGATGTGCGGCTGCAGCCGACTCTGATAGGAACTATCCGATATTCATCTGGAGTTACTTCGTTCTAGTCCATACGCTGACAGTTTAGTCAATTAACCGCTTCCTTTTTTCTTCTTAATAATTGAGAAACTGCCGATGTCGGGATTTGAACCCATAACCTCCCAGTTACAAGTATGTGCACGGTATGCAGTGGGTGGTATCCAGTGGACGGTATGGAATTCGAAAATCTAGTTCAACTTATGATGGAATTCAAAAATACCCAACAAAACAAAAATTACAAATTTGGTAGAAGGGCTTGTAATATATGACAGGAGTCGGAATATCCTTCATAGGCCCAAAGCCTATTTTAGGAATTCTAAAAACTGCATGTAAATAGATGATCAATGAATGTTAAACACCGTGACCACTGGGAAAATATACCGCAGCAAAAGCTCGGGAAAATACTGCTTCGAAATGCATCCAAGAGGCTGTCCCTCGATGCACTGAACCTGAACAGGATATAATAAATCGGGCATTATCCCCTGCGAAAGCATCTGCACACAATGGGACTCTTAACGGATCCATTATTTGCAGACTGTTCGCCGAGGAGAAGGACACATCCAGCAACATTATCTTAAATTCTTGTGAACGATGTATAATTTGATGGTGGTGGATAAATTGGATGGTACAACTTAGCTACTGGAATGTTGTGGGCTAATCAAATTTGCTATATTTGCCTGCCCACATGGAATATCATATTTTTCAAACTGGCAGAGAAAAAGCAAAAAATGGTAATGTCATTAATGCGAAATTTTCAATAAAGGTGTAAAAAGCACCCATTTCAGGTAACAATAGTCATATTGGAACTTAACTGAAGTAATGGATAGACCCATGATCGAAGTATATTTTATTGATGTCCATTAAGCTAGCAAAGCAACCTGAGCAGAACAAAATTATAATTGTCTCATAATTAGACGCTCAATATTAAGCTAGCAGAGCATGCGGTTACACGATACAAAAAAAGAGCAGTTAATTTTTAATTAGGGCATTTAATACCATTCAATTAGCTTAATAATTTGAAATTTTCAATAAAGGGGTAAAAAGCACCCATTTCAGGTAACAATAGTCATATTGGAACTTAACTGAAGTAATGGATAGACCCATGATCGAAGTATATTTTATTGATGTCCATTAAGCTAGCAAAGCAACCTGAGCAGAACAAAATTATAATTGTCTCATAATTAGACGCTCAATATTAAGCTAGCAGAGCACGCGGTTACACGATACAAAAAAAGAGCAGTTAATTTTTAATTAGGGCATTTAATACCATTCAATTAGCTTAATAATTTGATATTAAATACAATTAATTGATTTTTTAAATATTGCTCTGCTAGCTTAATGTTAAGCTAGAATATATATATATATATATATATATATATATATATATATATATATATATATATATATATATATATATATATATATATATATATATATATATATATATATATATATATTAATTAGATTCTCACATTTCGAACGTGTTGAGGTCGAACGAAACTACTAAGGCCACCTATTAGCGTAAGTAGGTCAACGGAAAAAAAAATTTTTTTTAAATTTATTTTTTTGCAAACCTTATCTATCATCTATAATATGCAATTATGCGTCGAATGAAATGGACCCGGAGTGCACGCGCACACACGCACACAGAGAAATCTCTCTAAAATCGATGGATTCCGACTCTAGAGACCTTGAAACGAGTCGGAACGATGTCGAAATTTCAAATTTGAAAAATCGGTCCCATTATAATAACTTCCCAGATGGGAAGTTAAAAATCAGACACCTGTTCTTTTGCAAGGTAAATTGTACATAGTGACTGAACTATTAATAAATATTTATTAAAAAAAAAAAAGTAACATACACCAAATCCAATGTCAATGACAACCTCTGTGTAATGGTTGTTGGTAAAATAAATTGCTATTAAAATTTTTATACGGTTATGCGATGCAATGATGATGATGATGATGCTTGCTGGTGATGCTGACTGCTTGGTTTAATACATAAGAGAGGAGTTTAGTTGTTCAAAATGATTATAACTTTCTTTTTCATTTATAATGTAATAAATTTTATTTTATTTGTTGAAAAGTTGTTTTATACAAGCATTATTTTTCGTTCATATTGTTGGGTGTACATTATATAAAGTGTTCAAGAATAACTAGTCCTAAATAGTATTGAATAATTGAAACATGTACTAGAAGTTAAATTTCAAATTTTGTCCCAATTCCTGGAACAATTATTTATATTTTATAAATACGTATTTCGAGTACAAGGTAGTCATCATTAGTATGAATTACCTAATCATCTCTGGGATATGGAGTCAGAGATATGTTGCTTGTTGTTATAATTTGGTGCGTCTCTCACAATAATATTAAAAAAGTTTTGTCTTTTATATGATCTGACTGAAGTAGTACCTGAAGGATTATTTGAGTTGACTGACCAATTAAGGGCTTAAGTGTTTGAAGAACCCAACCAATTTATTGGCGGGATCCTTATCTGACCATGCGATCTTGTTAATAAAATACAAATAATTGTTCTAGGAATTGGAGAAAAATTTAAAATTTAATTTCAAAAAACCTAGAGTTCTCTTTGATTAATTTAATAATCTTTATATGTACTAGTCGGATTTTTAGGTAGTAGCCTCCCAACAGCCCAGTTAAAAAAGCTCAGATACTACATAAATATATCTATTTATATTTATATTTTTGACTTGACGGTCGGAATTGCATGGAGAAAATTATACAAGATAGCGAAATAATGAAAACGACCTTAAGACTCCAGAAAAACAATCAGAAGTTCAAAATCTCACACCGTCATTTTAGGAAATATGGCACCAAACACTGATTTTCAAAAATATTTTCTTACCGATTGGTTTTTGCAGCCAAACCTATGAAATTAAAGTATGTTAACCTATAGATAAGTTTTTGTTAAAGTTAAAGTTTTCGGAGATTTAGAGAAGGTACATTCTATGAACATTATTTCCACTCGATTATTTCTGAAACGAACGGCTCACTATATGTACTGCAATATATACTAGTTCTTATGAATTATGAAAAGAATGCATTAAAGCTCAGATAGATGAAAATATAATGTATAAAGTATGGAATAGACGCAGAACATATAAAATATTTTCAGTACAGACGTTGCAACCAAAGTTTGGGAACATAAAATTTAATTTTATTATTTTACGACGCTAGTCATAAAAATTCAATCATTTCTCATCTTGTCTCTATCTCTCTCATTTAATTTGTATAGTTTATTTATATGTATGTATCTCTAGTAAAACTAGTGTTGGGATAATATCTATATTCTATACAAATAATAAAGTATATATATATATATATATATATATATATATATATATAATGTAAATTGTAACCAATATAGGAAATAAAACATAATAAAATATTAGGAAAGCATAACATTTCAGATAATATGGCCAATTTGTATATGAACATTTAACTCCTCCTACAAAATATCAAGTAATTTTGATTTTTACAGCAACCGTTCAAGGTCATGTTTTTTCTATCCACACACAGCAACATCCTAGGTTGTTGCACAATGTTGCTGTTCAATGTTCCTCGTTTGTAGGGCCTATAAGAGCTCAGAAGATTTTGGAACTCAGATAAGTCACAGAAATGACTTATCCCTTTGACTATACCCATATTGTTATAATAAAAAAATATTTTTTGTTATTGCCCCTTTCTTTATTGGTTCACAGACGACATATTAAATCTTATACCATCTCCCACAAATAAGACAAATCAAACGACACATCATTTGTTAAAATCCATCAAGCCATTTAGACGATAGAGCGTGCCAAATTAATAGACATACATACATACATTCGAAAAGCATTACTCAGTCTGGAGCAGTCGAGTAAAAAGAATTGTTTATATCGATCATTGATAGATATTCTGAAACAGTCTGTGTTTATGTATACATTGAAGGTGTACTAACAATAAACAATTGTTTTGACAGGTCATTATTTATATGCTCATACATTTTATGTAGTGTTATTTCCTTCCACTCGAGGGCGGATGTATAAAACTTGTATTAATATGGGATATGAGTTTTATATTCTTATAAAATTTTAAAATTAGTTGATTTAATTAATATAATAATGGGTTGGATGTACTGGGTAACAAAAAGTATGAAATATGAAATTCACTAAATGATTCAAAAATAAATATTTTTTTAAACAAGTTTATTTGATGAACTAAAATTTAGTAGAAAATAAAATTTTTCCTTTAGTCCCAATATGTGACTGTAAATAAAAGCTTGGAGCGCCAAGGCTTGAAGTGTCTAAGAGTTCATTAAATACAATTAATATAAAATGATAAACCTAATTTCATAAATATTTAAAACATGAATTGAATTGAAATCCTAATTGAAACCACCGCTTCAATTTTTTTCCAATATTTTCACCAAATTCCTATTTCAGAGATTATTTATCATCATAAATTTCATCATCAGTAGGTATGTAAAGAATCTAGATAAACAGATGATGGAATTTGTAAATATAAAGATTTATTGAAATTGAATTTACAGTTTGTGAGCTGGATGATAACGGTTGAGTATCTGGACATTTTTTGTGTAATGATCCCCTTTTTAACCACTGGTCATGTTAATAACTATTATTCGATCAAAATTACTAAATCACTTAATACCGGCAGCTCTAAATAAGTGCAAACGATTCTTTTGTTTTGACAAATAGATACATCAAGCAAGCAAAGCGCGCAAATATTTACAAACTACCCTTGGCGTACCCTACACCTCTCGAACTATGTCACAGTCGCGAGCGAGCCAGCATCACATTAAAGATTAGCGATTAGACCTTGCCAGTTAATGTAAATCGAACCCTTTATGAACAATTGGCGGAAACATAGAGTAGTGTTTCACCGAGGCTACGAGGTAACCTCGCCTCGCCTCGGCCCTCGATTTCGAGGCACGAGGCGAGGCGAGACGAGGTTCAAAATTTTAATCCTCGTTACTAACCGAGGCGAGGCGAGGTATATTGTCCTAAAAACCTCGCCTCGGCCGAGGCGAGGAATTTGCCTCGGCCGATGCAAATTTACAAAAAGTAACTTTAAAAAAAAATAATATAGTGATACATGAAGCAATAGATAGATTATTTGGCAAATATTTTTCAAATGTCCAGCGATCCTACCTAGTAGATGTCGAAAGTCATCGTCTCTAAAATTTATATACATATATATATATAAGTTTTTTTTACCATATTATGTACATTCATGCAAAATAAGTCAAAGTTAGTAAAAATTTTCCCTGAGGCGAGGCGAGGTTGGTAGCTGACCCAACCGAGGCGAGGCGAGGCTAGCCAACATTCTGCCTCGGCCGAGGCGAGGCGAGGCGAGGTTGATATTTAAAAAAGCGAGGCGAGGCGAGGTGATACCAAAGCCTCGCCTCGCCTCGTGCCTCGTGAAACACTAACATAGAGGTTCGCATACCCCACTTTGAGAGACCCTGACTTAGATGATACCAAATTATTTTATTGTCACGAGAGCCAAAATTATGTGCAAAAAAAATCCAATTAGAACTGACCAGAACTTTGATTGTAAGATTTTTCCTTAAATAAACAAACAAACCGAAAGTGAAGTTAATCTCCAAAAATAGTAGTGGCATCTACGCGAAAAGATGAGGGAACTTGGTTGTTTTTACTCTTATGTTTTTGATGGGATATTCTTATATATAATATTTACTTGTACCGTTTGCTTTCTTATGAAAGCTTTTATTTAACAACTTGTAGAAAAGTGTTGGGTTCGAATCGTGGGATTACGGCACCTTCAATGAGTATTCAGACTTGATTAATTTTTATTTTTAAATTAATTGACATTTAAAAAAAATACTTTTTTAACGAAAAATCTACGTTCTAAACATTTTAAATTTAAGCAATTAGTCACATTCATTACTGGCTATGTAACAATTTACAAACGATTGATCAAAGTTAAAAAAAAAACAAAATAATTTGATGGTCCGGATTCAAAAAAGACGAAAAACAACAAATCATTTCAATAACACAAAATATACCTAACCGCAGCATAATGATTTTTAGTGAAGATAATTATCTTTTGAAATATTATGTATTAGATATTTTCATTGATCATTAATCAAATGTTTTGAAAATTTGATGACTATGAAATAGGTTAGTTGAGTGTATTACCAAAAAAATTAATTTATGGACATTCTAAATGAGGATGATACAGGAGACATCACTATTTTTTTTTAAACAGTACTTACCAATCCAATTACTTTTAGTGTTCCGTACCGACTAACTAAATGCATTTTTTCTGGTTTCTTTGTCATAGCTTAGGGTCATCCAATAAATACATCACGCCCTTTGTCACACTTCGTCACATTATTTCAACCATCTACCTAATATTACTCTCCCCCAAATGAATTAAGTATTTTTATAAATATTAATAACACAAAAATTATGAATACAGATTTCATATATAGCTCCACGCTTTCATAGATCTGTCTTTTTTTTTTAAACTGTAATTTACTTTTATTGAGATTAAAACAGGTGTTATGGACCATATTTGTATTTTTGATCGTTTATGAAATCAGATCGTTGGTACCAAATTTAAATATATCTAACGGAACTATGTTTGTTTGTAAAGTTACAAATCGATACGGTAAACAGATATGGATAAAAATTTAATATTTGATTTTTCTAACAAACATGCATCCAAGTCAATCAAATAAACTCATTGAAAAACGCAGATCAAAATGTATGGGGTTTCGATTTATGGTGTGGCATCATCATTAGAAAGGTCATTCAAAATAAAATTGAGGTTATATTAATCAATTTTCATATTTCGTATCATGTCTGTAAGTTTTTAACCATGGAAATTCTGATAATAATAAGGAGAATTATTTCGTTTAAAATTTTGAATATATTGTTTCCGGTGTGACTTATAAGAATCTCTAAATTTATGATAAATGATAACGGATTTAAAAAAAATCTTATGTATCTTAAGGACATGCGAAAGAGAAAAAAAAATGCCGAGAAGTTAATTAAATATGCTATAAAAAAGTCAATACGAATTCATTGGTATGCTTCAAAATGTTAGTTCAAATGCATTTTTTATTTTTTTTTCGATATTGTTAATCATACTTTTAACATTGGGTCTTATGGAGAAACTACAAATTTAATCTTTATAATCGAATAAAACATTACACAATCTGCAATCTGTAATGCACAATCTGCATTTTAAAAGACAAGTTTAAAATGCAGAGAAGTTTTTATAAAACTATGTAAATTGTTGTTATATAAACAAGGATTTATTTGAGCCAAAGATGAAGGTATGTTCAAATGCATTTTGGAAAGTATTAATGAATTATTAAAGGAATTTGATCATTTTAGAGAAGCAAAACACAATATTTTACTTTTTTAATTAAAATAAAAGAACGAGTCACGATTCACGAGGATTATTTTTTACCAAATAACTATAGAATATTTACATCTAGTTTCAACGTATACAATAAATCTGTAACGCTGCGGGCATGCGCAGTCGCTTGATACTCCCCTCACGACATTCTCCGCAAAATGACCCCTTCGAACGTCCTTAACTGCAAGCTCTTTACAAAAAACTAGGTTGTACCCGCGGCTTTGCTAGCGTTTTTTTGTCATATCTCCAGCTCCTGCTATTGTAAGACTAAAAACCTCAATGTAATTTCCCACTGCTTCCACTACTTCAAATATTTATCAACACTTCCACCAAATATTTATTACATCGAATATATTCGAATTCGTAGCAAGTTAAAATACATACTAGTTTTTAAGCCTAATCATAAGCTTTTAAACGAAAAATTTTTCACCAAAATGGGTCCAGTATTTTTGCGTGATGCTCGAATCAACAAACCAACAAATAAACATACATTAGCAATTTTATAATAGTAGATATTAAACTATTTTTTGATACAATATTAAAATATGAATATAATTAATTAATAAGTAGTTTCTTGTAAAAAAAACCCATCACAAACCAATTATCCATCATCACTGTTTGTGTAAAAAGTAATAGTTCATGAATTTAATACATGACATTAGATCTTAATAATACGAAGAATCCTTGGCATATAAAACTAATTAGAATAAAACAATTGAATTAATTTTGCTATTCATTTGTTATTTTGTTTTGAACATATTTTGTTACAAAGTTTTCCGGTTATAGTCTTTGAAATAATAAATCATTATACATAATATTCACAATACTTTTTCTAATTATTCAAATCGTATAGGAATACACTTTTTGTTTAAATGTACGCAAAGTACTAATAAAAAAAAAGTGGGAGAGTGGCTGTGTCTTGCACACGGCCGTATGTTTTACGTGAATTTGTGTACGTAAAGGAGCGTATTATATGTACCCTGTGAGAGAACAAAAATTTATATCAAGAAAATTTTCTTGACATATATATAATCTCGCGACAAGTTTTATATCATATAAATTGTATTATGTAATAAATTGATGGGTTTGATTTAATTTAGAGTTTATTTTCTTGTTTTAAAAGTTTGTTAGCGAATTTCCTGAAAGGAAATAGAGCTATCGGTCCAGTACCGAAGTCAAAAATTTCTCAAATGTCCATCGATCCTACCTAGTAGGTGTCAAAAATCACCATCTGTAAAATTTATATATATATATATATATATTTATTTATATATATATATATATATATATATATATATATATATATATATATATATATATATATATATATATGTGTGTGTGTCTGTAGTCACTCTAGCGGTCACAGTTTTCATTTTATCGATCACAGTTTTATTCCGATTAGAATGAAATTTGGTATTTGAGGTATTTGGTATTCAAAAGATCAAGTTTGTTAATGGGTTAAATCGGACAAGGGGAAAGGAGGGTTTAAAGGGAGGGGGAAACACAAAATTTGACGAATCTCCCATAATATTTGAAAAATCGAAAAATTTATAAGAAATAAAGTTATAGGTACTAAGTTTTACTGTAATTTTGTTTCTTATCATTTTTTCTGTTACATTAATATTTACAGAAATATTGACGGTTTCAGATTGAAAATTAAATTCCTTAATATGTCTGTACACATTAGAGTTTGAGCAAAAATGATAAGGTGACAAATTGTAGCAAATTTGATTTTCTACAACTTTATTTCTTACACATTTTTCGATTGTTCTAATATTAAGGGAGGTATTTTTTATTTTGTGTTTTATTCTTTCTTTATACACCCCCCTCCGCATTCCCCTCGACGTATGTCATTTATTAATAAAATTGGACTTTACTTGGCAAATACAAAAATCATATACGACATTTCATTTTGATCAGACTAAAATTGTGACCGCTAGAGAGTAATTTATGTATTCTAAGGAAATTCGTTAAGTTGAATTAAAAAAAAAATTTTTTTGTACTATTTTTTATTTTACTATTTTATATTTTACTATTTTACTATTTTTTATTTTACTATTTTACTTATTTTTTATTTTTCGCTGGACATGTTTCTAAGCCTGTTCATTTCATAAACTATTTCATAATTTCTGAGTTAACAAGTGAAGGGGTAGTAAGTTAAAGGGAAAGTGGTGGAAAAAGCACCTCATATACTTTTATATGAGGTGCTTTAATTTCATTCCAATTGGATAAAAACCGCTAGAGTGATTACAGATATATATATATATATATATATATATATATATATATATATATATATATATATATATATTTATATAAATTTTATATATGGTGATTTTCGACATCTACTAGGTAGGATCGATGAACATTTGAAGAAATTTTTCGGTACGAGACCAATAGCGGGAAATTCGCTAACAACATTTTTTTTGGATTACATAAATAAAAAAATTCAAAAAATTACTCGTTTCAATAAAATGTGTGCATACTATAAATAAATTATTACAAAATACGAATTATAATTACTGATATTTCTGTGACATTTATTACACAAATCATACAATTTTCAAAGGATAATTAAATATTAATATACGTTAACAAACCTGTAAACGTATGTACACAGCTATTAAATTCATATTCTTCAATACTTATTATATTTAAATAATTATCATGTCATATTTATTAAAAAAAAAAAAAATTTTAATATTATAAAAACTTAATATAATTTTATTTTAATGCTTAACGAATGAAATAAATCTTAATCATTTAAAAATATTTACAATGAGATTCTTAATCGTTAGAGTTATGTACTAACGAAAAATGTAATCGAATTTATTAAACGAATCCTTATTTTTTTTGTATATTCGTTCATTACCAAAAAAAAAGATTTATTTCGTCCTTGCAGAAGCAAAATTTCAGAGAACTGGTTAAGGGAAAAACCAGTTTCTCATTTAGAAAGACTGGTGTACACTGTACAATGAACAGCAAAAGTTGCATATAAAAAGTTGCGTACACGTGAAAAAAACGACTGGCTTATAGAGATGCTGGCTTTCTCACGCACATAGTAATAAGTTTCCCTTACACAGTTTATCTTTTACCCAGTTCTCAGCCAATCCAAGTGATCGAGCTGTTAATGGTGCTCTGCTCGGAACTGGGAGGTTGCTGGTTCGATACCGAATGGTAGCAGTTTGCCAACTAAATTAATAAAAAAATAATTAATGGGACAGTAAAGACGTTCCAGCACTGTGTTATATAACCAGGACAAAAAACAAGTTTGATTTTATTATAGTACAAATACATAAACACACGTATACAACATATAGAAAAATTCACTATTCATATATGCAAAATAATGTTATTTTGATGAAAAATAATAATTTTAAACTTTTATATTGCGAAAACAAAACGGTAACAAACGATTTAAAAAAAAATTTATATAATAAATATTTAGCTTTTCTCTCCTCGCTTTTTTTTAAAAATTGTGTCGAGTATTTTTTCTAATACAACAGATAAAATGGACAAGAACGAAAGTATCCGGCTATGCTGGTGAATATTTTCCTTAAATTCTTTTCACAAACTCCAGATGAATATCGGCATAGTTCCTATCAAAGTTGGCTGCCGTCATACAACCTCCGAATTCGACCTCCCCTCCGCTACTAATTATACTACTACCTAGTTCTCGCTCATCTAAGTTCAATTTAGTACACCTAGGCTTTTCTCTATTCATAAAGATTTATTAAAAACAAAAACAAACAAATTAATAATAATTATATAATATACCATGAATAATCAATAACACTAACAACATCTTAAAATAGCAACAATCTAAGAAGAAATATTAATAAATATCTACAAAATACTTAGCTTTCATTATTATCTCCATATATAGATTATAACGTAGTATGTATGTACTTAGAACATGTGTTCGAGCACAAAAATCAATATCGAATCCCCCCTCCCCGAAAGTTTTGGTATCCCATGATTTCAAAATAACTATTTTTGGAGTTGCCGGTGAACACGATCTCTCGAGAACGAAAAAGGTTAGAAAATGCAAAAAAATAAACGTTTTTAACATGATTTTATTAGCTTGACTTGTATGATTCTATCTATTTATCTATTTATTTCACCCACGTTCGGAAATTTTGTAGACGTATTAAGAACCGAGGACAATGCAATAATACAAAAAAAAAAATAAAAAAAAAAAAACAAAATAAAGAATAAAGAATAAAATTTTTTAATATTAAAATTTTTTAATTAATTTTTTAAATACAAATTTGCATATCTCTAACTGATATAAAATGATTTATAGTGTGTTTATAGTTTCCACAGAAATGTCATCAACAAAATTTTAATAAAAAAACTACTTTTCCAACTGTCAAAATTTAGAAAAACAATTATTTGACATAAATGCTATATTCGATATATACTTTCTTTGGTAAGAATTGGACTCGTTCCAATACTCGTGGGAATAATAATGAAGAATGAAACGACAACAACAAAAATAATTTTGATTTAAAACAAAAAATAAAATTAAAAAAAACTAAAAAACATGCTTTTATTGGAATATTAAGTAAAAAATGCAAAATAATTTAAAATAGAAATAGAATAAAGAGATTGACAACAAAATTAACTTTAAAGTAAATAAAAGTATGGGATGCTCTCTACTTAAGTCTTTATAATGGCTCTGCTTTTACAAGAGTAAGTAGAGAGCACCCCATGATTTTGTTTACATTATAGTTAATATTGTTGTCAATCTCTTTATTCTATTTAAATTATTTTTCATATTTTAGTTCATATTTCCAATAAAAACATAATTTTAGTTTTTTCAAACTCTAAATTTTATTGTATATGTTACAATACTTATAATGTACAGTTAATGCAAATTTCGCTTCATATGAAAATGAAACGTACTCGTACGATGTTATCATAAAAACCGTGCTATTTTAAAAGAAAGTATAAATCAAAAAAGGTCACCAGTTAATTATGGGTTTCAAAAAAATGCTTCGCCAGTTAATACATTTTATTCAAAATATTACCATTTACAAATGTTTACAAAGCGATTTTATCAGTAAAATATATTCAATACCATTTATGCCAGATATAATTGAGTTGGTAACTCTGTAATTTGCATTTCAAATCAGTACATATAGTATCGAAATATTTTTTAAGCATGTACATACAACGCTAAAGTCGAGTTAAAATTTAAAAATTTTATAATTAATTTGTGCCATATTTATTCGGATTTCGGACAAATGAACAAATATTTTAGAGAAATAGTTTTTGAAAAAAACACCCATCAAAGTGAAACTAACAGTCCCTATTTTTCATATTTTGGTTGAAAAAATTGTTTACCTGTAAATTTCACATAATCGTAAAGCTTCAAAATTGAGTATTAGATAACGATAGCAATAATACATTATGACGTCATGATATACTAAGGTAAATAATTTATATATTAAACAACAAACATTAATTAAAGTTTTGAGTTTCTAAACGTTATCTTTTATCTTGCATTGACTGTGACTGTGACCCTTTTCCCCGGGGTGGCTTTCGGCTTTGGTACACGTCTTTGGCATAATGCAAAATACGCCGCCGTTCTGGTATGAATAGAAAAAAATAAAAAAAGGTAATTTTTGTGGTTTTTTCCAATTTTCGAGGGGGTTGCATTCGGAAAATTAAAGTTTTCGGACTTTTCCCGTAAGTTTGAACTTATTCCACGTCGAATGCAAAAACCGCATCCTTCTAGCATGTCTAGAAGTAGATTATAATTTGTATACGTGAGTCAGTCAGTCAGTCAGTTAAACAAAGGGCTGTATATTTTATAGGATTTTAAACAGATTCGTTATTTGATTGGAGTAATGGTCTAGAGCTGTTTGATAAATGCAATTCATTTTAAACAAAATTTAATTTATGTTTAATGTCTCCAATTATAGTTATTCGTATTCCGTGCTCTTAATAATAATTGTTTTAATTACTATTGCGAAAGTATATAATGTTGATATATGTATCAATTTTCTAACATTCTAATTTAATATGTATCTACTAAAAAGTAGGTACGTTTGAAATCGTGAATTATAAATTTTTGCAAAAATTTCTACGTGCAAGGATATTCAACTATATTTATATTGACATCTATTTAAGTGGTTTACATACACTTAAGTTTAATAAATCTGAACTGATTGGATTTATTTTGTTTCAAACTCTATGTAATAAAATTATTAAATATCTGTGATTAGTGATACGATATTTAACAAGATATTCATTTAACATTTAACTCGACACAGCCTAAATTATAAACCGTATACCATATAGCCTAATCGCTTGGACGGATTTTGACAAATGAAACATTGGAAAGCATATAATTATAAGAATAAGCTCAAAACCTCAAATTTTGTTATCTCACAACAAAAACGTTCTGTTTTCTTTAATTGAACTTTTTAATTGATTTCTGCCTTATTTATTCAGTTTTCGAAAGAAATGATGCAAATAATTACACTTTGATTCGAAACATTTTCCCAAAAACCGAATGAATAATGCCCAAATTAACTAATAAATTTTGAAAAAAGAACCCTACTTTTGTTTTCCATAGTAAATCAACATCTTGTTCATACCAAGTGCTAAAAATATATTTCACATAAAAATAAGCATAAGAAACTAATTTTAGTCGATTTATGCCTTTCTAAAGTTTAGTCGTCGAAAAAAACCACTTACGGATGCAATACGAATTATAAACTAACGGATGTAATTCTTTACGCCATATCTTGAAAACAAACAGCGCTGCACTAAATTACAGGAATTATTTAAAAAATAGGTTCAGTATCACTTACTGAATGTAAATGAACAAAATTGTTACAAATTTCGACCCCGGAAGTGCCGCCATTTTGAGAAAAACTGTATTGGCCTATATCTCCATTACCGTGCACTTAAGCCAAAAATGGTAATTACCATTCTTGTAGATAATTAGACTTCCTATTTTTTCTATACATTAATTTTTTTTGTATCACTTACCGTTTACAATTTATTCGATTATTACTATTTATTTTTTGATTTTTTGACCGATATCTCTTCTAATAATTGTTTAAAAGTTTAAACAATAAAATGCTTATAACTTTAAATCTACAGATTACCTACAACTATAATTAAAATTTTTTTGTCTAAAATTAATGTTTGGAAAGTAATATATACGCGTTCAATGTTTTACTATCGGGTGCAAGGTTAATAAAAACGACGTATGCACAGTATAATGATTGAGAACAGATATCGGTCAAAAAGTCAATAAATAAATAGTAATAATCGTAAAAGTCGTAAACGGTAAGTGATACAAAAAAATTATTTAACAAAACAAATAAAAAATCCAATTATCTACAAGAAAGATAATCACAATTTTTGGCCTAAAGTGCACGGTAATGGAGATATAGGCCGATACAGTTTTTCTCAAAATGCTGGCTGCACTTCCGGGGTCGAAATTTGTAAGGATTATGTTCATTTACATTCAGTACATGATACTGAACCTAATTAAAAAAAAAAACTCCTGTAATTTAGTGCAATGTGGACAAGAGTAACGGGCATCTCTATTGACTGTAATAAAACTTGGACAATAACATTAAGGTTCCTTCGTTTTTCCAAGAAACCGTTGTAGTCGAATTTAATGTTAAATGTCAATTACATGTTAAAAATAAAATTAATTACTCAACCTGAACGGCAGATATATCTTAACAAAATAATTTATTCGTATCTACCATTGATTTATATATATTATTTAAACTTTTAACGCTTTTATCTTCATTAGTTAGCTCGAAAGTCCCAAGAAACTTGCTGTTTACAATATTGATTTGACTATATATATACATCGACAAATACATAAACTTTTTAATTGAATACCTATTCGTTATTGTCTAAAATAAAATTATGAAAGGTATTGTAGGAAAGTAGTTTATATTCTTGGTTTAGTTAAGGTTGATCGGACACATGTATAGGTAACATTGGCAATGTATAGATAAAAATCTGAATATTTGATATGTTATTAATTGCTAACTCATACGTATACTATAATTTTTTGAAAAAAATCTCACGAAGGGTTTTCTTGTAATTAATCATTAAAAATTGGAATTTTAACATGTTGTGAATAGCATATGTTGAATGAACGTGTAAAGTAGATGTTTGTTATATTAAATAATTATTATTTAAATAAATAATAAATATATATAAAAGATATAATTGATCTTTATTAATTTGATTTATGAAATGTTATTGTTTTAATATGTAAATTACCAAGGTTGTTAACATTCAAAGCAACCGTGATAATAGAGGGAAGTTATAGTTGTTATGCAACAGATAAAAATGATGAACAAAATTATAATAATAATTTAATGATGTCTCTTCATCCGCTACATACTTCCCCCCATCAACCAATAAAGAAAAACGACTAGAAAAAGGTTATTACATAAAACAACCTAATAATTTAATGATGAAGGGACACCGCTACAAACGCATTCATTTACGATAATGTTGCTCCACCTTCTATGGATTAAAAAGAAAAAAACTTTTACTATAACTTCAACTTTAAATCTTGTACATTATGTTAAAATTATAAAAAAAACAGTCAGATGAAGAGTTTTGTAAATATCTTAATTAAAAAGATAAAAAATTCACGAAAATTTTCGTCAAATCGTCAAAGTAATCGTCAAAACACGATTATTTATTATTTTTAGTAATTAAATAATTACATAAATCCGATTACTACTGATGTTAGATACTATCTAAATTTTAATAAATAATTTACAGATTAAAAATTTTAATTTCTGTTAAAAAAATGTTTCTGTTTATTATGAAATGTACCATACTGTCCGGTCAACCTTAATGTGTAAATTGTATTGTGAATTTAGTAATAGCTATTTAATCAATTATATTAAAGTAGATCTATAATGCGTCTCATCTATTATATTATGGTTTACTATATGAACCGAGAAATTCCATTCCTTTTTTTAAACTGATATATATATAAACATAATAATATTTATAATTACTTCAATTGAATTGTATATTATTATGATTTACTTGTTTCATAAAATAGTATTAACGAAGTGTTGTATTTTATTTTCCTTCTTTTGCAATATTTTGTAAATAACGATACACACTTTTTTAGAAAAACAATCACAGGCTTTAAGAAATTCTTTAGAATACGAAACATCAGTCTGTAGCGGTCACAATTTTAGTCCGATCATAATGAAATGTCTTTTTAGCGAATTTCCTGAAAGGAAATAGAGCTATTGGTCCCGTACCGAAGTCAAAATTTCGCAAAAATTTCTTCAAATGTCCATCGATCCTACCTAATAAATGTCAAAAATCACCATCTGTAAAATTTATATATATATATCTATGGACATATATATATATATATATATATATATATATACATATATATATATATATATATATATATATATATGTGTCTGTAATCACTCTAGCGGTCACAGTTTTCATTTTATCGGAATGAGATTTGGTATTTGAAGCGTTTTTGATATTCAAAAGGTCAAGTTCGTTAATGGGTAAAATCGAACAAGGGGAAAGGGGGGTTTAAAGGGAGGGGTAAACACAAAATTCGACATATCTCCCTTAATATTTGAAAAATCGGAAAATCGGAAAATGGAAAACCTGTTACACTAATATATACAGAAATATTGACGGTTTAAGATTGAAAATTAAATTCCTTAATATCTCTGTACACATTAGAGTTTGAGCAAAAATAATAAGGTAATGAATTGTAGCAAATATAATTTTCTACAACTTTGTTCATTACGTTTTTTTCGATTGTTCTAATATTAAGAGAGATATTTTACATTTTGTGTTTTCTTCTTTCTTTATACCCCCCTCCCCCATTCCCCTCGACGTATGTCATTTATAATAAAATTGGACTTGGAAATACTAAAATCATATACGACATTTCATTTTGATCAGACTAAAATTGTGACCGCTAGAGAGTTGTTTATGTATTCCAAGGAAATTCGCTAAGTTGAAGCAGCTCTTGCGTAACGAATTTTTGATATGATTTTGGTCTTTGCAAGGCTAATTTTATTAATAAATGGCATAGATGAAGGGGAAAGGGGGGGGATAAAGAAAAAAGAAAACACAAAATTTAAAATACCTCTCTTAATATTAGAACAATCGAAAAACGTATAAGAAGTAAAGTTGTAGAAAATCATGTTTTCTACAATTAATTACCTAATAATTTTTCTCATACTCTAATGTGTGCAGAGATATTAGGATTTTATCTTTCAATTTTTAATTGTCAACATTTCTATAAATTTTAGTGTAACAGGAATTATGATAAGACAAAAAATTATAGTAAAAGAAATTGTCTACAACTTTTTATGTATTTTTCGAATTTTCCAATAATAAGGAAGATATGGCAAATATTATGTTTCCTCCTGGATCCCTCTAAACCACCCAGCCCCCTTGTCCGATTTTACCCATTAAGGAACTTTACCTTTCAAATTCCAAAAACGTGTTAAATACCAAAATATATTCCGATCGGATTAAAATTATGACCGCTAGAGAGTCCACAGACACATAAACGTATATATATATATACAAAAACAATAGCTGCATTTGGAGGAAATTCGCTAAAAGCTGACAGTGGTTTCTTAAATATTCCATATTTTACAGTGCCACCAAAAAGTGTTTATTTCACGATATATTATGAAATCAGTTAGATGGTATTATGGGCCACAGATTTCTGGTTCTTTTTCAAATTTTATAATTAATTTGTGCTTTATACAGATACTTTGAACTTTGAAAAATGATCAAGATTTCTGTGGCCCATAATACCATCTAACTGATTTCATAATAACTACCGTATTATCGTAATGTCATCAGAACTGTAATTATATGAGACAATTCTAATTTTTAATAATATATTGAAATCCATAGCCATGGAAAAACCTTTATGAATAAAAAGGTCTTTGTAATAAATGTAATCCTTTTTTATTCTCGTAAAATAAAGCCTTCGACAATTATACAAGAAAACAAGTGAAAAAACAACTAGCTGAGTTAATTGCTTAAATACCCGGTTAATTGCTTAAATAGCTATATACTGCTTTTTGTTCTATCTCTTATGGATTCAAAAATAAACATCTTTGCCCATTTTACCTAAACATGGTCCAATTTTGCCCATTATGAACATGATATTACTTTTTAGTTCTGAAACACGTATACTAAATTTCAGCTCGTTAACTCTTTTCGTTTTTGAGTTATCGTGTTTACAGGCGGACGGATAGACAACTTTGAGAAAATGGACTAATTATGTCATTTTATGAACACCTATACCAAAATTTGTTTTTCTGCGATCAAAATTTTCAACCGTTACAAAGTCGAGACTAAACTTAATATATCCTGGTGTGTATTGTATACCGGGTATAAAACTGATGTTAGATGTTCTTGTAGAATACTGTTAATGTTTTTAGTTTTCATTTTCATTTTATTGTTATAATTACTTTTTATTTTAAGCGGATATCTTTTATTTTAGATTGTATTTTGTGATTAAGTAACATTCAATCAAATTCTCACTTTATAAATAAGAAAAATAATTAAGTTTACTATTTCGTAATTTTTTTTTATATTCATTGTCATAAAAGTTGGTGTTTGTTTATTAACACGAGAGTATTTAACGATTTTATATCAGGAGAAAAAATAATATTAACAATATACAATAGTAAAAGAATGAATAAATGTCAATATAATTCTAAAAAGGTCATTTCCTGACCTTTAGGTTTAATGATTTTTTTTAATCTATTTGAAACAATTATAATATACTGGATGATCCCAGGCCCGAACTTAGAGACCCAGGGCCTCTAGGCATTTTGGAAATTTAGCAAATTAAATGCACTAGTACAGAATATATATAATTTTTAATAGACTTTAATAGGGAATATGCATGAAAATTTGTTTTCACTTGAATTGAAGCATGTTTACTTGACAAATATCAAGGTAAAATGACTTTTTAAATAACTTTAAAAATAAGCGAGATATGAATGATTGAAATTCCCGATTAGACAAAGAGGGTGATAGCCCTCTTGATATGTTATGTGACGTCATATTACACTTTCACCATTTAAAATACACGTAAAACTCCGTTTTTAGTATTTTTGCAAGAAAGAGACAGATAATAATCTTTAAAAGCTTATCGCTTTCTTGATATTTGTCGGATTTTAATTTCGTTTTTAAATATTATTACAGTATTAACAGTATTTTCATATTCTGAAAATAAATGTGAAACAAAATTTTCATGCATATTCCCTATTACTTTAATACGTTATTACACTATAGTTACGTTATTCTATAAAATTTTAAGAATCATACGGCGAACTTTTTTCTGTGCAACAGAACGAATAACCAGGTAAGAGCCCGCACGTGCGATCGATATGAACGACCGTATCTCAACTCTTTCTTATGACAGAACAGTCGGTCTGCGTTCAGGTAAATGACCTTTTTTGTTTGACTTTTTGGTGGACAAGTGCAAAAGTAAGACTGACATCTTTTAAATAGCTCAAATAATTTCGTTTCAAGATTTTTAAGTTAATATTTTCGATAAAGCTTTTTAATAAAGCAAGCCAGGCTTTGTGCTTATATGAAGGTTCCACCACTGGGGCCCCTAGGCTGTCTGCCCCTAGATCGGGGCCCTGTAGGCCTAGGCGGAAATCTCGGATGATCCAGAGTATTACTAACTTGCTAATAGTTCGATAGGGAATATTAGAGGAAGGGGAAAATACAAAGTATAGCCTCTTGTCATTTTTGTTGTTACTCTAATGTTTATAGAAATATTTATGATTTAAGATTGAAAATTAAAATCTTAAATATCTTTGTATAGGGTGGCGCATAAGTAACGTTATGATTTAATTAGTGAATTAATTTTTGATATACATTTATTTTGATATATAAATGATATATATTTTGATATTAAATATATATATATATATATATATATATATATAAATATATATATACATATATATATATATATATATATATATATATATATATATATATATATATATATATATTTGATATTAAATTATATATATATTTATTTGAAAGTCAGCATTCGATTACTTATGCGCCACCCCATATATACTACTAACTAGAGTTACTATATGTTACGTACCATGCCCAATATTGTACAGATCGGGATTTGTACATACAATTTTGTACCAAGTCCGATCTGTACAGGTAATTTTCTTAAATAAAACCGAAATAGTGAAATTGTGAAATTTTATGCATATTTTATCATGCACTTAACGCATTTTCACATTTCGATACATTATTTCGGTTTTATTTAAAAAATTATAATAATAATAATAATAATAATAATGGGGTTTAACCTCCGTTTTTGAGACACGACGGTCTATAACAGAGGCCATCCACATCATTATTTTTCAACCTTTATTAATTTACACTTTTACATTTTTATGATTTGAGTGGAGGATCAGGAATTCGTATGCAGACAAGGAATCGGTAGGTGTGCGGCTGCAGCCAACTTTGATAGGATCTATGTCGATATTCATCTGGAGTTCGTGAAGGAAAACTGCAAAAAACCTTCACAAGCATAGCCAGTTACTTCTTTCTTGTCCATATGCCGACAGTTTAGTCAATCAACCGCCCCATTAATTTTTTTTTTAAGTGACAAATTGCCGGAGTCGTGATTTGAACCCATAACCTCCCAGTTCCAAGTAGAAACAACACCTTAACAAGCGCGGCTACTTGGCTGGTATCCGTACAATATCGAGCTTGGTACGTAACATATACAAAGTGATCATGTAATGTATTTTGTACAGAAATTGTTAAATAGGGGATGAAAGTTTGTCTGGAAGTTCGTCATTTTTGAAGTTAGAAACGTGGAAGGTGGTGTTAAGGCTTGTGTTTATAATTATTAAATAAAACAAATATTTGAAATTTTCGACTTGTTTCAACAGTTCCAACATAGTTCCTTCTTCAGATTTGTTTATAAATAAAAATAAGTTTAAAGCAGCGTTTTTGGAAATTCATCTCCTGAGGAAGGTAAAATATGGGATTAAAGTTTGTATAGGAAATGGGTCATTTTTGAAATTAGAAACATAGAAGTTGGTGTGTAGGGTTGGTCTTTAGCCTAAACACCATCAAAAATTTGAGAAAAATCGGATAGTTCCTGAGATGTTGTCGAATGGAATTCCCATCGGTCACACGACTAGTATATTGTAAAAATTTTAATGAACTTTCAAAATTAAAATATGTATTATTTTTCATTTGATAGTGGGTGTGTGGCATGTTTATGGTTATAAACGGGACTCTAACTTCTCTAACTACTCTTCTTAACTTTATTACATAAAACAACCGGAACATAGTCAACAAAATTTATTTGTGTATAAACTTAGGGGTAAAGATATATTAATAATTATTTCCGTATATAAATACAGTGTTATATTCGGAGGGTTGTATTATCGTTTTGTCACGACATGTATTATATGAGGATTGAAAATACAGGCTGGTTCACCAAAAAATGGTGTGTGCAAAATCATGGCTAGAACAAATGGGTAAGCATTCAGTCTAGTACTATATTGCATTATTAATCGGGAAACTAATTGATCCCAAATTATTAGGAACAGTCAATATTTTTTGCGATTTGTAATTATGGACACATTAGATGGTTCCTTCCCGAATAACGAAGAATTCGTATTTATGCATGATTATGTGCCATGCTATCAAGTTAGAAGTATTTTAACAAAAAAATTAAAGTACTACGCAGGCCTGGCAATACTCCACACATGAATTTTATCGAAGTTGCATGTTTTGTAATTTTACTTTTTTTCGAAAATTTACTAAAACTTATTATAAGACAAATAAAAAAAAAAAATTTCTGACAATTGATTTTTCATGTAATTTTACAATTACAAATTGTTATTTGAAAATGTACATTTAAACGCCAATGACGTCATTATATCGCTTTTGTAACGCCACCGCACGGAGAAATGATGAAACATCCATGTTTACGAGAGAGACAAGAGACTTTTAGACTATTTTGTTATGACACATGGTGATCTGAATATAGAAAAAATAGATGTGTATAGCATGATTCCAATTGGCTTTCAGCCTCAACGGATATAATGACGTCACAACCACTTACAAGTAGTTTTTTTTATACACAAATTTACTTATTTTTTATTAATAATTAATGAAAAAATAAAATTGTTAGTAAAACAAAAAATTATCAAAGCATACTTCAAATGAATTATTCCTTCATTTATATATGAATTAGTAGCATTAAAAAATTAATGCAACTTCTCTATTGATCCTCAAATAATGTAGTCATCATCAGTATGAATTAGCTAATCGTAACTATCTCTGGGATATGGATTCAGAGATATGTTGCTTGTTGCTAATTTGGTGCCTGTGTCACGGCACCAAATTAGCTACACAGGAACTATTTTTATTGGAAGAAATTTTGTGTGTAGACTAGAAATTGGTTGGATGTACGGCTGCAGCCAACTATGCTAGGAACTATACCGATATTCATCTGGAGTTGGTGAAGAAAACTGCAGAAAATCTTCTCAAGCATAGCCGGTTACTTCGTTCTAGTCCGTACGCCGACAGTTTAGTCAATTAACGGCCTCTTTTTTTTCTTAATAATTGACAAACTGCCGATGTCGGGATTCGAACCCATAACCTTCCAGTTTCCAAGTAACGCCTTAGACCGCTCGGCCACCTGGACTGGTAATATAATGTTAAATTCTCATTTAAAACACGAATGCCGATGATTGCCGACTATCACATAGCCGATCGTTGGACAGAAAATGAAAATTTGAGACACAGTACAAATTTGTATAAAAATATTATACAACTTTCTGTGAAAAAAGCATATCATTTTTGGTGGACCACCTGTATATCCCATACTAATTACATTTAAGCTCATAATGTAAGAAATCATATTTTTTTAAATTTTATTAGCCTGTAATTTGTTAAAAGTATTGATTATTTATACTAAGACTCACACATAGCATGACAAGTATGACTGTTTATGAGTCATCTATGCAGATAGAGTCGCTTTAAGTAGATGAATCGTTAACTCGAATGATCCATGCTGTGAAAATAACAAACTTACGTCCTTCATTTCCATATATTTCGATCGGACATTAGTATTCTTATCCTAACGCCTTGTGTAAATATATAAGTATGAAAATGTAATACCCATAATAATGAACATTACAAATATATCACCATGTTAACTTTATTTCATACTCATAATGATTTTTCCTTGGAGAAAATTCGCTATGTAATTTCATGTTCATTTTTCTAAATTTCTATTTTATTACTCAAATTATTACTGTGAATCTAAACAAGCGGTATTGCATTACCTCAGCGTTTGGTTAAAAAGTAAAAAGTTAGATCCGACTGTGAATCTCGTCTCTTTATTCTGAAGACCTGATGCGAAGCACTTAGATAGATAGATATTAGATACACGTCGATCTTATGCCCCATTGCCGTTCACTTCAGTCTGACGAGATTCCCTTCTCCCATATTCTGGCAATAGCCAGGAGTTTGCTTATCAGGTTTTCCTGAAGGTTCATATATTCGGGATAAGATGTACCGAATATCTTGTATCAGTAACCGAGAGATTCGCAGTTAAGATGATGTGGTTGGATGTTTCCTTTTCCTTGACGCACAGTATGCACATAATGGATCCGTTATGGAGTCCTATTGAGTGCAGATGCTCTCGTAGGTAATAATGTCCGATGACGAATCCCGCAACTTTTCGAAGTTGTATCCTGTTCAGGTTGAGTGCATCTATAGAAAGCCTCTTGGATGCATCCCGAAACAGTATTTTCCCGAGTTTTTGCTGCGGTATATTTTCTTAGTGATTGCGGTGTTTGACATTCATCTTCTCGTCGATCACTTGTTTATATGCAGTCTTTGGAATTCCTAAAATAGGCTCTGGGCCTATGAAAGGGATTCCGACTCTCTTCTTTGCTAATGTATCTGCTTTTCCGTTTCCTTCGAAACCACTGTGACCTGGTATCCAGAAGCGGGTTAAATGTCCACAGCGCCCTAGGCTACCACCTCATCAGCACCCCTCTAGTTGCGATCTTACTAATATTATAAACGCGAGGGTGAATGTTTGTTACTCTTTCACGCAAAAACTACTTAACGGATTTTGAAGAAATTTGTATGAAGGTAGCTTTTACCCTGCATTAACACATAGGATACTTTTATCCCGGGAAAGTCACATGACATGCGGGCAAAGCGGCTGACAAAGTCTGGTATATTATAAATTTTAACTATGTGATGAGAGTGAAGAAAGCAAGAAGGATAGAACTTGTAAATTCGTGGTCTCTGTACCTTTTCTTCCAAGAAATAGATGTGACTATGTATGTTTAGTTATTGTGAATACCATAAACAATTGCTAAACCGATTGTTCATTAATAATTAATATTTTACATATAAAAACAATAAGACTATGAATAAAATTGTTTATTGTTTAAAGTTGTTAGATTGTTACAAAATAATTAATCACTTATGTAAAAAATTTCTTCGTTTATATTTCTGTTTTCCGAAATTGTCAATAACATCATCATAGTTTAAAGATAGCAATAAATTTGATTCAATGTTAAGTATCGTTAGCGAATTTAATATTTTATCCGTCATGGTTGAGCGGACTTTAGGTATTATTTTTTTCTTCGTTTAAATACTTCCACGCGCGCCCTTTTGTAATCTCGCGCCCCTAGGCACGTGCCAAGTTTGCCTTATGGATAATCCGCCACTGCTGGTATCCATATCAAATTTAACATTATTCCGTTTTGTCAGCTTCAGCAGTTCCTCTAGACAATCCTAGACTACACGAAGAACTTAAATAATTAATAATTATTGAACTAAACATCAAAACATAAGTATGTATTTAAAAAAATAAAATATGTAGCAGATAATAATTGAATAAAATAACAACTCAAGCAACCATTAGCTATTATTAGTTTAATTTTCTTTTGCTCTTAATTTCGTTCTATATAATTTGTCATTTTAAATGTAGTTTTGTATATTCATCACCAACCATCTACTGAATGACGACTAAAGACCGACCCCCTTAATGGTTTTAAATTGTTATTTGATGATGAAAATCTTTAATTAAAAAATCTGTCACTAATTATATTTTAACTTTGTTAATTATTTTCTCATCTGTTTTATCATCGTGTAAATTAAATGTTTTCTATTTTTTACATTATAGAATAATGTTTGTAATTTGTTTCTGTAAAGCCTAGTATACATCGAGACACTTGTTGTTGTTAGCAGTGACGTAAATAGCCTTTTATTTGCCCGGCGCGGGCTTCTGTAACTGCGCCCTTGAAAAATTTTCTAATCTTAACCGGTTCTGATAATAAAATGGATTATGTTTATAAAAACAAATCTATCATTTAAAAATTACATTTTTGTATACTTAATTATGAGTACTTGGTAGAGTTTTGAATAAGGAATATAAATTGCGTTTATGAAAGGTGAAAAAACGTTTATTCGAAAATATTTGCCAAAACTCACAATTATACAATATACAAATGATACCAAATACTGATTAGTACAGACAGATAGTAGAGATTCAAGGAAAACCGTAAACTTAGTTAAAGATTTGCTTTACGTGCTTTCTTCATTGCGAAGTCCTTGATTACATTTTCATATGACAGGAGCCGTGCTATGTTTTGTTCAATCGACAAAGTCGCTAGGCAGGACAATCTTTCTTGGCCCATCGTCGAGCGCAGGTACGTCTTTATCAATTTGAGCTTACTGAATGATCTTTCGCAGGAAGCTACAGACACTGGCATTTAAAAACAAATCTTTATAGCGACTACTACATTGGGAAACAATACTTTTAAATCTAGTTCCACTATAGCTTTAAGAAGATCTAGATTTGACTGATGTTCACATTTATCAAATAATATAGTCCTGGTTTGGTCATTTCTGGGCCTCTCCAGGGTCTGCGCCCTGTGCCTGGGCACCTCTGGTACTGCCTTAGTTATGGTACTGGTTGTGGGAAATTGTATAGAAATATGTTTCGTGAATTGATTAATTCCGATTGAAAGTTGTATTGAACCTGTTTCGGAACATGTTTTTGGTACTCCCGAAAACACGATAGAATGTTGCGAAAACTCTTGAGATTATTCCAAATTGACATTCTTATACGTCTTTAGTTTTTTGTTCTATCTCTTAAAGCTTTCAAAATTTGAAATGGACCATATCACCTATAGTTCCAGTAAACCATCTATCGGGTATATTCGGTATCCGATCGGGTCTTTGGAACAAATTATTTATAAGTCTCATACATTATAGCTTTATTGTATTATTAGTTATGCGATGAAATAAAATCATCTCATTTTCGGGACGGTTGACAATCCTATCACAGATCTTCATTGAAAAATGTGAGCTTTCTTTTATTCCTCAAATAATTAAAACTAAATGAAAACTGTTACGTTCACGAAATGAAGTTGGTATGACAAGATAAAATCCATTTGATTTAAAATTAGATTATTTAAAATAGGTCAAGCCAGAGAAAACACTTTAAAAAATATATCAAACAACCTTGAAAAATTTATTTATCATTTGCCAAAAAAACATACTGAAAAAATATTTTTAAATAATTAATAATTAATATTGATTAGTATTAGTTATTAATTAACCTTGGAAGCGAATTTATTTACATATGTCGAATTATTTTAATTTGTTTCAACATTTGTACAGGTGAATTTTGACAGTTACTTTGACAAACTAGTTTGGATAAAAATCAACGAACAGAATGCAATTTAATATTATAACTGATTAATGTCATTTTTTTTAACACAAAATTTCTCCTTTACATAAAAAAAAAATATCTTATGTGATCACACGACTCACACGACCTCGATATACCTCTATAAAAAATTATGAATCAGGCTTAACATGGCATTGTTGTTCAAATTGATATAATTAAATTGAACTTGGAAGTAAACATATGGCTACAAAAGTGGCGTTCTTTTTTCAAAATGTCATTGTTGATTTATGCTCAATGCAGTTGGTATTGGAAAAATTGTTTCGAATAAAAATTTTTCATCATAAACATATAACATCTTTTATGGAAATCGAATGGGTTTTTTTTTTGTCGAAAACCGAATGGGTTTTACACATTACCCAAAGCTCCATTTTTGAATACATATGCGTGTATGCGTGTGCATGTATGTACGTTTGTGAGCATTTTATTTTTGCACGAAATCTCGCAAATAAGAATCGTTGGAACTTCGTAGGAGTATCAATCGAGATGAATTTACGCCAATATCCGAAATAAATTTTATCTAATCCAGTCAAAGAGAAAGGGATGCATAAAGAGAGATTTTTAAAAATACTTCAGAATTCTTAAGAACGAAGTTCAATTCATGAAGACTTACTGTACTTACATCATTTGAGCTCCAGGATTCAAGTCCGTGCTCAAGTGCCAATGTAGAAGATAAGAGAAGATTTCAAGTCTATTTGAAACCCCTGATCTAACAATAATTGAATATAAAATATTTTTGAGATAGAAACCAAACGTTTATTTTGCTCGTAAAATAACGAATGCATCATAGTTTGATAGTAGTTATCGAAGTGACTCAGGGAATATGTAGTGTGTACACAAAGTTATCTAAATATGAAAGTAAATTGAGATTTAGTAGTGATTACACTACACAAGCTCATTCCAAATTTACGAAAATAGAAAATTGAGCTGTGGAATATAGCGACAATTCGTCTTAACGGAATCATGAAATTAGATTTGAGTATAATTATATTTTCATGAATGTTTTCAATCACATTCAAAACAGTTGATATACCAAAAATTACATTACTGTTCACATGATGATGAAACTCACATGAAATTTATCAATCACAGGTTTTCTAATACCTATAAATCCTTTTTTGTTTAATATTTCTTTATTTGTCAATCGCGGTCACATGACCAAAGTATATCAAGCACGAGAGAGGAGACATCATACAAACGCAAACACTGCATTTACATATAAAATTGCATATGAAGTTGCAGCAAATAGAAATCTTCTCTATTTTGTTATAACTAAAAACTTACATAAAAAAATAAAACTGCACTTGCTCAGTAAAACAATCGATTAAAAACTTGTATCAAAACTTTCCACGTGTAAAAACACCCTTAGGAAAGCATTTAAGCAAAGCAAATGTCCTGTAGTTTGTCTTGTTCGAAAAATAGACTGTATATATAGAGGTAAAAATACAACAATAATTGCAGTCATCTAATAAGGAAGTTTAATAAAGTGATATTAAAAAGATTATTAGAACATATTTGAATTTCACTTTTATTATTTTCATCAAATTTTATTGTAAATTAATTGTTAAACGGTATATGGTTATTTTATTATAAAAATTATAATTTTTAACAACAGTAGGTAAATATCATTATTGTTAATAACATCATGATGATTAACAAACAATGGCAAATGTTGGTTGTTACAATGTTTGAAAGTAATCATATTAAATTATTATTTTTTGATATAATTATTATATTTATTTCAATGACTAATATTGACGAACAAAACATAACAAACAAAAAAAAAACAGGTTCATTTTGCTATAAATATATAATTGACATGGTATGTCTGTATAAAGAAAAAAAAATGAAATTATAATGTAGGCCAAATATTTTAGAAATTGATTACTTTACTCTTATTTACTAACAATATAATTAAGATCTACTAAATTATTGTTTAAAATTATTTTGGTATGTTAAGGTGACACGTCGATGAAATAATACAGTTAGAAAGAATGGTGTAAGTTTATTCATAGTCCGGCCTTAAACGTAAGTTCATCTTAAACAAGAGCGTTTAGATTCATAGACACCAACTTGAGGCAAGCTTGAAAGTTTGATCTTAGCAAAGATATGTGTGGTTGGATAAATATTAGATAGACATAGACATAGCTTAAGGTGATATTAAGGATTTATAATCCATTTGAACATACCATTATCTTGGGCTCAATTAAATCCTTGTTTATTTAACAACAATTTATATAGTTTTATAAAAACTTCTTTGCATTTTAAACTATATTTTATTCGATTATAAAGGTTAAATTTGTAGTTTCTCCATAAGACCCAATGTTAAAAGTATGATTTTCAATATCGAAAAAATGATGCATTTGAACGAAAATTTTGAAGCATACCAATGAATTCGTATTGACTTTTATTATAACATATTTAATTTACAGGAACTTCTCTCCATTTTTTTTCTCTTTCGAACGTCCTTAAATCGATATTTAGAATTGAAAACTGTTGATGTATTCACAGTCAAATAAGACATTCTTATTTTAGATCTTAAGCTTTATTAAAAAAAGAAGATTTTCTTTAAGTCAGCATTTTAGTAGACTTAAGACAACCTTAATAACTTTGCAGGGAAAAAAGTAGTGAAGATAATAAATTTTTTGGGTTTACATAATATCAATGTTGATGATAATATTGATATCGATTTTGTTTCTGACTTTGAAGACATTTATACATATTCCTAAACACTACATTCGAGATATACAAGATTCTTTTGATTTTTATTCAGATTAAAAAAAAAAATTTTGATTCAATAAAATCAGTATTAAAGTTGAAATATCACTATTAAAACAGAATCAGTATAATTGTACTTTTTACTAAGCCGATATATTTTTTATTTAAAAAAAATTTTTTTTAGCTCGTTAGTTTTATGTACGGTCTTATGAGGTATGCGTTTCTTGATATTTGTATTCAGTATCATCTGACAAAAATATGATACATTTCTCAGCAATCAGATCATCGTATACATGACAATTATTACGGTAATTGACGAACACAAATTATGATGATTTCTATATTCGTCTTACTAAAGCTAATCATAGACCAAATAAGATCCTGCTTAAAACCATGGTCTTACCGAAGATGCTCTGAATGTATATATATGAATTCAGCATGTCTTAAAACAAATAAGACGTTCTTCATGAAGGTAAGCTTCAAGACTTGCTCATGAAGGATGGACTATGAATACGGGCCTATGTATCCATAATTATGCAACTTATTTCTTTCACTAAATTGTTATGACAAATGCCACTCGAGAAGAAAACTCGAGAAGAAAACTACAAAATTTTAAAAACTAACATCAACTTTTCACACCTGTTGTATTTGAATTGACATGCTTTTGTCTGTATATACAGGTTCCATGATATACCCCCCCCCCCTCCCCCGATATTACAAGCTTTTTATTAACTTCATTTTCTGTTCGTTAGTGATGGAAAAATCTCGAAATCAAAATACTGACTAGTTCTAATTGAGATAGAGCTTTGAAATTTTGTACACTTGTGACAATGCAACATAATATAATATCTTAGTATATAGAAGGAATTAGAAAATATTCTCTGAAATAGAAGTTGGGTGGAAGTGTTTATAAGTGTTAGGAGGTCACGGAAATCACGTATGACATCATAGCGAGAAGGCATTTCGGAAAACAAAGATCGGAATAAAAATTGTTTGTAAAAAGTTATATAAGAAATAAGTTTCTAATTTAAAGTTTGACTCTAACTCTAATCTTGTTCGAAACAAAAATTTAATGGTGAAGGTGTTGGTCTTTGATATGGGTATATTAACCAATTTGAAATTACAGTTTAGTCAAAAGTGTCCTATGACTTTTTATTTTATTTACTATTCACAACATTTTTGAAGTGTATTGTAAACTTGCGTCAATCTAACCATTGTTTGTATGGTTGCCTTTCGGTAACATTATACCAACGGAAGTGACTATCGTTTACTTAATTTGACATTTAAGCTACTTTAGAATAAATTTTGGAAAGTAAAATTTCATTGACATGTCCCCTTAAATTAAATCACAACATTGACATATTCAAGTGTTTTAAAATAAATAATATATTATTAAGTTTAATGATATATTTAAATCTATTTGTAAGTAATTTAATTATACTATTTAAATGCTTACTTTAAAATGATTCGTCTAATATACTCTAAGTATATAAAAAGTTATTCCATAAAAAAATTGGATTACCAGCACGCATGGATGTACGTATAAATTATTTACTGAGTAACAATTGAACTAATATGATCATATATTTTAAAACAATTTTTATAAAGTAATTCATTTACATCCGTTCCGATTATGTTTTTACCATGATTGAAAAAATCTTAAAAAGTTTTCATGAACATTCTTATCTATGTATAGAAGTTAATATAGATATTTTGAATTTAATTTTAAGCTTTTTATAACACAGTTATTAGTCAAGAAAAAAAATTTCGGATAAATTATTGAAATTTGATAAATAACTTTATTTAAGGACGTTCGAAAGAGAAAAATTTTTGAAAGTAATAATGAATTATATAAGTAATTTTATCATTTTAGAGAAGCAAAACACAATGTTTTACTTTTTTATTTAAAATAAAAGAAACATTACGAGTCACGACTCACGAGTATTATTATTTACCAAATACCATAGAATATTTAAATCTAGTTTCAAGTTTCAACGTATACATTAAATCTGTAATGCTGCGGGCACGCGCAGTCGCTTGATATAATAGACCATTCCATTTTGAATTACGATATGCTTTAGTTTCGTGCACAATGTCAAAACAATCAATGTGAAGGATATTCCACGTCTTTGTTAATCAATTTTACGTCTTCCTAATATCATGTCAGGCATTTTTTTCGAAATCAAATGGATTCTGTAGGATGTAATCTATTTGAATGTGATGGAATCTGAAGCTAACAACAACCATGGTACAATAAAAGTTGTTCATTATAAATATATTAACAACTTTGTTTCGAAATTTTTTTCAAACCGATTGAAAAAGTACAAATAAACTACAAAATTTTAAAAACTTACTTTCACATCTGTCATCATCAACTTTTCAACTTTTCACACCTGTTGTACTTGAATTGACATGCTTTTGTCTGTATATACAGGTTCCATGACATTTACCCCCGATATTACAAGCTTTTTATTAACTTTCTGTTCGTTAGTGAGGGAAAAATCTTGCAATCAAAATACTGACTAGTTCTAATTGAGATAGAGCTTTGAAATTTTGCACACTTGTGACAATGCAACATAATATAATATCTTTGTATATAGAAGGAATTAGTAAATATTCCCTGAAATAGAAATTGGGTGGAAGTGTTTATAAATGTTAGGACGTAGTGGAAACGGTAGTGGAAGCAAGTCAATAGCTAGTAATACGTAGTACTGCCTAGTAACATATCCAATTGTATCAATGTAGTTGAGAACGTAATCAAAGCAAAAAACACCTGAAAAAATTAATAGAATTATAAATTAATTTGAATGCCTTTCGTAATACAACGACTATGAAATAGTTTTAGAATAGTTTTTAAGAAAATAGTCATTTTGTTTGAATTATTATCAAATTTATCTTAAGCGTTTGTGATTTGTTGTTAAATAATTTGAAATACAAATCAGTGGTGTCGCTAGAACTAAGGAGAAGGTAGTCACTGGTTTTGAAACTCACTTGAAGTTTTTCAGTCGGTAGGTTCATTTAACTTTTGGTCCAAATTTTGTGTCTTTGGTCAGTTTTTCAATCATAGATTATTGGCTAAGCGAGTTTATTTTACCACTTCTCCGCCAAAGGTGAACGCTTAAGCCATAAGAGAACATAGGCATATGCTTTGCATGCATTTTTAGATGTAATAAAATTATTAACTTCTGAGAAATATGATCTAAGTTAAGTCAAATAGAAGATCAAAGTTCCAGAAAATAAATAAATAGTAAATAGTAAGTAGTAATAGTATTGTAAATATAGTATTGTAAATAATAAAAAACTAATGTATTTTTTAAAGAATTATATTTATCAACAAATGTTTATATCTAATTATTTGAGATGTAAAAAAATTATATATTTTAAGATTACACAGCATTAAACCATAAATAAAAAATTATTTACACTCGTTATAAGATTAAATCAACAATTTCATTATGGCCAAAGATACGAATAGGCATTTGAAACCTTAATAGCAATAGCAAAATATTCTCATTACAGTATTGCTTACATTTGAATTGCAAAACTCATTCAATAATTAAATTAAACCCTCGGCTTGGATATGCATAAATTTAAGCGACGATAACTGAGAAATTGGACACTGAGAATCTGTGAGAAATAACACGAATAATATTTGCCCTTCTAGGCCTCCAACCTATCGTGAGCAAAATAAGTCGTAATTTCTCTGCCTCCCAAACTTAAGACGAACTCAATTACGAAAAATTAAAAAAGATGGTATTAAAAAAAGTTTTTTTCTTTATGTATTATTTACATCAAAAGTGGCGTTTATTGAAAATATTATAGTTGAATTGTTCCGAATTCATTCCGATTTCGAAACAATGTTACGAATAAAAGTTGTCAGTATTTTTATATCGAACAACTTTTATTCGAAACAGATTTTTGGCGCGAATCAAAATTTCTTTTTTTTGTTGTCACAGTACATTTAAAATTAGTTCGTTAGATAATTATTAATCTAAAACTTACCGATCCTAAGGATGAAAAATTAAATGCAATGCGGCAAACGTCAAAATCTGTCTTATCATGGAGTAATTCTAACATTTTCACTTTACTCAATGACCTTCGTTGTGATTTCGCTTTATTATGCAAAGAGTAAAGTACATCACTAAATTTATTTGCCTAAAAAACACACAAACAATATAAGAATTTTTCATATGAAATAAAAGATGCCCGAGATTTTCTCAATTCATTGTATATTTAAAATTATACTTTTAAGACATTTCGACAAGATGTTTATTTTAATATTTATCAAAAGATTTCCACTTTCTTTCTTTCCACGATTTTCTCTTAAATCCGAATGAATAAATCATTAGCTTCTCGTTCTTTTCACATCAATTGCTTGATATGAAAAATCAAGCAATTTAACCCACGGCCTCTGGCATTCTAGATCAACGCTCTGCATCTGAGCTACCTGAGATGCTATGGTAGTGGAATGCATATGATTTCTCACTTTCTTGATGTCAGTGTATTAATTTGTTTATTTACTATTTACATACTTTTTACATATTTTATAATTGTTTTTTTTTTTTTTTTGTAAACTAGCGTTTTTCCCGGTCCTATGTTAGTATGCGGTTGCCTTAAGTATTATGTCTGAACATTGCTAACATTATTTTCATTATCTTCTCGTCAGATTGTTCTGATAAAATTAGGAATTGCAGAAACGAATAAATTAATGTAAAAAAATATTTTTAAAAAAATTTAAAAAAACTTTAATTTAAATGCTGTAAAAAGAAGAAAATAAACTTTAAATTGAATCAAACCCATTAATTTATTATATAACAATTTATATGATAAAGCTTGTCGCGAGATTTACATGTGCAGATGTATTTACCTATTTTTTATACATAAGTAAATCTCGCGAGAAGCTTTAATATTATATAAATTTTGTAATGTAATAAATTAATGAGTTTGATTCAATTTAAAGTTTATTTTCTTCTTTTTAGAGCATTTAAATAAAAGCTTGTTTTCAAAAATGTTTTTTTACATTAATTTATTTTCTTCTTTTTAGAGCATTTAAATCAAAGCTTGTTTATAAAAATGTTTTTTAACATTAATTTATTTTCTTCTTTTTAGAGCATTTAATTAAAAGCTTGTTTTTAAAACTGTTTTATTGTATCTAAATGTTTCTTAACATGTTCATTTCATTTAAAGCGTCATTGTTGACTGGTCGTTTACCCGTTAATATAGTACTAAAAAAATAAAAGAGTCGAATACGGATAAAATTTTATTTTTTGAATATTTCTTAAGATAATTCCAAAAATTAGGTATGCCCACCGATTTTTAAACCCTACTATGATAAAATCAATGTTTTTTATTGCCAGTCATGAATATATTCTTCAGAAATATTCTTTGAATATTACTGAATGGCTATGAATACCTCCAAAAAATTATTTTTTGTGTTATAGTTTCATTCTTCATTATTATTCTCACGAGTAATGGAATAAATCCAGTTCTTACCAAAGAATGTATATATCGAATATAGCATAGAAAATTTTTGTAATTTTTTTATTAAGATTTTGTTGATGACGTATCTATGGAAACTATGAGTTCTATTATCATGGTGCTTGGAGAAAGAAGAAAAACATAAAATATCTCACTAAATGTTATAAAAGTTTAAAAATATGTAAGTTAGGTTGTAGAAAATTATGTTTGCTATAATTCATTGCCTCATCATTTTTTTCCACAACACGAATGTGTACAGAGATTTTTAGGATTTAAATTTTCAATCTTAAACCGACAATATCTCTGTAAATATTAGAGAAACAGAAAAAATGATAAGAAACTTTAAAATTATAGTAAAACTAATTTTCTACAATTTTATTTATTATGTGGTTTTCGATTTTTTTAATATTAAGAGAGATATACCAAATTTTGTGTTTCCTCCTTCCTTTAAACCCCCCTTTTCCCTTATCGATTCTTGTCATACTTATCATAAAAATGCATTGTCATCGAAACTGAACCAACATGTAAAAATTCAATTCAGTAGGATAAGAGGAAGTAGTTCTAATTCAGCTTGCAAGATTTGACCCGAACATACATACATACATACATTGCAAGTTAAATAAAAGCTTGTGAATATAAGAGTATTTTAATTATAAAAATACCTCTGAAACTATTGCAACGCAGCTTGAAAGTAGTATAGATTCTTTCAATAATTCAATTGAGGCATATGTAGACCATAAAAAAAATCCATTAATCCATAGAGTACGAAAACTCGAATCATTCTCCACAATCATTAATAGAATAGAATAGATATATAATTCGAAATATTGAAATCGAAATAACTGTGATAGAATTAAAAACGAGCCATTAATGTGAATAATATATTTCACAAGATCACATAACACAACCCGATCATGACATATTCGTTTAAAACGATTACGCTTATTGAAAATTATTTTCGAATTAATTATTCGAAATTTTAAGAATATTTGATGTAAAGTTTCAACAAAAGTCATTTCAATAATTGTTTGTATTTCAACTACAATAAAGGAATAGATTGCAAAGATGTATCCGCCCAGATTACCAACACCTTGTAGCACATAATGTCTAAACGAAAATATTTCTACAACCACTTGCGAAATTACAATAATCCAAAACTTGTAAAATTTATATTTGTTTGAAGTTTGTTTATGGCTTCTAAATTTTCTTAAAATATTAAAAATCTTTGACGAATCTTGTTTTAATTTTTCGATACGTATTATTACAATAATTCCGTAGACACAAGAGAATATGGTTCCAATAAGGCTGAAAATTAGCGAAGAATTGTATTGCTCTCGTTTCGTAGAAAAATAGGGTGTAAGTATTAATGGTAGTACAATAATTATGTAAAGAAAAAATCGACCGACTCGTAAAATATTTTTGCATGTTGAACGAACTCTGTGATTTGTAATACCAATTGGTAAGACATTAAATATTGTTAGCAAATCGTAATCAGCATTTTTGTTAATAGGCATTATTTGCCACAATTAATTACGAAATGCTATAAATTTCACTATCGGTGTACGACTGAATATTGTCGAAATGAACATCAATTGACAACATTTACAATTAAAGTAAACATAATTTATAAAGTAAACATAAGACATAAATTGTGTCGTTTCAATTCAATTCAATTCTAAAATAAATTTATTGAATTTTCATTACAACGATCAATTAAACATTATTTTATGACAGGTTTACTGTATCATCCATGCAAATAGCACAAAATACCACGCTATAGTTCAATAGGGATGTTCCATTTTTCAAATGGTTCATTTATTTTTTAGCGAATTTTCTCCAAAGGTAATGCAGCTATTGTTTTTGTACCCATGATGGAATTTCGTAATATATATATATATATATATATATATATATATATATATTATGGATCTTATTTATATACACAAACATGACTAGTTGGAGTAATTATTATATTTTTAGTAATAGGGACAGCATTTATAGGTTATGTATTACCTTGAGGACAAATATCTCTTTGAGGTGCTACTGTTATTACTAATTTACTATCAGCAGTACCTTATTTAGGAACAATATTAGTTCAATGACTATGAGAAGGATTTGCTGTTGATAATGCTACATTAACTCGATTTTTTACTATCCATTTTTTACTATCTTTTATTATTGCTGCCATAGTATTAATTCATTTATTATTTTTACATCAAACTGGTTCTAATAATCCTTTAGGAACTAATAGAAATTTTGATAAAATTCCATTTCATCCTTATTTTTCATTTAAGGATGTTGTTGGTATATATATATATATATATATACATATATACATATATATATATATATATATATATATATATATTTATATATATATATATATATATATATATATATATATATATATATATATATATATATATATATATACAGAGATATATATAAACAGAGATATTTAGAATTTTAACTTCCAATCTTAAATTGTAAATATTTCTGTAAATATTAGTGTAACAGAAAATTGATATGAAACAAAATTATAGTAAAACTACGTACCTACAACTTTATTTTATATAAATTTTTCGATATTTCGAATATTCAGGGAGATTTGCAAATTTTGTGTTTCTCCTTTCTTCTAACCCTTCCTTTTCTCTTGTCCGATTTTAACCATTAACGAACTTGACCATTCAAATACTAAAATCGCTTCAAATACCAAATTTAATTACAATCAGAGTTATTGAGTTTACGGACGGGCTGCTTTGCGGAAATGGACTGATAGATAGATTAATTGTAGCGCCTGCCCTGGAAGGGCTACACTTCGACCATAAGTTCCATTGTGATGCCTAAGGTTGTGAGAATATGAGTGGAAAGAATTTTGTGTGTAGGCTAGGAGTTGGCAGGTGTGCGGCTGCAGCCGACTTTGATAGGCACTATGCCGATATTCATCTGGAGTTCGTGAAGGAAACTGCAGAAAACCTTTACAACCGGTTATATCCCCCTTTTTTTTCTTAATAATTGAAAATTTCAGATGTCAGGATTCGAATCCATAACCTCCCAGGTCCAAGTAGACATCGCGCCTCAGACATAACGTCTTAGACCGCTCGGCCACTTGGACGGTAAATGGACTGATAGTCATTTTATATAACACCTATATATATCAAAATTATTTTTCTGCTATCAATTTTTTCAACCGTTACAAAGTTGAGACGGAAGTTAATATGGTGGTATATTAGCGAATTTCCTGAAAGGAAATAGAGCTATTGGTCTCGTACCGACTTCAAAATTTTGCAAAAATTTCTTCAAATGTCCATCGATCCTGCCTAGTAGATGTCGAAAAACACCATCTGTAATATTTATATATATATATCTATGGACATATATATATATATATACATATATATATATATATGTGTCTGTAATCACTCTAGCGGTCACAGTTTTCATTTTATTGGAATGGAATTTGGTATTTGAAGCGCTTTTGGTATTCAAAAGGTCAAGTTCGTTAATGGGTAAAATCGGACAAGGGGAAAGGGGGGTTTAAAGGGAGGGGGAAACACAAAATTTGACATATCTCCCTTAATATTTGAAAAATCGAAAAATTTATAAGAAGTAAAGTTGTAGGTATTAAGTTTTACTGTAATTTTGTTTCTTATCATTTTTTCTGTTACACTAATATTTACAGAAATATTGACGGTTTAAGATTGAAAATTAAATTCCTTAATATCTCTGTACACATTAGTGTTTGAGCAAAAATGATAAGGTAATAAATTGTAGCAAATTTGATGTTCAACAACTTTATTCCTTACGTATTTTTCGATTGTTCTAATATTAAGAGGGATATTTTATATTTTGTGTTTTCTTCTCTCTTTATGCCCCCCATTCCCTTTGACGTATGCGATTTATTAATAAAGGCCTTGCAAATACTAAAATCATATACATTTGATTTTGATCAGACTAAAATTGTGACCGCTAGAAAGTGATTTATGTATTCTAAGGAAATTCGCTAAGTTGAATATATATATACATATATATATATATATATATGTGTCTGTAATCACTCTAGCGGTCACAGTTTTCATTTTATTGGAATGGAATTTGGTATTTGAAGCGCTTTTGGTATTCAAAAGGTCAAGTTCGTTAATGGGTAAAATCGGACAAGGGGAAAGGGGGGTTTAAAGGGAGGGGGAAACACAAAATTTGACATATCTCCCTTAATATTTGAAAAATCGAAAAATTTATAAGAAGTAAAGTTGTAGGTATTAAGTTTTACTGTAATTTTGTTTCTTATCATTTTTTCTGTTACACTAATATTTACAGAAATATTGACGGTTTAAGATTGAAAATTAAATTCCTTAATATCTCTGTACACATTAGTGTTTGAGCAAAAATGATAAGGTAATAAATTGTAGCAAATTTGATGTTCAACAACTTTATTCCTTACGTATTTTTCGATTGTTCTAATATTAAGAGGGATATTTTATATTTTGTGTTTTCTTCTCTCTTTATGCCCCCCATTCCCTTTGACGTATGCGATTTATTAATAAAGGCCTTGCAAATACTAAAATCATATACATTTGATTTTGATCAGACTAAAATTGTGACCGCTAGAAAGTGATTTATGTATTCTAAGGAAATTTGCTAAGTTGATAAGGCAAAGCTCCTGCGTAACGAATTTTTTTTTTTTATATACCGGGTATAAAAATGAATGACAATTGTATTTAGCATTCAGAAAGATGTACTGCAAGAAATATTCTGAAAATTATGCTCACAAGAACTATCTAGTGTTTAGTCAAGAGTTCTCAGAGGAAACAGAAAATACTTGACAGAAAATACTTTAACATCCTGAATGTATCATTCGTTATGTGGACAGTTGTCGATACGACAATGTGCTAAAAATGGACAATAATTCGGAAGAGATTTTAAACTGTTTAAGGACGTGCATGCATGAGCCTAAATAAGAAATAAAAACTTTTGTTTCAGTGAATTGAATAGCTCAATTATGTAGTTATCCTCCCTCAAAAATTTAACACTTGTTGACGAACATTTCGAAGAGTAATTATTGATTAAAAATCAAACTTTTAACACAGCGTCTTATGGAGAATATAATATTTTTGTACTAAAAATTATAATAACTATATTATTAAAGTAGCCACCATAATAAATAATGTTTATAAATATTCTTTGAAATATGCACTTTATATAATTGCATTAAAAAATGGTGTAGACGAACGTTTGAATAGATTATTTTATAAAATTAAAACTTTTTTGTTAGGTTTGTTTTTGCCACCATGTTTTGAAAATTGGCGAAAATATACAAGATAGTTTACTGTCAAATCTTCACATCAAGTGAAATCAATTTCTAATTTACATTTCCTGATATTTTATAATAAATACTTTTAAAATAGCGTAGCAAATGAACGTCCTTAAGTTTTAGCTACCGTCCATAAGCTATATTTTGTCATGTTATTAAAATATGTACATAAATCTTCTCCGAAGTGCATTTTACCACATTGCCATCAGTTTCGACAACTGTGAACTTGTGCGAATATTGAATCAACTTTGCCTTGGGACTGACAATTTTATGTTGCACTCTGTAATATGAAAAAAAGCAATTCGATTTAATCTAATGCACTTAATCTAATTAATACCTTTATCAATTAGTTAGTCAATTATGAATTTCTATATTCATTAACCATTTATATTAAGTTTAGTTCCGTATTTGTAACGGTTGAAAATATTGATCGCAGAAATATGTCTGTCCGTCCGCCTGTCAACACGATAACTAAAAAACGAAAAGAGAGTGCGCTGAAATTTTGTGTGTTCTAGAGCTAAAAAGTAACATCAAGTTCAACAATGGGCAAAATCGGAGCATATTTGAGCAAAATTAGCAAAACTGACTATCTTTAAAACCTTAAGAGATAGAATAAAACTTTAAAGACAACCCACGTCCTTTTTTTAAAAATAAACAACTTTTATAAGAAAATAAAAATTAAAAACCCCAATTTATACGGTAGCCACCAAATTTATACGTAAAATGATAATGTTAATAATATGCCTACACAAATTTTCAAACAACTGAACCCATTTTTATCACACATAGCTTACCATCACAAGGAAACCAGCTATCTAATAAAAAAACAGCAAATTGGTCCACGCATTTTAGAGCTACGATACCACAGACAGATAGACAGACACACAGACACTTCAAACTTATTTAACACCCCTCTTTTTGCGTTGGGGGATAATAAAACTTTTTAACAAAGGAAAATGCGACTAGTTGAAAGATAATATTATCGACATGTCTAATACAGTTTTATTAAGAAAAAATGACGTTTTTTTGCCAACATTTTCCGCGACTATATCTAAAATGAAGCTTAGGTACTCATGTGAACATAAATTCTCCTTCTGACTTATTTTGATGAATTCCTTTAAAAGTTTAAATGTTTTACATTATTTTTTCAAAGAATAAAAGTGCCATCTGTACTTCATACAGGCTGCGTGAAATTTGAGCTTTAAAAGTTTAAAAGATAAGTCTACAAGTTAAATTTTATTTGTGTTTACGTGACATTTTTTTTAAATTACCCGCCCCTCTGTACGAATCGTAATAAATAACACTACATCCCTCCTCCCCTAGTGGCCGTTACGTAATTCATGGATAGCCTCCTAGTAGAAAAGAAAGCATGTTCTTGAAATACTAGACATAAATAGCAATTATATTAAAATAGTAATATAACTGTGGGATGTTCTAAAATCTGTTCTTTAATGTATTGAGGCTATATTATAATCATTTAGTTTTGTCCGATATTTCCTACGAATTAATTACTTCTTGCCATAGGCAGACCAAATTCACCTCAAAAGCCAATCACCCAATAAAGATTCAAGTGACTGTAAATTATTTATTGCAAAATAATTATAGGCACAGAAATTTGATAAACCATACAGTGCTAAAAATAGTGTTAAACTATTCAATACCATAATAGAACACATAAATATTTAAAATAACCAGTATTACTGCTTCAAATATCAATTAAAAAGTTTGGGGATGGAAAGATTCACGCGACCTGTGTATACATTGGAATTCTCATTTTCATCTTTAAAATTATACGAATTCACTTGAATGCGTATGAGGTTGTACACAGAGGTACAAAAATTAATATCATTAAATACCATTAAATCGAAATTATTAATTTACAAATAGTAAATCATTTATAATTTCCATAATTGAGTGGAAACCAGCCGGAGCTAGGTTTGAAAAAGCTAGTGAGTAAATTTTTGCTTTTGATTCGTCAAGTGGAAATATATGTTGTCGACATTTTTGTATACGAAAATTCCATTCTTCCTAGCAACTACGAATTTTGTCCTTTTATACTTACTTGCTAAAATTGGTCAAAGGGGTTTTGCAAAATAATTTGACATTCAATATTTCGCAAAATAATTAAATCATGAAAAATTATGTTGGATTTTTTTTTTTGTCGGTAGTTATTAAATATTTATTAAAAATTATATTGGTTCGCTGGGATACGAACCAGCAGTAATACTCCTCTTGTTTGACGACTTAGTCCGCTTGGCAATCAGTCGTGTTTACTATATATATAATATTTACCAATTTCAGTTTACAATATAGTATAACATAATTGCTGTTTACTGTTTTGACTTGTTTTCTATTTATGTTATTTGACAAAATTTAACATGTTCGATTTTATAAAATAAATTATATTTGATTTAAAAAAAACTTTCAAATATAAAATTAATTTTGATTGATTTGTTTCTTTAATGAAAAAAAAAATCAAAATTAGATCTTATTTTTGTTCCATTATACTTTTCTTTATAAAAAAAAACTCGTTCACTAAGGAGAAAATATTTTATCTTAAATATTTTCCTCAACACTGAGAATCATGTGTTGAGGTACGAAAAATTATTTTAATAATTTTCAACACAACAGTCTAAATTTTTGTAAAAATATTTTGTTAAACTGTCGGCTACTTAAAGTAAAAGAGAGTATTTGTTTACAAAATTTTAAATCGATAGAAGAATATTTTCGGGCCACTGTGAAAAGTGGTGCGCGTAAAAGAATCACTCTTAACCAACAACATAACTAATGGTTCCCTTCGATGACTCTTGTTGATGGCCTAAATGAAAAAAATCAATTCATATATTCAACGCAGCTTATGGTCTGCTCTATAAGTGAATATTTATTTGATTTTATAAACATTTGAAGACATCTCTAATATATTTTTTTGATGAAAGTGAAATTTATCTAATTTTTAATGTTTATTAATAGTTTCACCATTCAAGTTGATTAAATATTCCATAACCTTTGAACTGTAATAAAAATCTGGTTTTGAAATATATTTTTTGAACAAATAATAATAATTTTCTAAAATTTATTCTCAATATTTACTTTTAATTAATAAAATTTTCGTTGAAAAAGTTTTCTTATAACTTTTATGTTTTGAATAATGTTTGCATTATAAATTCAATTATCAGAGTGTACATTTTATTAAAAATTGATATAAACAGTTCATTTCATAAAAGATAAAGAAATCCGTACTTTTCCTCAGCATTAATTTGGGAGGCTTTCTTTGCACCACTGGAGGTCACATAATGAGGTATTTATCTCATTACATATAAAAAGATGAATTCTCATTGAAGAAAAGCGTAAAATATGAGGTCTGGTACTATCGACCACACAAGTTGATGTCAGTTTTTAAAATTTTATAATTGGCTTGTGACTTATTGACTCGATTCTATATTTCGATTCCTTTAGAAATATAACTAATACCAAGTGTATTAAAGTAACTAATACCTTAATACACTTACTTACGTCCTAGCCGAGCGGTCTTAGGCGTTATGTCAGAGGCTTTATGTCTACCTGGAACTGGGAGGTTATGAGTTCGAATCCCGACATCGGCAGTTTGTCAATTATTAAGAAAAAAATGGGGCAGTTAATTGACTAAACTGTTGGCGTATGGGCAAGAACGAAGTAACCGGCTATGCTTGTGAAGATTTTCTGCAGTTTTCTTCACGAACTCCAGATGAATATCGGCATAGTTCGTATCCAATTCCTAGTCTACAGAAAAAAAATCCTTCCACTCCACTCACATCCTCACAACCTTAAGCATCACAATATCTATCTGTCTATCTATGTATCTAAGGTAAATCTATGTATCTAAGGTCATCATCAATCTATCTGTCTATCTATGTATTTAAGGTAACTAATGGAAGAAATTCGTATAAATATTTTTAAACAGACAGTAGAACCTCGTATACAAAATAAATTCTTTGCATCAATGTAATGTATGTTGTCTATAAAATCGTTCGTAATTAATACAAGAAGTTAAATCAATTCAACTGTCTTTTAAATTTGAAAGTACACTACCAGCTTTAAAATATCCGGATTACATGTGAAGAAATATAAAGGTTACCAACGATAATCAGTGAGATCTTTACATATTTGATAAAAATTTAAAAAAGTTATCCCAATTCCTAGATGGGTAAATTTTATCCCTAGCTTGAAGAAAAAAATTATAGAACAAAAATTATGTGTATACTTATGTATGCACGTTTATATTTAACGTTTAATTTTATAAATTATATGAAACAAAAATACTATACATGAAAACGTGCCAAATCTATATACACTTTAATCTTATTTAGCAACACACATAGTGGTTGCTAAAAAAATATATACAAAAACCAAAAATAAAATACAAAATAAATATCAATATAGATGTATCGGATAGACGGACGGACAGGCATTACGAATCATCACACACAATACAAAAGAGATCATCGTACTAGAATTACCCCATTCTACATATATATATGTGACCGACCTCACTCATATCTTTTCGAATACTTTCTCGGTCGGTGTCTATTTTCATTTAAAAATTCTGAACAAATATAAATGCATAACATAGTTTTCATGAAATACATATCGCGTTAACACACGTCAAATATAACATGATTTTTCTCTAACTATATAACGTTGTTCGATATACATATTGGAATATACAGGTGGCTCTAAAAAGTCTTTACAACGCTTTACAACATATACTATGGCTTAGTGATATTTTTATCTAAAAAAAAAAAACCTGAACATATTATATTATAAATATTTTTTCGTAATTTAATCCTTATTTCGAAATTGCTGCTGCCCATAATTAAAATTCCAAATTTTGAATAAACCGTAAGAGTAATCGAAGTACCTTCTTGTGTAGTAAACAATATATTTCATCTAAATTTTGAACCTAAAATCCTTTGTTTCCATGAGCATAGAATTTGACGGGGGTTTAATCATCAAAATCCCCACGTTCTATGTTCATGAATTGATGTGACCAAAATTTTCATGTTTTGTATCATGTTTTGTATCACAACAGTATCACAATACCAAATTTTATCAAAATCCCACAATCTGTTCTAATTTTTTGTTAAACGATTTAAAACCTGCAAATTCAAGAGCCTTCAGCGCTCAAACGGCGTAACTTTTATTGGGGAAAATTTAGCTCAATTGTTCTGTTTTAAGCTATAGTATATGTGGTAAAACGTTGTAAAGACCTTTTACAACAACATTCTTTGACATCAAATGTTTGATCGAAAAATCATACATATCTAGGATGGGGATCGAACCCACGCTAGAATTCTAGACAAACGCTCTGCCTCTGAGCTAGTGAGTGGAAAGCATTACACTAGATAGAAAGATTGTAGTGGCTGCCCTTGACGGGCTACACTTCAACCATAAGGTCCAGTGTGATGCCTAAGGATGTGAGGATGGAGTAGTGGAAGGAATTTTGTGTGTAGACCAGGAATTGGTAGGATGTGTGTTCCCATCAGCAGGCTCTGATGGGAACTATGCCGATCATCTGGAGTTCGTAAAGGAAACTGCAGAAAACCTTCACAAGCATAGTCGTTTACTTCGTTCTTGTCCATACGCCGACAGTTTAGTCAATTAACCGCCATTTTTTTTTTAATAATTGACAATCTGCCGATGTCGGGATTCGAACCGATAACCTCCCAGTTCCAAGTAGACATAACGTCTTAGATCGCTCGGCTACATGGACCCACTAGATATTCTTTTGTTTTATTTCGAAATTAATTCAAACGCGGGTACGAAAGTTTTTTATCGAATTTCAATGTGATAAGTTTTGGTCCATTCTGGGGATATTTAGTCCTTTAATCATGACGTTATTTAATGAAAGATTTGTGGCGTGACAAAGTATGTAGAGGTTTTATGATTGAATCTTAATTACTATATTACCATTTTCATATAGCTTTCTCATCTTAACTTTTCTTCGAATTAGTAAATACTTCAATTTATTTATTTAATGCATTTTTTTTTTTTTGGACACCATTAACCAAAAAATTACCCGGATATTCACAGACCACAACAATAAATTACTACGCCATTAGGGATACAAAAATAGTTTTTTAAATCTAAAAATTCAATATCCACTTGCATAAACTAATCAAAAAAGAAATTAATTACCGACATTAGAATACATGTAATCAATTATATTACTAATGTTTGTTGACATGTAAATAAATTGTTCATTCTTTTATAAAATACTTTCTAATAGAAAAACAAGTAATGTAACAACTAACTGAGTTAAATGTTTGAATACCCAGTATGTACTGAGTTTGTATAACAATGTTTGAACAATTCATCAAATTCAAAGTTATGAATTTTTTTTCTGCGATCAATATTTTCAAGCGTTACATAGTCGGAACTAAACTTAATATACCAGGTAGATTTACAAATATACTGGGTATAAAAATAGTATGTATTGATGCTATGTACATGCATCATCATGTACAATTTCGTTTACCTATCAATTGTATTTCTCATTTTCAACTTTGAGCACAAATTAAGAGAAAACTATTGAGTTTATGCTAAAATTTTTCAAACGAAAGGTGTTTATTTTAAAGAGAAGGAGATTTTTTGTCAACAAATGTTTTTCTATCGCTTGTGAGGGGAAACGCGTTTCCCATTATCTTACATTTTTGCTCTCGAATACACAAACAAATTTTCAGCTCGTTATCTGTTTTTGTTTTTGAGTTATCGGCTTCACGGACAAACAGACAGACAGGCGGACATGCGGAAATGGACTAATGAGGTAATTTTATGAACACCTATAACACAAATTTTTTTCTGCGATCAATATTTTGAAGTATTACAAAGTCGGAACTAAACTTAATATACCTTTTGCAAATATACTGGGTATAAAAACTGAATATGTAACAAAAAATGCATTTAATATTGGTCTAGTTTAAATGACATAAAACTGGTTAAATGAGTTTAATATTAATTAGAATCCATTATCATTTACAAAGAGTATAAATGTTGTTTCAGAGATAGGTACTTTTACAAAATATGGAGTCCCTCACATTGAAACAAGAAAAAATCCACACAAAAATAAATCTTCCAAAATATATAGTTTTTGAGTTATTTATAAAATTGCATAATAACAGAACTTCATCAGACGTTGTAAACTTAGTAGCAAGTGTTAATCAATTCAGACAATAAATATTTAAAAAACCCTCTTACAGCTATCTATAGTCATGGATGTGAATATGATCTGGATAGAGTATCCCATAAAACGTCATTGTGTCAAATTGAAAGTCAATCAGTGCCACCGTATTTGGACGGCATACTAAATTATATTCAAGCGTGTAGTATGCACACAAAATTTGTAGATAAGAGCATTTATGAAATATTCTGTAATTAAGAATTTTATGTTAGTAAAAAACGAGAACCTTCCAAATTCCTCGTTGGATTATTTAACAGTAATCTAAATCAGTACCAAGTGCTCCTCAGAATCCATTGAATAATTGTTCTTAAATTTCATGCTGAGACTCATAATTGGGATTCAAAATAGAAAGGATATATTGGTTACTTTTTACGCCATCGAAATTCGGTAGCGCTGATTGAATTGCAATTTGAGACAATGACGTTTTATTGGATACTGTATCCAGATCATATTCATGGAGGTTCAAAACTGAAGGAAAAAAAATTCAAAATTCTCTTCTAAGTTAAAATGAACTTTTATGATAAAACACTTATGGAACTGTATACGATCGTGTTTTTACTTTCTTGTTGAAACCACAGAAGATGTATTTTATTATATTATTAAAGATCCTTCATGCATTCATTAGAATAAATCAATAGTACATTTAGTTAATGTATTACTAATTTAATTATACTTATATACAAATATATAGTGAATTTCTTATAGATGTTATTTGAATATGTTCGTTAGTAGTTCATGTCGTCAAATAAGTATAACTTCTGACATGCGTACATATACACAACCATTTGATTTGTATACATGTTTAGTAATATAAAGGTTGGTTAATGACTATTGGGATTAGAGATCGTGGATCGTTAAATAATTGACTTAGGACTTATGTCCTTATTCGTTAGAGAATCTATCCAGATTGTTAAAAATTACAAAATACATCTCCTGATATTCAAACCTCTTTCATGGTTAAACCATATGTTTGCTTTATTCTATACAAGTTTCTGCGTAATGTATTTTATCAAATATATATATATATATACTCCTTTTTTCCAGTAAACTAAATATGTTTACCGTATGTTAATTTTAAATGCTTTGATTATATTCTGACATTTCTTCAATACATTTTCAAAATCCATTATTACAATATAAAAGAGAGATTTTGTTGAGAATTTATAACAAAATTCAACAATGACTTAGTCAAATCTTAATAAAAGCTATACAAATATATTACGAAAACTTGAAATACAAACGCAATGTTATGGGCCATAGAAAAATGTACACGACTTATAAGTCGTGACATTTTTCGAAAAAGATACGTAAACAAACATTTAACTACACCAAACTAAAGATAATTAAACGTACTTCAGGCATGTAATAACTGTATTTGAAATGTAAACAAGTATGTACTATGTATACATTATCTTGGTTACAAGATCATCACGCTAAAACTTCACGCACCAACGAACAAGAAAGCTAGACTAACATGAATGTTGTAGTTAAACAGCCACATGTTGATCTACGTATTGTCGCTCCCTAGGAGCACCCTTTGATACCGAAAATCGTTAAACTTCATTCCGCTCCGGTACCCCGCGTTGTGCCCCGGGCGTCCCTATATATTATTTTTAAATTTCATTGATATATAAGTTTGGAATGCAAAATTTCTGATAAAATTTTTTACAGAACACTTACAGTGCTTGGTTCGTTTCCCACTTATATTTTAAGATAATTCAAGGTAGATTATAATTATTAAATCTTATACAATTATTATTTAGTATATTTCAGTAAAAATTAAACATTATAATTTACTCCTGATTTATTATTAAAAAATGCATTTGCACTCATTTTAAAACCCATACTTATTTTTTTTACAATGTAATTAGTAATTTTGTTGTATCGTTGTTTTCATATTGTTGTGTGCATTTAATATTGTTGTTTACCTTGAATAAGTTTGATTTTTGATATATTTAACCCTCAAAATGTATGATTTTCCATTAATTGCGGTCAAATATATAATAGGTAGTTTTATTTATAGAACACAACTGTAATTGTTAGCACCAGTAAACGAATTTGGAAACATCTTGAAAAAAAAAAAGATTTAAACTAGCAATAATTCAAAGGCCAAAAGGTGAAATAAGGATTTTATATGATTTTTTCTGTAAGTACCACAGGCGGCGAAATCCATTCTTAGTGTTTTTTAACTGCTTTCTAACTCGTATTTTATACCCGGTATATAATATATGCCGGGGTATATTAAGTTTGGTCCCGAGTTTGTAACGGTTGAAAATATTGATCGCAGAAAAAATGTATATAGCTGTTAAAAAAATAACCTAATTAGTCCATTTCCGCAAAGTTGTCCGTCATGATGACTCAAAAACCAAGCTGAAATTTTGTATGTGTGTTCTAGAGTTAAAAAGTAAAGAGAAGGTCGTCCAATGGTTCGAATGTACAAAATCGTATGTTTGGGTAAAATGTTTGGGCTTATCTTTGAAACCGTAAGAGATATAACAAAAATGTAAAGACAAATGTTCCTTTTTTAAAAATAAACAATTTTTGTGTAATTGTTTCTACATAAATTCAGTATATACCGGGTATTTATGCAATTAATTTAGTTAGTTGTTATTTTCCCTTGTTGATCAAGATATTGAGATTGCAATCAATTATATTATTTTGTTGAGATTTGCATATCTTCTGTCTTCTTACTGGTAAAACTATCACAAATAAGATCTACTTAGGAAGCAGATATTAAAAACGATATATCCTATATAAATATAATTCTAAAAAGAGACTCTAGTTCGTAAAATTCTGCTGAAATTTGAACAAAATTTAGAATCTTGAAAAGCATATTTATATAATACAGTTATAGCAGGATTGCACCGGTGTTTTCCATTGAGCGGAATTTAAATAGTATGAACAAAACATTATTTTGGTAATCGTGCATTATCTACTATGGACCACACAAGTGCATGCCATTTTTATAAATTTTATAATTGATTTGTGCCTTATTGATTCGGTTTTCGAAAAAATGCTCCGGATAAAAGTTGTTCATTATAAATAAAGTAATAAGTTTTATTAAAAATTTTTTTTCGAATACCGAACGAATAAGGAACAAATAAACTATAAGATTTAAAAAATGACATAAAATTTTGTGGCCAAGTGTACACTTATTCATTTTTAGTTCTGAACATTTATTTGCATCCGATTTCAAATACTGGTGGTATTTCAAATCGTCAGAATCATCATTCATTATTCACAATGAAATTGAAAGATACAAAAAGAATAAGTAAAAGTTTGTAAAAAATAAATGTAAAAAAAAACTATGATGTTAAATTAAATCAATCAGCGGAGGTCACAAACGGAAATGAATATTCAAGCTACTTAATAAATATAATACAACAATAATAATACCTATATTATTTAAAACAATATTTTTGCATACAACAATAAGAATAATAATATATGATTAAATCATATTATAATGATTACATTCGAACGAGTATATTTATTATTCTTGGAATATCTAATGTAATATAAAATCGGTTAAGCATGAATTTTTATGTAACTATGTCTTTTGTGAACGAGAAAACAGCTTGTATTTAAGAATTTACAAAAAAAAATAAACCGTGGGTGGGACCCAAAGTGCACACCCCCCTTTTGTAGAAAATTTAAGCTATTCGACAAATCATTATGGACATCAATAGGCTTCTATTTTGATAGATAACGAATGGTGATAGGCACGCTGCGTATATTCGCTTCCACAATCGCGAAACATTCGCATTAATTTTAACATCGGCATCTGCATTCATATCCCCAATAATCAATGCTTTTACGGAGCTCCTGTGGATGCGGCTGTTCCTTATTTTGTTTGGCATTTCTGATTATAATAATTAAATAAATTAAATAATTATGAAATAAATCACAACGTGTTTAGACGTGTTATTATAGGGATGATTTTTTATTTATTTAACAATTTGCATTATCGTTTGAGTGTTTCGCATTGAATAATCTATTTGACAAGTGAATCAACAATCAGCGCAAAGTGTGATTTAGTCTATATTTAAAACTAGATGAGCACGTCCGAGATAAAAAATCTCAGTGTAAAATATGCATTAAAACATACTCTCGCAAGGGCCGTACAACCACGTCTTTGATGAATTTTCTAAAATTAAGATTAATCTATGGACCTGTGCGAAACAGGAAGGCACCTAAAAAGACGCGACATTGCTCTTTATTAAATATAATGCACCATAAACTGATTTTCATAAACTGAATTTTGCCACAATTTTAGCTTAAACATCTGTAGGTACGTCAGATTACAGAAAAACTGTATATAGTAGCATATGTGTAAACACCACAAGACAAACTTTTGTACATCTGTGTTGAAAAAAACTCAATATATACAGGATTTTTAAACAATTTCTTGTTTTTTAATGTACTCGATTCTAAATCTTAGATTTTTCAATATTTAGGCACTTTTGAGTACAGAACATGTTTCCCTGAGTTACCTGGTAACTACCAACAAATTAATGTATTTCATTGTTAGATATTCAGGCAAAGTAAACGTTTGGTTGAAACCACAAATCATTCCAAATCAAACCACAAATCAAACCAGGTTCCAGGATATCTTGATTCCTACTAAGCACGGTGAACACATATGTCAATCTTGTATTCCCTGCCAATTCGCTTTGTAAAAACTTCGTCTGTCATAAATGACAATATTCGAGTAAATGAACGCGAGTAACAAATATAGAACTCTAGAGTAGCAATGTTGTGTATATTTGCATCCACACCTGCAATCCCGGAATATCCGCATTAATTTTAGAATCCGCAATAACCAATGCTCTTTGCGGAGCTTTTGCTTCACTACTCTGTTTCTAATTATTGCCACCATATGTCATAGACCTAAGGAACTAACACCAATAGTTTTGATGTTTATGTATCTTATTAATCTATTAATTTTTATTTTTCTTTTTTAGGTGAGTAATCCTGTAATAATTCTTTTGAAAATATTAAATACGTAAGTAAATATGATAAAATTAACCAAACATTATTTTGAAAATATTTTGCATGTACAGAATTGAACCTGCCTTCAGTTTTACTAAAAATGCGACAAACTTAAATATTAACAATTTAATTATAAGAATATATACGAAACTAGAAATTTTGCTGATATTCGCAACCGAAATCGCGGAACTTCTGGATTAATTTTAGCATTCGCATCCGCAATAATCAATGGTTCTTTACGGAGCTTTTGCCCGCATTCGCAAATGTTGCTGGTTTTGTTTAGTATTTCTGATTGTAAATAAATTACAACGTGTTTAGACATGTTATTATATAGATGTTTTTTCATTTATTTCAACAATTTACATTATTGTTTGAGTATTTCGCCTTAAATAATCTATTGGACAAGTGAATCAACGATGCCACCACCAACGCAAAGTGTGATTTATTCTTGTTTTAAACTGAGCATGTCCGAGATAAATTTCAGTGTAAAATATACCATAAAACATCCTCTCACAAGGACCGTACAACCACGTCTTTGAGTGATAAAAAGCTGTTTAGCGCGGGATTAATCTATGAACTGGATTAATCTGCGAAACTGGATGAAACCTGAAAAGGCAGCGCCATATTGCTCTTTATTAAATATGATGCACCAAATTTTAAATTTTCATACTAAAAATTTCATTATATTATAAAGATCATTAACAATTATTACTATCTTTTTCCGTTGTACCTAACTTACGTATCTCTTAAAGCCGAATCCACATCTACGGATGTGCGCCTTAAAATATCCGCATCCGTGGATGTCAATAATTGCGCATCCGCATTATCCTTGATTCATACATGCATACAAACATATGCGGTATGATCTTACGCGTACATCCATACAAAAGTACATTATAATGAAAATTATGTTTAAGAACTGTATATATTCGATTGTCAACATTCGACAGGGACTTGTTGATTTGCCAACAAGTCCCTGTTTTTCTTACATAGTATGCAACTTTCAGTGTTTCTACTTACGGTATTATCAGTATAATGGATCAAAATTACTAGAATCCCGATTGATGTCATATTCGGTGGGGAATAATTGAAAAATTCTTGTAGTCAAAATTGGTAGAAGATACCATCAAATTCTAAATATAAGGTTAAAAAATAGCAAAACGATTCAAATTTTTTAAGTTTAAATCTTAATATCTTGAAAATGACTGATAATCATATTTTACGGATAATTTGAAATTTAAACAGTCTTAATTTAAACTTACATTTCGTTTGGCAAATATTAATTGTTAAAATTGCACATTTTGAAAATGGTACCGAAACTGCTTAATCAACGAAAGAGGTAGATTGTAAAGGCTGAAGGAATTTGTGAGTAGACTAGGAATTAGTAGGTTATGCGGCTGCAGCTCACTATGATAGGAACTATGCCGATATTCATCTGGAGTTCATGAAGGAAACTGCAGAAAACCTTCTCAAGCATAGCCGGTTACTTCGTTCTTGTCCATACGCCGACAGTTTAGTCAATTAACCGCCCCTTTTTTTTATAATTGACAAACTGCCGATGTCGGGATTCGAACCCATAACATCCCAGTTTCTAATTACTTCATACTGCACAGATATAACGCCTTAGACCGCTCGTCTACTTGGACTGGTAATCAACGAAAAGCCTAATTGTTTTTTGGTATTATATAAGTATTTCGACATTTTGCATATATTAGTCATTAATTTCTAGGTTTTTACGGAACCCTTGAAAATTATAGTTGATTATGAAAGTAATAATAACTACATAATCAACATACGGATTATTATCTAAGATGAAAACTTAAAGAAGTAAATTGTAGGGTTTGGTAACTTGTTAAATTCAAGGTTCAAAACCATCTTTTTTTTTTAAATATGAATTCATTATTGTATTGGTACTTTTTAATTTAATATGATTACTTGTTTTTATAGGTTATAATAATAAGGTAGTCTATTCGTGGCGGTCAAAGCAAAAAAAGTATAAAATACAATACAACAAACTAACTTATTCCAGCTATGCCAATTAACAGTGGTGGATTTACGCTTAGGCATAATTTTAATTCAATGAGCGATTCAAATTTAAAAATCAATTTAAATTAGTTTTGCTATGAAAATATGAAGAAATTTCAGTAAAGTATTCTAAATAATGTTGAATAATTTAAAGTGTGAATTGAAAAAAGTACTTATTAAACAAATCAAGCCAGCCAATGAGTCCAATCCCAACGATTTGGGAGAGACTAGGTAATGAATGTATTTACTTACATTATCAATAAAATTTCAAATTCGCCCCAATACCTATAAGTTTTTATATTATAAATATGTATTTCGACTACAAAGTAGTCATCATCAGTATAAATTAGCTAGTCGTAATTTACTCTTTGATTATTAGAAATAGATAGAAAATAGAAATCAATAGACAAAACCAAAATAAAATAAAAATTAAACAAAATAAATTAAAATGTAATAAATTTTATTGAAATGACTCTTGTTAAAGTTTCTTTCATTCAAGTTTACTCTTGTTAACATCACTCTTATTAAAATTACTCTTATTTTGTCTCAGGATATTATGTTATTCGTTGCTAATTTGGTGACAGTTTCACGATGTTTCTTGGTTTTACCTAGCTTATATATGTTTGGCCGACGTTTGACACTATTTTAGGATCGCACTTGATTGACGCTGAGTTATGCAGTGCGCAGTAAACGTGTTTTTATATTTTGACATCTTTAGAAAGAGATAGCCGGGCATATTGACCATTAATTTTTCCGTAAATAAATAAATCTGAATTTGGAACCGGTCCATTGTCTAAATTCGTAATATTTCTTTTGAATTTCTGAATGTAAATGCTTTCGTATGCATCCAGCTCTGAAGGATTTTGTACTGCCTTTACAAGTTTTAAATTGGATTGAAATTTGAAATTTCAAAAACCTAGAGTTCTGATTAATTATCATTTGATAATCTAATATTTACAATATTTTATCAACTCAAAAATTTATCAGAGCGTAATGAAAATATGGTTAAAATAAATTGCACTAAATTTATGCAATATTTTACATTCACGTAATCTTTACGACGTTTACTCAAATATAGATATTGCTTTGCACATTTATTTAAGTATTCCAGCAACGAATTGTTGAGGAGAAAGATCTTTTTCCACCCTTAAAAGAGTCAAGAACTATTTGCGAGCAAGTACGGGTCAGGACAGACTTATAATCCATCGTTGCTGTCTTTTGAACAAAATTAGTGCAGGAAATTTACTAGAGGATACAGTCGATGTTTTCGAGCGAGCTAAGGCAGGTAAAAAAAAAATTATGTAGAATGTGATAAGTCATAAAAAATAGATTTATTGTTTAACCTTTAAAATTATTTAACCTTTAAAAGAAATTTATTATTACGTTTAAATAAATAAACCACAAAATATAATATTTTTAATATTTATAAATTAAATGTTTTATTATAATAATCACTATCAGAAAGCAAAAAGGGTGCTATGTCGGAGGGGGCCTAGGGCAGTATCGATCATGCATCCGCCACTGCCAATTGAACATATCTAGTATAACACATTTATTCAAGACTTGTGTTTGCAGTGGTTATTTATTATTGGTGGTGTTGCTGTTTCAAATTATCACCATTGAATGTGAAATAATATCTTTTGAAAACATCCACAACTTGTACAACTTTATAAGACATTTGTTTTTGAAAGGAAATTTTCTTGTGTAATCAGAAAATAGAGTATGCGTAAACTGTTTACGTATATCGTACAGGTTATAAAATCTCAACTTTGATTACGAATATCTCGTTCTACAAAATAGTAAAATATAAAGTTAAATAAATAACCATTCTTTACGAGTGAACTACCTTAATAAATACAATTAAATACTAATTTTTTATTTAAATATCATAATTTTTAACATTCTTTTTATTCACAACATCTTTTTAAATATGTTTATTTTAAATAATTATAATTGTGAAATAAAAATTATGTTTGATTTGCGGTTTTATTAACTATATATATTTTCTACATGCATATTCCTCTAGGCTTAGGTTGTGCATATTATTATGTAATTAATCATCTTTTTAGACCATTACAATAAGATGTAAATGCTTTCAAATTTTTGATATTTTGTGGAGTAAAATAGTTGAGATCTGTTGAAAAAGCAACGATTCGTCCGCGCAGTTATTGCTTAACTGACTACTCTAGAAGAAGGATAATGTTTTTCGAGTGTATGTATGCACACTCCCGTTCATAAAAATTGAACCAGTTGAAACATTTTTAGTGTTACTGTATGGAATATTATACATATATTTATTAGTAATATACGCTTAGGATGTATGTCTATTCTATTATGTCTATATATATGTACGTATGATCGGGAGTAAATGTATGTCTATTATTTTGCACGCTCTGTGGCCTAAACGACTTAATTGTGGGAGTTATTATATCACACATATTTCGATGAAAATCCTTCAACATGAACTTGTTAACATGGACGTAAAAGATCACATCCTATACCCATCATCGGCATATCATCAGGGCACTCACAGGGAACCAGTGAGTGTCCTGATTCACCAACCTAATATTATTATACCCAGTATATGTAAATATACAAGGTATATTAAGTTTGATCACGACTCTGTAACGCTTAAAATATTGATCGTAGGTATGAATGATTGGCATATGGGTTCATAAAATGGCCTAGTTCGGCCATTTCCGTATGTCCGTCCGTCTGTCTGCCTGTCTGTCTGTCTACCCGATATCTCAAGAACAAAAAGAGATAACGAGTTGAAATTTTTTGTGTATAAAACTCAAACTCAATATTTTGTGATTAAATGTTCTTGGAAAGAACATTGTTAACAATTTAAGCATTGATATACAACTCATTAGTATATACTGGGTATTAAAACAATTAACTCATTAACTTAGTTATACATTACTTGTGTGTATTTATAATTTTTTGTGTGTATTCTTTGTGTAATAATAAGAATCTCATTATTTCATAAATAGGTTTTATAATATAAATAAAAGTTAAATAGAATTTTTAATAAATAAATAAATATATTTTATCTTTAACAAGTTGAACTAGAAAAATTTATTAATAATATAACGTTTTATTTATTATTTGTTCAGGTATCATATATATATATATATATATATATATATATATATATATATATATATATATATATATATATATATATATATATAAACATATATATATGTATATATATATATATATATATACATATATATATATATATATATATATATATATATAATATAAATATTTACTATACAAAGTGTGTGGAATTTATGGAACCAATAGAAAAATAAATTCAAGTTTCAGTCAATTACTTTGGTGGAAAATAATCCAATCTGGGATCGGATGGAGTTTATAAACTTCTCATAGCTATATCCGCCCAAAAGAGTAGAGTGATTTTTTCTTAATTATCATGCAGGAAAATAGAACAAGTCACTATTGAGAACTGATTGTGTAGTGCAGAGATAGCGAACCATTATTCATCTGCGTGCCATTTTTTCTAAAAAAATTTTAATGTGGCCAAATTTTTAATGTGGCGTCCCGCCAAAGAATCTTGATTTAGTGATTAATGAGGAAAAAAATAGAACTAAATGAAGAACTCTTTGTTTGCAACCCGATATATACAGTTTGTACCGCAATAGTAACATTAAAAGTTTAATTTTTCATTTAGATGAAAATAAAATAAGTGTGATTTAAAATAACTACTTAGAGAATGAACCAGAAATATGGACCATTACTTTTATAATAACCATAACTTACTAAGTTACTTTAGCATAATGCAAGCTGATCTGGATGCAAGTCATCTGACAAACGGTTTCGAAGCGAGACTTTAATGTTATTCATTTCTGAAAATAATGACACACACATGCATAGGTAGATAAAAATATTAAGATAGCAAAAGCTAGGCCCTCGCACTTCGTCACTCCGCAGCTCACTCCCGTAAAATCACAAACGAAATATACCTGTCTCTTTCCCGCAGAAACTAGTCGCGCTGTTCAAAATGAACATTGTTACTATATAGTACAGTCAATAGAGAATGTTGCGCTACACTAAATTAAAGGAATTTAAAAAAAAAATTCGGTTTAGTATCACGTACTGAATGTAAATGAACAAAATCCTTACAAATAAAGTACTACCATTTTGAGAAAAACTGTATAAAACTGTAGATGTAGGGCAATATCTTCATTACCGTTTACTTTAGACCAAAAATGGTAATAATCTAATAATCTTTCTTGTAGATTATTGAATTGCCTATTTTTTTTGTTTATTAATTTTTTTAAATCACATTTTTACTAGGCCGATACAGTTTTTCTCAAAATGGCGGCACTTCCGGGGTCGAAATTTGTAAGGAATTTGGTCATTTACATTCAGTACGTGATACTGAACCCAATTTAAAAAAATTCATTCATTCCTGTAATTCAGTGCATGCGGACAAGAGTAATGGGCTTCGCTATTGATTGTACTAACAGACGAAGAAATAATTATTTCCATCAGATACCTAAATTCCTTCATCAAGCTCGTGCCTGAATTATTTTGTTGCGTGCAATCAATGGCACGCGTACAATGGTACGCCATCGCTGGTGTAGTGTATAGTTCTTAAACAATACCCGGTAAAATATGGCATTTACACTTTTCTACTGACTTTTAACAACAACTTGTTAAAAGTTATTATTAAAACAGTTTAAAACAGTTAGGCTCTGTACGTAAGTTTTTTTCCTAACGAGAGAAATACATACGAGTAACAATTTTAAAATTAGGTCATTTCTATAGAAAAATGTTTTTAAATATATATTAATAGTTTTATACACATTATGCACGATTGTTGCCGAGTCAAAAGCACAAACAGTCATGAGTGTAACAATTATTTCATTATATATAAAATAATAACCAGTTATTAAACGCTATTTTTAATTAAACTTCGTACAAGTTTTTATATAATTAATAAATTGTTTGGTGGAATCATAAAAAACCCAATTAGGAAAAAATCTTTTGATTTAAAATAAAACTTTTAAGTGACATTTTGAAAAGATGAAATAGAATTAATTGATGTTTTAAATTTCTTGATCTAAATTATCTTTTATGATGAAAAAAACATTTACTTAAGGCCTAATTACACCGAAAGAGTTGGTCGGCCGAGTACTCAGCCTAGTACTCGACCGAGCTACTTCGATGTGGCGAGTAGGTGATTACATTCAAGCTGGTCAGGACGAGACAGTTGTCAACAAAAAGACAACAAATTGAAAGAAAGAGGGACAATAACTGGCTGATAATGGATAATGATATGAAAGTTGCAATAGAACACGGTCACTCGCCAGCCACAAACGTGATTACACTGGCCGCGAGTGGCAGGGCGAGAGGTGAACGACCGAATGGATGAGTGGTGGGGGATTCCTATTCGGCCGAGAAAATAGAACATAGTTCTATTCACCTTCTCGCCCAAAATCACTCGCCCGTCGCTCGGTCGAGTACTATCTCGGCTGAGTACATTACGGCTTACTCGGCCGAGTACTCGGTAGGTGTAATTGGTCCTTTAGAGTCGTCAATTTATGGCAAGTTAAACGATTTTACTTTTCTTGAAATTTCAGGTAATCCGATCGACATTTCTCAAATCTACAATTATATAAAGAATTAAAAATCATAAAAGGATACTTTGATAATATTAATGTACCCTTGCCACAAAAGTAGATATCATTTTTGTAAATTTTATAGATGATCTGTGCGTTATTCATATGGTTTTCGTAAAAAAAATCCCAATAAAAGTTGTTAAAATATTTATAAACAACAACTTTTATCCGAAGCATTTTTTCGAAAACCTAATCAATAAGGCACAAATCAATTATATAACTGAAAAAATAACATCAACTTTTGTGTGACCATAGTAAAAATGGCCAAAAAAAGTAGTGCTCTTTGATCAAACCTTTTTCGATACATTTCGAAATGTATCGACTTTTATTCGATACATTTGATCACAATCCGAATAAACAAATCTACAATTTTGAAAAATAACCGCTACTTTTGTGACCCATAGTACAATACATTAAATTTATCCAAAAAAGATTCGGGTCTTATTGAGAGTATTAAATTTAACCTTTTTTATGATTTAAATAAATTTTCACTTTGATAGTATGTGTTATACATAAATGGTCAGATAAATTAAAGTAACTGCCTTAGATTGTTGCGGCTGTCCTGGACGGGACAAACTTCGACCATAAGGTCCATTGTGATGCCTAAGAATGTGAGGATGTGAGTGAAGTGGAGGGAATTTTGTGTGTAGTCTCGGAATTCGTAGCTTGTGCGGCTGCAGCCGACTTAGATAGGAACTATGCCGATATTCATCTGGAGTTCCTGAAGGAAACTGCAGAAAACCTTCTCAAGCATTGCCGGTCACTTCGCTCCCGTCCATACCCCGACAGTTTAGTCGATTAACCGCACCTTTTTTTTTTAAATAATTGACAAACTGCCGATGTCGGCATTCGAACCCATAACCTCCCAATCCCCAAGTAGACAGAGCGCGTTAGACCGCTCGGCTACTTGGCTGGTATGTAAGATCTTAGTTCTTGAAAAAAAAACCAGTTTGTTAGTTCATTTAACATCTTCTGATACCAAAATTAGAGATTTTTTCCTATGACTCCAAATAAGGCCCAAGATGGTTTGTGATTAAAAATAAAATACGGATTCGATTTTTTTAAATAGATATTTAGTAAACAGTAAGTAAACAGGAACAGAGAAATTAAGATATTTTAAAATATAATGATGATTTCCTTGATTTCCCGGGGATCCCCTCATCAGAATGCGATTTGGTGACAATGGGACCAATTGGAAACCAAACCCTTTAAAACAAATAAAAAATTCAAAATCGGTTCATAAATGACGGAGTTCTGAGGTGACACACATCAAAAAAAAAAAAAAAATACAGACGAATTGAGAACCATCCTCCTTTTTGAAGTCGGGTTAAAAATGGATCTACTCGGTCAGGGGATAAATTACTTTTTGTGATCATTGAATTCTGCATAAAAATAGGCAGACTATTGTTCTTCCAAACTTAACTCTTCTACTATATGTAATGTACCGTATAGTCATGCTTCAAGGTTGATGTCATGAATCTCTGGGCTATATATAATAACTGTTAATAGCTAGTATTTTTTTGGATTTTTATTAAAAAACAAGTAAATCCGCATGACGTCAAGCTTTAAAACTATAAAGACCATGTATAGATAGAAAAATTTAATAAATTTGTCATAGTATCTGTCATCAATTAGTCGCGACTCAATAATGTTCCAAAGCCCCCATCAAAATAAATATTTTTTTTATTAAAAAATTTAATTTAATTTATGAATTGACTGTTATAGATAAAATGTCAAGGTTAAGTAAGATATTGTATTTAATTATATCATATTTAAAACATTTTATGATGATATCATTTATATCATGTAAAAGTATCATTATGTTATTCCTTAGAGAAAAAATCGCCATTGTAATTTTTTTTTACCCGCAACTCCATTCGATTTTTGCCAAATCTGTTAGGTTAAATAAATAATAACTTTTGAATATTTAGTTTTACACTACCTCTTATCGTTTTCAAAATACAAATTTAGTGGTAAGGTTGCGGTGATGTAAATTGGTTAATTTCCCTCCCTATTTGAATATACATTTTAGTTCACCAATACGTCAAAACATTTTGAATCCTTTATCTCACTTCGTATTAACAATAACAATCATTGGTTAGAGATTGAGTTTGCATGTGTCTAATCAAGGAGTCATAATTAGGTGTATATCCTGACAAAGATAATAATAATAATGAGTCTTCAGTATGGGAATTAGTCAGGACAGAACGTTGTTTAGTCTTCGTTAACTTTAAGTATGGAAATACCAATTCACACAGGTACGTAGATCCGAAACAAGAATAAATATATTCCATACATCTGGTGATATTGGAATATTTTTCTCGGTTGCCGTATTTCGGAAAATCATCTTCAAATTTTCTGGCTTGTAAGATCAAATTTTTAGTTTGTAAAATTATAATTTCATTTTTTAAGCTTCTTGCTCCGTATAAAATATGTTTGCACTTTTTTACCTAATGCGTTTCTTACTTAAATATTTTTTAAAAGGAAAATATATAAATTCCACAACTTCTTTATTTTTTCAAAATCTTGAAATCTTACCTCAAATTCTCCAACTACTTTTTGTCAAGTCATCGCGAGCTATTAACCAAAATTGGCTTTGCGATCGATCGTCGACTTGTTGGCCACCCCTGCTATATATCATGATCTTAAGCACTGTGTATTGTGAGAACACGCTAAATACTATAAATGCGTTGTGAGTAATTTGCAATGATCAAAAATCAATAAGTTAAATATATTCTCTGAAGAAAGTTAAGTGTAACACCAACACTTGGTGAGTAAATAATTCGGGCAATGGGCATATTCGTCTAATGTGAATAACTACAAAGACTATAATGTATAAGTATGTATACAGATCGTAATTTAAAACATTAAATATAATAGTTATTAACATTGCCGTGTACAGTGTAAATAATGTGATTTTATATGAAGGATGTTCGCAAGAGAAAAAATGCAGAGAAATTCCTGTAATTGGTGTCTTTCAAAATTTTAGTTAAAATGCATTTTTTCGAAATTGAAAATCATACTTTTAACATTGGGTCTTATGGAGACTCTACAAATTGTTGTTCAATAAACAAGGATTAATTTTAGCCAAAGATGAAGGTTCAAATGCATTTTGGAAAGTAATAAGGAATTATATAAGTAATTTTATCATTTTAGAGAAGCAAAACACAATATTTTACGTTTTTGTTTAAAATAAAAGAAACATTATGAGTCACGGCTCACGAGTATTATTATTTACCAAATAGTTTCAACGTATACATTAAATCTGTAACGCTGTGGGCATGCGCAGTCGCCTGATACCCCCCCCCCCTTACATCTTTCCCTGCAAAATTACTCTTTCGAAAGTCCTTAAGTAGTAGAAAAGTGTTTATTTAAAACGGTCTGCATATCTTATTTTATTGTTTACAAAAATTGCTATCCAATAACGTAATCTATGTATGTTGAATAGTGTTACAAAATTTAGCAGCAATATCTTAGCTTACAAAATTAGTAACTGTCAGTTAGTCTCATACAATTCCTAAATAAAATTTAAAATACAATCTGTATGCATATATTTCACCTACCTATACTTTTTATTGGATTATATTATTTATCAATGATTTATGACAAGATCGATTAATTGTTTCATAATTGGGTCGTTCATTAAAGCAGACCTACCACAAATAAGTTTTTGAATATGTTATATATAAGAATTGTTTTAAATTCTGTACGTAAGTAGTATTAAATTTGCTTTAAAGTATATTTTAGTTTACAGTTTTGGGTTAGGCAACGTTTTGAGTTCGTCAAATTGGCCCTGCGTAAAAACATAATATATTGAAACTCATTAAAAATATTTGTATTTTTGAAATGTCACACCATGGTATAAAACGTCCCAATGGTTTTAGTACTAAAACTCAGTAAATGTGAATATATTGTGGAAAAAAGGATGGGCAATTTATAGTACGGAAGTTTAATTTGAAATAAATGTTCGCATTTTTTATTCGAAAAATTCAAATTGGTACACACCCTCCATTGAACTCTTCTGGGTTAAAATAGGATATGTTGCCAAAGTGGGGGGTATGGGAAGAAGTATGGCTAATAGACTGAAAATGGTGGTAAAATCATTGTTTATCAATATATCAAAAACCATACGAAATATCGCAAATATTGTTAATTCGAAAAAGGTACAATCACCTTTATTTTCCTTGAGTTATGGAATATATTTCATACAAACACAAAGGCCCCCGCACTATTTAATTGCAAAAGTAGTTTCAATCAAATGCTCCCATATTTTGCAGATATTTAGTTTTTGGCCTCCTAAACAAAAATCTCATTGGGCACGACAAAATCCTACGACAAGATATTCAGTTATTGGCCAGTAATAGTCTCATTTTACGTACACTGGCATATTAGATTATTGGACAAAATAATGTATTGAAATAAGTATTTGGTTTCAGTGTAAAATGAGACCTTTATTGTCCAATAACTTAAAATCCAGTCATAGGATTTTGTCGTGGCCATTGATATTTAAGTTCATGATAACAAACACTAGCTCCTTGCAAAAAAATGGTAGCATTTGATTGAAACCACATTTATATTTAAATAGTACGGGGGCTTTTGGCCATAATTTTTGCAATTTGTTTAAAAATAAATTGCTACATATATGATATCATTCTGCACTTATTTTGACTAATCTGCACTTAGTTTTAGTTAGGAATTTGTAGATATCTCAAATCTAGTTTCTTGCTATATTATTGACTCTTCGTTTAAGTCTAGCCAAAAGAATGTGTCTCCGAAATTATTACTGTACCTACGAAGTAAAATACTCAATTATGTATCGTATACACCTTATATGGTTAATAAAAGTGAACATTTAATGATTATATACAATTAATGTGATTGGATTTGTAAAATATTTTCTTATATCTTACGGCTATTCAAAATGACATAAATGTTGATTAACAGAACAAAATCTGTTAAATAAATTTTTATCGTTGTATGCATGGGGTCACTAAGGTGTGACCGGTGGCTTTATAGCAGCAACACATCTTAAATAATGATTGATTTCATCATGATAAAATTACTAACTGATTACTACTTTGTTTAATTGGCTACACCCAGACTTATAACTTACCTTTGTTTTTCGTTCAAGTAAACGAAACGGTATTGTTACGAAATAATCTGATATACTTGAACAAAAACAAAGCTCGACTATTTTGATATTGGGGAAAAATGTAGCCAAATAATTTTTGTACATAGTACAATGTATAGTGTTTTGAAAAATACAGGATATTTTTTGTTCAGAAAACTTTGATTTAAAATATCTAAAAATACATAAAATACGAAAAAAATTTAAAGAAATCAATTTAAAGAACACCATTTCTAATAGGTATGTCTGAACATTGACAACATTCTTTTTGACATAAAATGCTTGGTATGAAAAATCATCCACATCCAAGATGGGAATCGAACCTACGACCAACGCTAGAGGACGAACGCCAGAGTTCGCGGGTTCGACTCCTATTCTGTATAATGTGTATGATTTTGCATAGCAATCATTGGATGTAAACATAATGTTATCAATGTTCAAACACATTACTTAAATGTCAAATTAAGTAAACGCTAGTCACTTTCGTTGGTATAATACATCCGAAAGGCAACCACAATACCAATGGATAAATAGACGCTAGTTTACAAAAAGAAAATTAAAAAATGTCATTCCTGTAAAGAATCTTACACACAAACCTAGTAAAAAGCGATTGCAAAGTTAAATGTGATTTTGCAGATACAAAATTTGCGTACAAATATGTTTACTAATATTGTGCAATCCCCTAATAATTACTAACATTTTAGGAACAAATGATCGTGCATAATTAACATAAAAATTATATGCATGGGAGATTAATATTGTCTTATAATATTTTCTCCATAATATTGTCTTAGGTTTTAGTGACACAGTGAAATACGTTAAGTAAACCAAGGAATTTTCAACGTTCTTGATAAAACATAAATTTTGAAAAAAAATGGTCATAATTACTAGAATTAGCACGTAATAAAATATTGAAAATATTAATAGAGAAAAAATTTTAAGTACCTACATATTAATAAAACATACCCATAATTGTAACAACTATATCATTTTCAATGTAAATAATATTTATAGTAATATCTATTTCCGTTTAGAAAATTCATCTATATTCTGAAATTATAAAACTGTTCATTTTATACGAGCTGAAACCCGTTGAAAAACATAACCAATTCTTTTTGCCTTATTAAATGGGTATATATAAAATTTTACTTCCTAATACATCATTGTTTTAAAAAATTGATTCTAATTACTGAAATTTGTTTTTCTTTACTTAAACAGGTAAATAAATTTCCGCAAAATTAATTGTGAAAGAGATAAATTGTTCTTAGCGATAGTGTTTTTGACGCTTTGATGTTTCGCTAATTTGAATTTGAACTAACCAGGCCTTGATTAAATTTGTAAGGGGATCATAGCATAGAATCCAATTTATCGAGTTCTTACAACTGTCATTTAGACTCTAAGTAGTTAATAGTGGCGGAGAATATGCCAAATCTAAGAATGTAAGAATGTTTTCATATTTACACATAATCGCCGCACGGACACACTCAAGCCAAATTTAGTACCTTGGCTAGTTGAAGTGGCACTGAATACATCTATCATTATGGCTAATGTCGTAACATGGGACAGTAGTAGTAGTAGCACCGGAGGGAAGGTTATAGCATGGCAAGTAGGCCTTTTAAGGTCTTTTGTACCGACCACCTAAAGGACAAGGTATTTATTTGCAAACTAGGAATTGGTAGGTTGTGCGACTGCAGCCGATTTTGATAAGCACTTTAACGATATTCATTTGAAGGAAACTGCACCTTCCGTTCTCGTCCATACGCCGACAGTTTAGTCAATTAACCATCCCTTTAATTTAAAAAAAATTAATTTGATTGAAGAACTGCCACCGTTGGGATTTGAACCAATAACCTTCTACTTCCAACCAGAGTGCCTTTGATAGCTCGGCAACTAGGACATGGGATACTCTGTCCAGTTATATAGAGGTTTGTGTACAACATACAAAACCACCTCTTGCTAATTGTAATAAATTAAACTTGGACAGTCTTGATCATCAAAAGTGTGTAGCATCGGAAATGTGATTATTAATATCAGAGCTCTTTACCTCGGGCTGTTAGAGACTCTCTTGCACAATAAAATATTCAATATTTCCATAAGAAAAAACCACGAAATCCAAATTTTTGCAGTTGTGACTGGCTTTTTCCAAACTGTTGATATTGTCGGAAATTTGACAGCGGATGAACAGTGTGTATTAATAAATAAATGTATAATAAATAATTATAATTTTATATAAGTGAAAGCGGTCGGCATATGTGGATTTTATCTAAATAAAATGGTATGTTTATTCAAAAAAACTATGGTATTTAATAATAATATCTATTACATAATTAAGTACCTATGTAAATATCATATTATGTATATTGTGTTTGGTGTAATTTTTGTAAACAGAAAGAAAGTTTTTTTTTTGTTTAAATATTAATATTTAGAAATAAGTTAGAGCCAAAATCAATAATGAATTGTTTGAAGTAGCTATAGTCTGAAGTGTGTACTTATACGCATATAGACATAATTAATATGTATTAAAAATTATCCATATTTATATTTAGAATATGTCAACACTTGTCACATATTCATCAGAATTGTTTGTTTGAAATTTTGAAATATTGTGTAGGATTATTTATATAATCACATAAATCTATGACTAAATTTCGAATCCATATTATGTGTGGATGATTCGAGACAAGACTAGTATGTCTCTTGTATTGTATTCACTGGTAAACGTTTTCTATCGTCTCGTTTTTAAAGATTTTCTTGTAAAAAGGTGCATATTTTTAAAATTTATCTGTCTGTAACCACTCTATCGATCACAATTTTCATTTGATAGAAATACAATTTGATGATTTTGGTATTTGAAAGGCCAAGTTCATGGATGGGTAAAATCAGACAAGGGGAAACGGTGGTTTAGAGAAAGAGGGAAACACAAGATTTGGGATTTCTTCCTTAATATTGGAATAATCGAAAAATATATAAGATATAAAGTTGTAGAAAAGTAGTTGTACTATAATTTCAATATGCTAAATTAAATATTTACAGAAATATTTACCATTTAAGATCCTAAATACCTCTGTACACATTAGAGTTTGTTGTAATGAAAATTAGTGAAATAATTTTTAAGACCTCAGCACACAATCTAATTGCAAAAAGAAAATAATAAGGAAAATAGTTCTAGATCTAAAATTATTTTATTTCAAACAAAAAAGAAGATATAATTTGTTTTATAGGAAAACTATTATTTAAAAAAAAAATAAACATAAACGCTTATTCTCGCATAACTTATGTAAGTTTTAAATTGGGTTACTAACTTTATTGGGATAAACAAGATTTGTTTTTTTATAAATGTTTTTTCGACGGTATATAAAGCCGGCGCCTAACCCAATTTAAGTCAGTTTTAAAATTCAGTTCGAAAGGAACAGTAGTGCGGTTTGAAGTTACCCTTGTTGAATTGATTATTGTTTAAATTAGTATTGTTTGAAGATAAATAAAAAAAATATTGAAGAAAATTAAATATTTTTTTGTTTTTTGTTTCGAGTATTTGAATCTGTTTAGAGTCGACAGTGCTCCTTTTTTTTAAAGTTAAAAAGAGAGCCAAGATACCGCGATAAGTTTTAGAAAAATGATCAGATAATAAATTGGTAGCAAACATGATTTTCTACAACTTTACTCCTCATACATTTATCGATTGTTCTACTAATAAGATAGATATTTTATATTTTGTGTTTTCTTCTTTCACTATGATCGTCTTCATAGAGATATGAAGGGGTCGTATACCTATGTTATTTATTAATAAAATTGACCTTTCAAATACCAAAATCATATCAGGTACGACATTTCATTTTGATCAGACTAAAATTCTGACCGCTTGAAACCAATTTCCTAAGTACAAATGTAAGGCTATTTTTTCCTATGGAGAACATTTTTCTAAATATAAATTTTAATTGCTCTCCGAATTGTTTAGTTCCATGCCAAAATTTCATGAAGGGAATAACTTTTTCACTTTTAAGGTAATTTTTGTTTAATTTAACCTGTATTAAATTTGGTATTTGCAACTTCAATATAATATCATTGCGTACAATATGTATTTCTCTGAGTTACTTTGGTAGCTGCTCACGATTAACTCACGATTAATTATTATTTATGAGGCAAAATAAAATTAAACCGTTTAAATTCCAAATCTTATCTTGAATTAATATTTCTAGAGTAGGTTTTAGGACTTCTTACAACCTACACATTTTTGGCGCCCGAGCTCAAAATGTTTTTTGACGTAATATGTAAAACAATTTCGGGTTTAACACTTATCATCTTAATATTGAAATCTTATTATACAATAATAATTTATTAACATATTTTAAATAAATGAAAGCTTTAAATTTATTTTCTATATTTTATTTAAATATTTACATAACATTTTTCTTCATATTTATTTAGAATATCATAATTTTTTATTTTACTTTAGATTTAAGTAAATATTTCATATCATTATTTTGTGATTTTTATTATAATTTAATTTTAATTATTTGTAAATATTTTCAAAACTGTTTCAAATGTCATTCCATTTCCTCTCATTTAAATTAAACTTCTTCATATTTAATATCCATTAGCTTTATTTCCGATATTTTAAAAAATAAACACGACATGTAAATAAAAACTTTAAGCAAAAACAAGGAAAAGATTTCTTAGACACTTAATTTGAGGTCAACTGCATAGTGAAATTACAATACAGTGTGGTTCACAATCGTTACACACCTTTAACAGAAGGAACTGTTTACCAATCAGTTTATGGAAGTGCATTTGATTGTGGTAATCAACTCTGAGGTAATTGACGATTCAGTTATCAATTATCATTTGTGTGATCGGAATCATGTAATTTTTGTATGAAACAATATTTAGTAAGATTAAGAGATATTCTGAGAAAACTCGTTAAGAAAGCAGAACTCGTTTAAATAAGAAAACGAGTTCTACTTGGTTCTAGTGGAGAAAAAATCCATTTAGCCTCTAGTAGTTTATTATAGAGGCTAAGTGGATTTCGCCTGAAGAAGAGTATTCTTCAAAATAAGAAACTAACTCATACAAACTACAATTCCAAAGCTTCCCATTTTTGTGAAATGCTCGTATTTCTAACAAAGAAAGTGGATCGTTTAAATAAACTTTTTTCATATTTTCATGACTAATATCGATCCTAGACCTTGAATGCACTTCACGAAAAAAGGAGTTTTTTTCCACTATTTCTGGGGATAACAATCCCGAAAAAAATTATTTCGTGGTTCATGCTCATATGAACTTTTATTTCTATTTTGATTAAATTTTCCGAGTTAATAGAATTTTTGCAATGTTAAAACGCCTTTTGTTTTTCTAACGAAAGTTTTGTAATTTCTTATGCTAAAAGCCTTAATTTTGATTGTTTCACTGCTAAATAGTTTAGATTAGTTCAGTTGTAATTCCAAAATTCGTAAAATTAACCAAAATGAATGACATTCAAAACACTTTTGAAAATATAATTATAAAACAATAAACTGTAAAATCAGCGAATTCACCAACATCGAGTATTAATCGTGGAAATGATGAATGACATTTGAACCATCAGACAAAAAAAAATCGAAGTTCGAAAATCGATAATGTTTCTTTTTATTTTTTATGTCCACAGGCTTATTAACCGAAATGGATCTAAGAGAACTTTTAAGACAGAATAAAATCACTGAACAAATATTACAACAATATTTAGAACGACGACTATTTCCAAATTTAAATCGCACAACACGTGTACCAACAATATCAGAAATATTACCGCGTACTCCAGTATTCTTCCAAAAATATGGAAATAAAAATAATAAGAAGTCACCGTTGTTTGACTCCCAACATCAACAACAACAACAACATCAGTCAAATCGAATTCAATCGTATGTTAATAATGGCAATGCTAGATACAATTCAGATTATACTCAAGACGAGGATGACTTGGGCGGTGCTGACGGGGATGGTGGAGGCATTGATTATGAAGAGGATTTAAGTGATAATGGTGATTCATTGCAGTCGGTTGAAAGTGAACATGTATCCTCATTTTATGGCAACAATAATAAAGGCATGTGCAAATATTTTATATAATTTTGTTTTAATGGCAATCTTAATAATTATAACTGTCAGAAACTGTAATTAAATATCCAAGATATTATTTATAATCAGTGTAGTCTTACAACAACTATTACGATCACTATTAATTATATCAATATCAAATGCGTTATTAATTATAAAATAGAGTATTGGCGCTCAAGAAAGGGAATAAATCTGAAAAATTTGAATTTTTACTTACAAAATGAAAGTAGCCGAGCGGTCTAAGGCGTCATGTCTGCGCAGTATGCAGTACTTGGAAACTGGGAGGTCATGGGTTCGAATCCCGACATCGATTCAATTATAAAAATAAAAAAGGGGTGGTTAATTGACTATACTGTCGGCGTATGGACATGAACGAAGTAACCGGCTATGCTTGAGAAGGTTTTCTGCAGGTTCCTTCACGAACTCCAGATGAACATCGGCATAGTTCCTATCATAGTCGGCTGCAGCCACATATCCTACCAATTCCTAGTCTACTCACAAATTCCTTCCACTCCACTCACATCCTCACATCCTAAGGCATCACAATGGACCTTATGGTCGAAGTGTAGCTCGTCCAGGGCAGCCTTAACGATCTACCTCTACCTCTACAAACCGAAAATTGCAATACCCGGTATTCTAGCGGTTGAAAATATTCCTCAGGTCAGAAAATGTCTTTAAAAAAAAACAAACAACTTTTGTTTATAAACTGAATGTTTTTGTCACAATTTTAGCTCAAACATCTGGAATAAATTTTGATTATAAAAGTATATAGCATATATATACCTACACTACTTTGTATTTTAATACGTTTGTGTGTGTGTGTGTGTATAAAAAGTTAAAAAGTAAACTAAACAGTTCAAGCATGGATAATGAACTCAGTATATCCCGGTTTTTAAGCAATTTACTCAGGCAATTGTTATTTTCACTTGTTTTACTTATACAACATTTGTTTGAAACTTTTTTTCATAAACATGAATGCTTTTGTTACAATTTCTGCTCAAACCCCTGTAACAAGTCTTGATTACAAAGCCACGTATGTATATAGACAGCACTTAGATAGACAGACTACTTTGTATTTTAATAAATTTGTGTGTGTGTGTGTGTGTTTGTAAGTGTGTATGAGTTAAATAAACTGTTCACGCACTGATAATATACTCAGTTAGTTCTTATTTTCATTTTTCATACGTTGTTTGATATCTGTTATGGTCTAAGATCCGGCATTAGTGAAAACCTTCCCTCATCTGTTAATTGAATGAAATAATTTTTAAAAGGTAGATAACAATATTATAAATGTAGGAATGCAATGTCTGCCACCGTAGTCCTGCTGGCTATATCATATTAATTAATTAATTAGTTAATTAATATGATATAGTGTCTTTGTTTGTTGCTCGAACAAATATATTTTTCTCTCTCTCTCTGCGTAGAACACATTTTTTGAAAATTTTATGACTGTGATATTATAAAATATATTTTATATAATAAATATATAATTAAATTATTTGCAGCCTGTATAAAAAAATTTTTAAGTAATAAAATTTTCAAAAAATGTGTTCTACGCAGAGAGAGAGACAAATATATTTGTTCGAGCAACAAACAAAGACACTATATCATATTAATTAATTAATTAATTAATATAATATATCCAGCAGGACTACGGAGGCAGACATTGCACTCCTACATTTATAATATTGTTATCTGCCTTTTAAAAATTATTTCATTCAATTAACAGATGAGGGAAGGTTTTTCTAATGCCGGATCTTAGACCATTACCTACGCTCAAATTATCGTAATGATAATTTTTGAGCAATCCTTTGGGGTAAGTCACATGTGATGCATTGTTAATGAATATAGCATAAATAATTATCTAATCAAGATAGCGGTGTTAACTATAGCTGACAAAGCCGGTGTTGCTTCAAAAAATTATTATAGAGATAATATAGGAACTTTGCAATCATCTAGGGTAAGACACCTGTGAGGCATTGTTAATGAATTGAGCATCAATAATTATCTAATCAAGATAGCGGCGTTAACAAAGCCGGCGTTGATTTAAAAAATTCTTACAGAGAATGCATAGGAAATTTATGTCAAATAAATATTTTTTTCTAAATTTTGACAGTTCAAAAAGTCGATTTTTTATATTTTAAATTTATTGACAAAACTTTGTTAATGCAGATATTTCTATAGGAACTAGAAACTATATTACAGATCTAGCCATTACAAAACGTTAAAGCCATTAAAAACCGGTTATAACCTTGGAACAGTTTGGAATTTTGAACTGATAATTCTGATAGATTTTCTGGACTTCGTAAGTAAAAGGACCTTGATGTAGCGGCTGATCTGGACGGGCTACATTTCGACCATAAGGTCCATTGTGATGCCTAAGGATGTGAGAATGTGAGTGGCGAGGAAGCAATTTTTGTGTGTAGACTAGGAATTGGTAGAATGTGCGGTTGCAGCCGACTCTGATAGGAACTATGTCGATATTCATCTGGAATTCGTTAAGGAAACTGCAGAAAACATTCACAAGCATAGCCGGTTACTTCGTTCTTGTCCATACGCCGACAGTTTAGTCAATTAACCGCCCTGCTTTTTTTTTTTACTAATAAACAAACTGCCGATGTCGGGATTCGAACCTATAACCTCGCAGTTCTAAGTAGACATAACGCCTTAGACCGGTCGGATACTTGGACGGTTTATCTTCTATGGTTTTCTGCAAACAATTCGGACAAACTTCACATACTCACAATGTATTTCCCTTTTATAAATTTAACACTCAAGCACTTTGATATGCTCTCTGGTGGATAAAGTATAAACTAGAGCTAGTTCCACGCACATGATTCATGGCTGTAATCTGGTGAACAACTTAGAAACTACAGCTAGTATGTTGAAATATTAAGCTCAACCTCTTCCAGGGATCCCAATATAGAGATTTTGGATAGTAATCAACAAACAGTTAATATTATATTATTATACGCCACTGAAGTTATAAATAAAATCAATTCGCGTCTATTAAAAATTCCTCATCGTTTTAGATTAATATTTAATAAAGATGTTGTCCTTGGTGTATATATTAATGATTATTATTTTTATTTAGAAGCATCAATATTTGAGAATAATTAATAGATTTGTAGAACTTGTTTTTAATAAACAAATGAAATCTGTGACGTATTAAATTACATACAAAAAACCGTTGTTAACAACATTTTATGTTAATAAAGTTACATCTCATCTAGTCACGAAAATCTGTTGAACAACTTTTATTTTATAATGTTTTTACTAATATATTAGAATATAGTCGATTGCAAAAGTGGCGTTTCTTTATCAAAATTTTGTTGTTAATTTGTGCCAAATTTGTAGTGGACCTTTGCGAACACACTACGTTGGGACTTGGGAGCCAACGTTGGAGTTGAAGAGAAGGTTCCAAGAATTGTTAAAACCTAATCTACAAGTTATTAATAAAATTCCAAATTCGCCCCAATACCTTTTTGTATAGAAATTCAAAATAAATATTATGAATTTAGATAATGGGCCGGTTCCAAATACGGAAAAATTAATCGTCAGTATGTCCGTCTCTCTCTTTCTAAAGATGTCAAAATATAAAAACTTCAGCGGTATAACACTAATTGCTCTATTGCCTAATAGAGAAAAATCGCAAACAAATCGTGGATTTAATAAAAGTGGATTTTATTTTTATACAAACTTTATAGAAAACGTCAATATTGGGTTGCCGTTACATGAAAAATAGTGAATGAATCTAAGACACGTATTCATAGTCCAGTCTTCAGCAAGTACTTAAGCTTACCTTCATATAGACCGTCTTAATGGTTTTAAGACATGATGAATTCATAGATATACATTAAGATCATCTTGGGTAAGACAATGGTTTTAAGCATGAGCTTATTCGGTTTAAGATTAGCTTTAGCAAGACGAATCTTGAAATCATCTTAATTTGTATTTGTCAATTTCCGTAATAATTGTCATGTATCCAATGATTTGATTTGCTGAGAAATGTATCATATTATTGTCAGTGATACAGAATATTATTCTACAAATGTATACAAACATACCTCATAAGACCGTACATAAAGTAGCGAGCTAAAAAAATTGTTTTTGAAATACAAATAAGAAAAATATGACAAAGGTAAAAGTATAAACTATATTTCGATAGAAAAAATAGTATTTTCGTAACATTGATAATCATCTGAAAATTCATAAAATCGCCAACATATTAATAATTGAAACAATGGTGGAATAGATAATCCACGGTGATTGAATTTAGCTAAATTATATTCTATTAGATGTAATATTCCAAATTTAATACTGATTTTGTTGAATCTAAATATTTTTTTAAATTTGATGTCTGAATAAAAACAAAAGGATCTTATATATTATCTTGAATGTAACGTTTATGCATACGTATAATGATATCTTCATCGTCAGAATCAAAATTGATATCAATTCATTATCTTCACTACTTTTTTCACTGCAATGTTAATAAGATAGATAGATAGATATATCTTGGAGCCGATATATCCTCCTCGACACACAATCTGCATACAATGGACCCGTTATGGAGGCCCATTGTGTGTAGATGCTTCCACAGGGGATAATGCCCGGTAATGAATCCGGTAACGTTGCGAAGTGCCATCCAGTTCGGCTTGGTTAATAAGTTAATAAGGTTGTCTTAAGTCTTCTGAAATGCTGACATAAAGAAAATCCACTTTTTAAAAATAAAAAAATAAAAAGTAAGGATAAGGCCTATACTAAGATTGTCTTATTTGATTGTGAATATCAACAGTTTTCAATTTTTAATTTCGCCTTAAGCTATGACTATAAATATTTATCTAACCACACATATCTTAGAGATATACACACAGATCAAAGTTTCAAGCTTGCCTCAAGATTGCGTCTATGAATCTAAACGCTGCCTTAGATCATGCTTAAGAACGGCATACGTATACGGGCCTAAATAGTTATGCATAACAATTATTTATGATTTTTACATTTTAATAGAATACCATATTGATGCCCTATGAAACTTGTTATAAAAGTATTAGAGAAATGTATTCATTCTTCAATCACTCTCTATACAAAACGGATACATAAATCTGAAGGAAACTATAAAAGCAAAAAATTGACAGTTAATAGTTTTTAATAAAAATTTACTTTCTTGGTGGTAATTTTATTCCTTGAAGAACTACTATTTATAGATTTTTTTTGAAATATTTATACCCTAGAGGGCCATTTTTTTTAAATTTTAACATAAAGAATATGACAGTAATTTTTTTTAAAAATCATGTCAATAAAGAAACAAAACTCGAAGGTGTACTCGTAAGTTTAGTTAAGCGGGTAATTAATCCTTGAATATAATAATAATTTGTATTCAGTAATTCAATTGTAATTTTCACATATTATTATTTGTGTATACTTAATGTCAATTTCCATTAAGATCACGTATGATGTAGTATGAAAGAACTAGCGTGTACTAAATAGATAAACAAGTCATTGACTTTTTAATTAAATATTGATATGAAAATATTAACTCATCCACCAGTAATCGAACCAAGGCCTCTAGATAGCCCAGTGTGCAAGCCGTTACATCAAGGATGACTCTGGTAAATGTATTCAGTGGTTTAGGTTCAATTCTTGATGGATGAGTTCGTATCAATATTTAATTAAAAATTCATTGACATGTTTGTCTATATAGTACGCTAGTTCTTCCTTCTATGTCTTACGTAACCTTAATGGAAATTAAGGTTACGTAAGACATAAGGTTACTTCCATTACGTAACCTTAATGGAAGTATACACAAATAATATTATGTGGAATTACAAGTTGATGTTGACAACAAAGAAAGTAATACTGCCAATGATATGAAATAGTTGATTCATTTAACAACGGTTAGCACTCTGGCCTAGTAATCCAGTGGTCTAGGTTCGATTCCTGATGGATGAGTAAATTTTTTCATAAATAAGAATAATAAAGACCTGTGGCACTTTAGCAGGGGCCTCCCTCTGTGAAGAGGGGTATTGGTTTGGGTCATCTAAGTTTGATCCCGATTTCCTTTGGCTTGTTTCCCCATATTATCATGAAATATACCATTCCTAGATCTTTCATTCACCATTTTTCTACATTTAATTTTGTTCTTTGCATCTCTTGTCCAAAGGCTACCACCTATCTTTCTTATTTCGTCTGCCCCCTTTTCTTTTGCCTTCCCCAGTTTATTTTCCTGTCTAAGGGTGTCCACTCTGCAAGTTTTTTACTCCACTTGCTTTCATCTGTTCTTATAACATGGCCAGCTCATTTGAACTTTAGCTTCTTTATTACCTTCTCAACCAGTTTTGTTCTAAATTTGCCAGTTATATCTATATTTCTAATCTTTGTTCTTTTCGTATATTCAACATGGATCTTTTCATTTTATTTTGGGTGCTAGATATTTTATTTTCGTTGGCTTGAGTTTAAGCCCATGTTTGGCACCCATAAGTAAAAGTTGGCAAGATACAGCTTTGTAAGACTTTGGATTTTATGATTGTTGAGTGGTTACCCTTAACAATTTTTTCATATCAATATTCAATTTTAAATTTGATAGTTTAATTTCAAAGGAACACAAAAAATTCTTCGAGTTATACTTGTTCCTTCTAAAAGAAGTTACGAAAAGTTAAGAACTAAAAATTTAATTTATAGAAGCGAGAGAAATGAGACGCATTCTAAATACACACCGAGTCACGGTATTCCGGCTTAGAAGGGCCCGATATTCCTGGCCTGCAATTTCCATAAATTGCATATAATATAAGTTTTGGGTGTGTAAACCATAAAATCGGATATTTATGTTCATAAATACAGCTTGATTTTAGTTTTAATATTACTCAATCGGAGGCATGCGTTTTCTACCAACAAATTGATGTGACTCTTTGAAGTTTGGATCAATTGATTTTCCGGACGATTAGACTCCGGATTAACAGGGCTTTACTGTATACTGTCGAGAATTTGACCATCCATTGTAGGAGAGAATTTACTATTAATTGTTTTAAATTTTTGTTTGGTTGATAAGCGTTGTTATCAAATTGTATCTTAGTAGGTTGATGATACGGAATGCTAAAACAAGTACAATGTATGATTGAAAGGCAAAGACCTTGATCTGAGACTTAACAAAAAACACAAGGTAATTTAGTAAGTAAAAAACAATCAATCAATGAACAAAAACAAAACAAAAATATTTTATATATTAATTTTTTATCAACAGTTAAGTTCAATAACTTATTTAATATATTCGATATGTTTTGTTGCGTGGCAGTCTATAAATATAATTTTGATTTTGTATGATTATCATGTGCCCAAGTACAACATGTATTGTTTTTACAAGAGAACAAAGCAATATTATTCCTGCAGTGGCATATTCTGTCTGCAGATAGAAGTTTATCTTATCAGAGGTATCTCTTAAATTTTGAAAAATCTAGTTTCTAGGCTTTCTAATTGTGAAAAGGGCAAAGAAAATACTACCTTGATATAAATAACTTTTATTAAATCAGAATCCACTTGTGTCTGTCTTTCTTTAAATTCAACAGATAATAAAATTTAGAGTATAAAAAAACTTTTAAAAAAAACATGCTTTTATTGGAATATGAACTAAAAAATGCAAAATAATTTAAAATAGAATAAAGAGATTGACAACAAAATTAATTTTAATGTAAACAAAAGCATCGGTTGTTCTTTACTTACTCTTGTAAAAGAAGAGCCATTATGAAGACGTAAGTAAAGCGCACCCCATACTTTAGTTAACAATAAAGTTAATTTTGTTGTCATCACTTTATTCTATTTTAAATTATTTTGCATTTTTTAGTTCATATTCCAATAAAAGCATGTTTTTTAAGTTGTTTTAAACTCTAAATTTTATTTTTCGTTTTTTAGTCAAATAATTATTTTTTTCTAAATTTCAACAGTTGGAAATATTATTTTTTTATTAGAATTTTCTTAATGATATTTCTATAGAAATCATAAATTAGTATCATACCATACATCGTTAATTATATTTGTATTTAGTCTATTAATAAATTAAAATTTTTATTTTTTAATTTAGTTTATATATATATATATATTTATATTATTGTATTGTCACCGGTTCTTAATACATCTTTTAGATTATTCAGACGTCCGGAAGTGGGTGAAAACTCACTTCAAAATTCCATTTCAATCAAACATAGAAAGATAGATACATGCAAGTCAAGCTAATAAAAGGATGTTAATAGTTCAATTCCTGCAGAAAATATCTCATAAGGGTATACTTATCAGATAATATTTACCGCAATGCAAAATTCTACCTTTTTAAGCCATAAAGTTTTAGAAATATTTTTGGGCGGAATGAGGGTAAAAGAAAATCTTATATATTTCAAATATTCAAATCAGTTTTTTATCTAATAATGTTTATAATACAAAGGAGCAAATTTTCCAAGTAATGTGGCATAGAAAAAACTACGCTACGTGTCATGAAAAACTGTCTTCTGTTGTTATTTTTCAGATTTAAAAAAAAGGACTGGGTAGGTTTACTTTCTTTGCTTTGGAACGAAGGAAACTCTACAACTGTAATTTAACAAGGATGCTATATTAGATGTTACCCGAAAGGTTGTTTTGGAGTTTATTCAAGAGCCTACTCAAGAATCCAGGTCACATGTTTGAATGGTTATCGGATTCATCACCTACGAAAGCACCTTCACATATGCGAATCTCTTGATTTCAGGCGATACAGTATATTCGGTGCATCTCTCCCTGAATATATGAACCTTCCGGAAAACCTGATAAGCAACCTCTTGGCTATTGCCGTGATATGAGAGAAGTGAATCACGCCAGACTGAAGTAGAAGAGATACACAATGAGCCATAACGTTAAAATGCAATTCTTTTCATACCCCAAGATTTCTCTACCTACCAGTCTGTCTACACGAAAGGTTAAATGCTCCCCGCGTTATTCTGACGTCCTGGGTTCGCTTCCTGACGAATAAGTTATTTTTTCATATTAATATTCATTACTAAATTCAATGTCGTGTTAGTCTATATAGTAAATGTCGGTTTTTCTATACTTGTGTCTGCGTAACCGTACTGAAGGTTGACATTGGTATAGTATTGTGACGTTTAAGTACACACAAAAATGATATGTTACACGAGAGGTAAACAATCTGTACACGTACCATAGACGAATGTATTCCTATGTATGAATATCGATTCGTTTGTGTGAAAATTCAAAACATTAATGCTGCACCCTGAGAAAATAGAATGGAATTTTTTAATAAGGATGCATAATTATTTTTGATAGACGCTTTAATTGATAATAAAAATAAAAATTCCCAAACTAAATACATGATTAAAATCAATAAATCTTCATAAAAAACCACTACCTACCTAGATACATGCCTTTGAATAAAACGCAGAAAGTACCTTATAATTAATAATGTACATCTCTAAATCATTATTAATTAATTGTCCTTCGATTCAATTAATTCATTAATTTGTGAATGTAGATTTATTTTTAAAGAAGTATATTTCATACAAACAATAAAAAATCCTTCAAAATAAAATTTTGATGTACGCGACAAATAAAAAACGCTATTGAATATTCATTAGATTGCTGAAAAATTTCTTATTACCTTGACATTATGTCTGGTTTTTCAACTGATTTGTGTGAACAATTTAATATTATCTTATTAATGTATTTCACTGGTATGACAGTCAAGAGAAAAAGTATATGTGTTTAATAAACCGTACATTGAACATATCCAGTATCTTATTCATTCGTTTTTCTGGGAAAATGATTTGAATAAAAGTTGTACCCAACTCATTCGTAGGATAAAACTATAAAATTTTGAAAAATGAGCGGTAATTTTGTGGTCCATGGTATCTACTTAAACATTAATGAAAAAATAATCAATATATTGTTTTATGCAAGCCTTATTATTCATTAAAAAAATGAGTAATAAATGTTTTAAAACAAGTAATGTAACAACTAACTGAGTTAATTGTCTGAATACCCAGTATATACTGAGTTGTATATTAATGTTTGAATAGTTAATAACTTTTGAATTAAAAAAATCTCTTATGGCTTTAAAGATGGGCTTAATATTTGCTTTCCGTGAAACTTTATTATGAAAAACTTGTTTATTTTAAAAAGAAGAAGATTTTTTGTTATTAAATTTTTGTTATATCTCTTACGGTTTCAAAGATAGCAGAGTTTTGGCAAGGTCCGATTTTGCCCATTAACGAACTTTTTGGTCTAGACCACACACAAAAATTTCAGCTCGTTATCTCTTTTTGTTCTTGAGTTATCGTACCTACAGAGTTATCGTTGAGTTACAGACAGACAGGCAGACGGGCAAACATGCGGAAATGGCCGAATTAGGCCATTTTATGAACACATATGCCAAACATTCATGCCTACGATCAATATTTTTAACGTGCATCGTTTAACGTTCACGTTTACCGTGCATGTTAAAAATCTCAAATTTAACCAAAAACAAAAATGTGAGAGAACAAATTTTCGCATACAAAAGTATTGATATCCCAGAAAAGACAAAAATGTTCGTCTCCAAAACTAGTGAAATCTATGTAAGAGCCAAATATTTTTTACTAAAGTGATAAAATTATTAGTATATATTTAGGTGCAGGGTATTTCCACAAATTCTTAAGAAAAATAAGTTTACGAAAGAACTACCTTAAAATATAATTTTTTTAAAATTGACATTTCTTGTTATTGACTCATCATAATTATTTACCATATTTTTGTCGTAAAATATTATCTGAAGAAGTACCGTTTATTTAACAGTACTTGTTGTTTTTACAATAGTAATGACACTTTTCCGAAAAGTTTTTGTATTTGGTTAGTGAATTTTTAAAGTGTAAATTTTAAAATTATAATTTGACAAACCCATTCACAGAAAGAAAAACTACAGATTTTTATTAAATGATGATGGTATTTAATATAAATTGCAGATAAACAAGTTATGTAACAACTGACTGAATTAATTGTTTGAATGCCCAGTATATATTGAGTTAAGAGAAAAATTTATCAAACAAAAGTTGTTTATTTTAAAAAGAAGGAGATTTTTTGGTATTAAATTTTTGTTATATCTCATACGGTTTCAAAGATAGGCAGTTTTGTCCATTTTGCCCAATCATGGTTCGATTTTGCCCATTAACGAACTTACTTTTTTGCTCTAGAACACACAAACAAATTTCCAGCTCGATATCTCTTTTCGTTTTTGAGTTATCGGGTTCACGGACAGACAGACGGACATGCGGAAGTGGACTAATTAGGTGATTTTATGCGATATTTTCAAGCGTTACAAAGTCGGAACTAAACTTAATATACCTTGTATATTTACAAATATACTTGGTATAAAAATTAATAAAATGCATTTTTGTTGAATTTGATTTATAAAGTTAAATTTTATAACAATTAAAGGAATAAAATAACATAATATTATGCTCGAACAAATTAATAAGATACATTACATTTATAATCAAGTCAAAGTCAAGTTTTCGTTGTTTTTCTTTAGAAAATCTGTCAGTATTTTGACAATCTCACAATATTTTGGTCGAAACTAAAAATGGTCGAAAGCCAACTGCTGACATATAAATATTGAAAATGAAAATAACATTAAAAATATAATTGACACATTTTCTAAAGAAAAAAACCAAAACTTGACTATAAATGACTTGATTATAAAAATAAAGTATATTATTAATATGTTGGAGCATAATATTATGTTATTTTATTGCTTTAATTGTTATAAAATTTAACGTATTTAACAAATATTATGTTTCCCTAATCTTTCAAACTGTTTATTTTTTGCCCACCGATGCTTACGTTACCGGATTTGATTATTTTGAATTTGGAAAGGAGCCCACCCACTTTATTTTTGTGCGCACATTGTTTTGAGTGTTTTGGTTGTAGCTTCTATCATGTCATTGGGTGGTCTTCGTTTTGTTGTAATGTATTGCAACCTATTGGATTTTGCTGAAGAGAGGGAGAATGGTGGAAGGAAGTGGAGGCGTGTGCTATTATCCACTTGCTTCGACTCACCCTATATATATATATAATCACCCTATAAGGAAATTGAGCTATTGGTCCCGTACAGAAGTCAAAATACATTACAGATGGTGATTTTTGACATCTACTATGTAGGATCAATGGACATTTGAAGAAATTTTGACGTCGGTACGGGACCAATAGCTCAATTTCCTTTCAGTAAATTTGCTAATCTGACAAATACATATACCTTAGTATACATGACCACTAAATGCTTCGGATATAAAATTCGGATATAATAAATATATATACACTTTTGTTCTGTCTTCTTGTACTTACTAATTTAATTTGTTTATAAACAATGATATTCTGCATACACATTGTATATTGTACCAACGATAAAAATGTCAACAACTACTCATACGTTTTTTTTGGGCTTATTTTAAATATTTTCTAACAACCTAGTCAACATAATTTTTTTAATAAATGCACACTTAAAAAAATTATGAAAAGCTATTTGAGGATGGTCAGAATGCATAGTAATGAGGCCTTGAATTCATAGATATAATTATAAAATTTTTGAATTTATTAAAAATATTTTACAAAACTCATAAATGGTTTATATTAAAATTTATATTAAAATTGTTATGTTGTAATTGTAAATTTTCCATTATTAAAATTCAAAATGATCGGAAGTTTGTTACATTAGTCACACCTGAGCAATTGAATCTATTTTCAGGAACCTTTCACCAATAATAAAATTTATTTCCTATAGAATATTTGTGTAATCTAGGTTTGCCTTCATGTTGTAATGTGTCACACATTACTTCAAGTTTGAGGCTTTGATTCTAGCCGCCACATGTTTAAAAATAAAGATTTATGATTATTATCAAATATGATGTCCTTTCATATCTTCATTTAAACTATCGTTTGGGATATACTGAAAGAAATTTATCCCACTAAAGCATTAAAGCACAAATTTTCGATGTGAAAACATACATTGCGAGACTATACAAGATTATATAAGGGGAGTGAAGTGAAATTTCAGATTATACAATGTGATGTTTTTTGTAACGAACGCTATGTGACACTGTGACACAATCGTGTTTCACATGGGAATGTAACATTGTATATGAATATAACGTTTTCTAATTGCTAGATCTTTAACAAAGGTTATAGTTTCTAATTTCCTATAATAATTTTTTAAGCAACGCCGGTTTTTTCAGCTGGTAGGATATGTTTTCATATCATGCCTGAGTCCCGGCCTCAAAAAACATTTTATAGGAAACCTTTTAGACTTCTAAGAAACTAAAATATTTTTATTATAAATATATAACAAATTATTAATTGTTGTAAATAATAACAGATTTTCATTTTTTTTATAAATTTTGAACCCGGGACGTAGACATGATAAGAAATCATATCCTATGCAATATTCTATTGTATAATATTCATATACAATGTTAAATTCCCATTTAGGACACGAATGCAGGTGAGTTTTGACTGCCAAATAGCCGATCGTTGTATATAATACGTGACAGTCTAATATAAAATTTCATTTCACTCCCCATATAAAATCATACTTATATAGTCTCGTTATATGTTTTCACATAAAAAATGCAAGGATTCTTCTCATCCAGTTAAAAAATATCTTTGATTTTTCCTTTTTGTTAGATAGATTGTAGAGGTTGCTCTGGAAGGTCTACATTTCGACCATAAGATCCATTGTGATGCCTAAGGATGTGAGGATGTGGAGTGGAAGGAATTTTTGTGTATAGACTAGGAATTGGTAGGTTATTGGCCAACAGTTTAATCAATTAATCGCCCCTTTTTTTTTCTTAATAATTGACAAACTGCCGATGTCGGGATTCAAACCCATAACCTCCCAGTATCCAAGTAGGCATACTGCGCAGACATAACACCTTAGACTCCTTTTCGTTTGTAATGAAGTAAAATAAAATTGCATTGTATCAACTTAATCTTATATCATCGTTTTATTCACAACAGATATAGCGTCAAGCGTTGTGAAGTCTATATTTTGTAAAATTGTAGAATCAAATTCATTTGTAAGGGACTTTATATTCGCGTAAGGGGAACTTATTTAAAAGTAGAAGGGCAACTTATTTAAACCATATTTAAACCATATTTTAATCATATATTTAATACGTAGTATTAAATATATGTTTCCTCCCCGTCATTTTGAAAATAGACTGATCCACTCAAACTGTGCCGATATTCGAGAGTTCTTTACAAATGAACTTAACTCTAATAAAGTCTATATTTTTCATAAATACAAAATATTTCCAAATCGATTCCATACACGTTGCATTCAATGCAGAAAGTGCAATATATTAATATAATATATAATTTAAAATTATTATAAGATGAAAAAACGTTAGCCACAGGGCAGATAATAATTGTTATCATTACTTAAATGTAAGATGTTATGAGAACCTGTAAAAAATTCGACTGACCTTGAACCATAACTGTTAGATACAAATCGATCGTTTGATATTTCTCCCACATAAATTGATGGCTTACTAATTTTTGCGAATAGAAAGATCATGATGTAATCTAATTAAGAATATTATATTATATTATATTATATTATAAAATATTATATTTAATTAATTTCAAATGAAGAAAAAAATTCAAGTACACATTGTTACATAAAAACTTAATATGGTTTGTATTCAATCAAAAGAGAGATCATATTAACCTCAATATATTATTAGTATACATTAATTTATAGAGTATATTATTAAATCGTCACACTAAGTTAATATTTTAACACTAAGTTAATTAAATTTGAATATTCTTTGGTGTGTCCACAACCTTAATTTCTATTTGATGATTGCGATGAAGTCATGATAAATAATTTAATTTTTTTAATTATTATTTGTAAATTAATTTAGTTCCACCAATGTAGAAACCGGGGCAAAGCACTGGTATAGAATGCCATTGGTTCGATTCCCATCCTAGATGTGTATGATTTTACACAGCTACCATTTGAAATCAAAAAGAATTGTAATAATGTTCAAACATATTGCTCCCTCAGTATAATATAACCGAAAGGCAATCATAGGTACTAACTTGGATGAATATACAATAATCAAATTTAAAAAAAAATTGTGCGTGTCAGCTCCGACGCGCGAGAGTTTAATCTTATTAAGTTATTTACTATATTACGAATATATATTACTATGTTACGAAAAGTTAACATTAACTCATTTATAAAAACTTCAAATTTAAATTTATTAATAGCCAATTTATTATATAACGATTTATATTGTGTTAGTATAGTTTATTGTTTCTATGGAAAATTGATATTTCAAAAAACAAAATTTTAATAAAATTATTTGATAATAATAAAGTTAGTAAATTTTTATTTTAATAAAATTAGTTATTTTTAAGAATATTATTTAAATTAAAAAAAAAAAAATTTATTTTAATATTTTTTTTCTTAAAATAAATTAACCTACGGAAAAAGAAAATTTAATATAAAAATATACCTTGTATATTTACTGGGTATAACAATCTGGAAAGATATTGTAAAATACCATAAACTCAAATTGAATATCAGAGCGTACAAAGTGTTAGCTTGTGAAAAAAACATAACGCTTTTTTTTAACACTTGAATTCATTACCCATCAATTTGTCGTATCGGGGGCTTTAAAATGAAATCGATTCTTAAGGAGTAAACGCCAATGATATCATAAAATTTTAAAACAATCAATTTTGGTCGATTGCACCCAAAGACTATGTGATTTTAATAAACTTGATATGTAATTACACAACGTTTAGGTCATATAATCGAATTGCTAAATTTAAAGTATACCTATTAAAGTTCGAGAATGCAACGTCACAGACCTATTTTACTTAATTCGTTTAGTATACGAACTAAAAAGCTTCTATTTCGTTAAAAAATATCTATTCCTTCTTAATGGTTTAATATTTTCGTATATAAGTATGATCTAAATTTATCCTATATAACACGGGTGGCCAACTTTTATGTGTATAAGATCTACTTCTTATCTTAAAAATGTGTCTCGATCGACTTATACTATATGTTCGAAGGTACATATGAGAAACTTGCTATTAAAATGCACAGTATGGCTGATAATTTGATTTTCAGATTTCAATTTCGCTTTTTTTTGGATCAGGAAAATTTATCTTTAATGATACAAGATTTTTAGACTTGTTTTTTGCTAATCTATTAATAGCTTGCGGGAGTGCACCTCGTTCTGAAACACTCTGTATATCCACCTACTTAAAATACAACATAATTATTTGGTAAAGACAGATTTAGAATTTATATTATTCCCTAAGGAATCATAATTACGTGTATATCCTGATAAAGCTAATAATAATGAGTCTTCAGTATGGGCATTAACTTTAAGTATTAAAATTCGGATTCACACAGGTATGTAGATTCGAAACAAGAATAAATATATTCGCTACATTTTGTGATATTGGGATATTTTTCTCGGTTATATTTCCAAAAATTTCCTTCACATTATCTGGCTCGTAAGATTAAATCAGTTTGTAAAATTATAATTTCATTTTTTAATGTCTTTTACTCCTTATGAAATATGTTTACAATTTATTTTATGCGTTTCACACTTAAATCTTTTTTAAAAGGAAAATATATAAATTCCACAATTTCTTTATTTGTTCAAAGCATTGAAATCTTACCACAAATTCTTTAATTCCTTTTTGTCAAGGCATCCCGAGCAATCGACCAAAATTGACTTCGCGATCGACCTGTTTGCCACCCGTGCTATAAAACAAGAGTGTGCCTACAAGTACAAGTACAAAGATTATATTGAAGACATAATCATTAAAATAGATTCCGAAGTGTTAGAAAATATAAACAAAATTCTAATAGAGATTCGTATATCTTAAAATCCCCTAAGAAAATCGTTTATAGACATGGTGAAATATTTTTTATGTGTTTATATACAAAACACTAAAAGTTCGTTTATAACTATTGAAGGTGTTCAAATGTCCGAAAATGTCTATAGACGCTAAATATCATAAAAATATTTTATGGTTTTATAATTAACCTTTGTTTCACCTTTAAATAAACTTTTATTTCGGTTTGAGCTGTTAATCATATGACGTTTTATTATCTTCACACAAATTTACGATCGGCGCTTATCTATTGCCTTGAATGTTGTTTGATTTTGGATGGCTATTGCTTGTAGATGAATACAGGTGGCCCAAAAATCACTGGCTCTTTTTAAATAATTTTTTCCTATTTTTATATTTATTCTTTAGATTTAAATTTTGGTTCCTTTGCATTTCTTTCGAAGAGAAATTCCAGACAGAATTCATTCAAAAAGATAAAAAATTCTCTAGATATAATAAAATAAATAATTTGCTTTTTTCCTTAGACAAAGATAACCAGTTTGAGTGGCCGAGATGTTAAAGGCGCTCTGCTCGGAACGGGGAGTTTGCTGGTTCGATTCTCATTAATGCCAGTTTGTCAATTAAATTAATTTAAAAACAATTAATGGGGAGATTAATTGACTAAACTATCAGTTAATGGACAAAAACGAAAGTAACCGGCTTTGCTTGTAAATGTTTTCTGAAATTTTCTTTCTCCAGATAAATATCGACTTATAGTTCCTATCAAAGTCCTTGTCCTTTAGGGGCCGGTATAAGAAGGCCTAGAAAGACCTACTTGCCAGGCTTCGGCCTCCCCTCTGACTACTACTATTACTACTACTACAAGACAAAGATGTTTTTTAACATTCTTAAAGATATATAAAATATTATAATCATAGGTACTATTTTATGAAATTATCACAGAGGCATACTATAGATCCGATTTATGTAAATTAAGTTCGTTATCGATTAATTCATTAATGTGATAAAATTAATGTGCAAAATCGGACCATGTTTAGACAAAATGGGCAAAACTGCCCATCTTTGAAACCATGAGAAATAGAACAAAAATGCAAGGACAATGTTTTTTTTAAATAAACAACTTTTGTTATGAATTTTTTTATAAAAATTCAGTCAATACTGGGTATTGAAGCAATTAACTCAGTTAGTTATTATTTTACCTTTTTTTACACGTTTCGTTCAGAGACTATCGAGTCAGCCTATATAAAGATGTGTTCTTTAAATATGTTTATCATTGTTTTAGAAAATATCATATATCTATGATCGCTTCATAGCGATAAAATTCACCATAAACACATCGTAAAATGATAATAATTGATTGTAAATTTCTACAAAATATAATGAAAAAATGTATTTAACATTTATGTTGATTGTAATAAAGCCGTAGCTAAATTTTCACGTATTTCAATTTATACATTAATAACTACCAATAAGTAGCCGTGCTTGTAAAAGCGTTGTGTGTAGTTGGAACTGGAAGGTTATGGGTTCGAATCCCGACATCGGCAGTTTGTCAGTTATTAAGAAAAAAAAGGGACGGTTAATTGACTAAACCGTCGGCGTATAGACAAGAACAAAATAACCGGCTATGCTTGTGAAGGTTTTCTGCAGTTCCCTTCACGTACTCCAGATGAATATCGGCATAGTACCAATCAAAGTCGGCTGCAGCCGCACATCCAACCAATTTCTAGTCTACACACAAAATTTCTTCCACCCCATTCACATCCTCAAATTCTTAGGCATCACAATGGACCTAATGGTCGAAGTGTGTCCCGTTCAGGACAGCCGCTACAATCTATTTGTCTACATTAATAACTAAATTATATGAAACACTATTGACAAGTTGAAATTATAATGGACATGTTTGAATAGTCATTTTATTACGGTATTATTTTAATGAATAAATTGAATTTTGACTAAAGCAGACTACCTTTTAGAAAAGAATCGAAAAGAATCTGTAGGAAAACGAGTTATTTCAGTTTGAATTGGCAGTACATCATTTTTTTCAAGATATTCGCTCTCATATATATATATATATATATATATATATATATATATTTTAACATCTAGGTAGGATTAATGGACATTTGAAGAAATTTTTACGGAATTCCAACATTGGTACACAAACAATAGCTACATTTCCTTTGGAGGAAATTGGCTAACAAAGCTCAATTCAAAATTTCAATTTCATCAAATTCTTTAGAGAAAATGAGTTTAATGGTGAACTACTTTGAAAATTATTACTTATTTTACAAAGATTATTGGCAAAAATTATATATAATTTCCATTATATTTCGAGAAACGAAAGAGTGCAAATGTATGTAGGTACTTGTTAAATTCATATCCATCTATATCATCTATATTTGATATATGATTTATCAAATTGAACGCATTTTGATTACATCCGCATAAATAATAAGAATAATTGAATTCTACATATCATTACGCAATGTGAAAGGTAACTTCTATACCGAGTGATTGATGATTATTATAATGCCTTTTATATTACACCAACTTTTATAAAAACTCTGAGAAACAATATAAACTTATTACTCGTAATTACGGATAAAAAAATATAGTTAATAGTTAAGGATTGAATGTGCATTAATTTAGTTTTTTTATGAAATATTATGTTTTGTTTGTTTTACTTGTGTAAATGTGTATATAAAATATAAAAGATATATGATAGCTCCCACGCAAAAGAGAAATAACATTTTAGTAGTACGTACGCGAAGAAAAGTGTGTAGTAAACATTACTATCACGAAGATAAAAGGACTATGCAACATAGAACTCAGTACTAAGTTTATGAAAAAAAACCAATAGAAATATTACTATATAGTGATAATTTTCAGATAACATAGCACTTTTTCCCATAATTTAAAGATATCTCACCATGGTGATATTTACAATGATAATTATTTCGTTAAATGAGTACTATGTAACATAGTAATTATTACTTTCATGATATTATAGTTTAATGTACGTCTCTCCGTGTATATACGAAATCATAAAAACATAAACAACCCCATACATACGATATTGCAAAATTTGATACCTAACTTTCTATCCATGCTTTGTGAGGGTGGTTGCTTTTCGGTTTTGTTATACTAACGGGGGTGACTAAATCAAGGTAAACATGACAATGTCTTAATTAGCCGGATTGGGTGTTAGTGCTCCACTAAACGGCCCAGAACCGTGTCTTGAAGTCCCAAAAAGGCTCATGCGATCATGCGAAGACTCTCATGGCAAAAGGCCTCTGACCATTTACAACTAGAACCAAACCAATTGAGAATAATAACTGACCTTCTTACTGGCCACTACAAGATAGATAGATAGATTGTAGAGGCTACCCTGGACGGGTTACACTTCGAGCATAAGGTCCATTGTGATGCCTAAGGATGTGAGTGGAGTGGAAGGAATTTTTGTGTATAGACTAGGAATTGGTAGGATATGCCGATATTCATCTGGAGTTCGTGAAGGAAACTGCAGAAAACCTTCTCAAGCATAGGCGGTTACTTCGTTCATGTCCATACACCGGCAGTTAACCGCCCCCTTTTTTCTTTTTTTTTTCTTAATAATTGACAAACTGCCGATGTCGGGATTCAAACCCATAACCTCCCAGTTTCCAAGTAGGCATACTGCGCAGACATAATGCCTTAGACCGCTCGGCCACTTAGACTGGTGGTCTCTACAAACTCAATAAACGTATTTACAAAATCAATCTCACAGGAATTGATCTCTGCTGATTTTGTCATAAAGAGGAGAAAACCGGAATTCATATTCTATGTGTATACGAAAGCCTCTCTCTCTCTCTCTCTCAAAACACACTATCATTTGGGATGGATAGACCTCCAGATGAAACCAATGAGGTGTCGTCAAGAGATATCCTAACGTTTATCAAGACTATAGGATTTCTGGACACTGTTAAAAGAGAGTAGGTATGATAGATCAAATTGGTCGCGGTACAAAAGCTCTTTTTAAGACTTACTGCTGATTCGAATCTAATCTAATCTAACAGAGGTGACTAGATTTTATTTTATTTAATTATTTTCAAAGTTGCTATTTTAACACATTTTAAGCTATAATAACTAATTATTCTTAATGCCTGCAATATATACACCCGAAAACCATTTGCATAGTATATAGAGATGTGACTAATACAATTTGTTTATCTATTATAATTTATCAGTGTAAAAAAAAACATTTCCTATTTGATAAAATTAGAGCAATTTAGATCTATGTACTATTATTAAATTACAATCATGACATTCTATCATATTCAATTACACATCATACATTCTACAGTTGATCCATATTATGAAATTTTATATCATAATGTTATCATATACATCACTATTTTTAACCCTCTAGGTTTGGAAAATAATTTGTTGAATTGGAAATATTTGTATAAGGCTTATTTCACACTAACCCGACAGCCGTATAAACGACATTTAACCAACTACGACACCAAACTTAGATCTATTCATATACACCCAACTAGCAACCCGGCATGTCGGACCGACGCGACCATCTCCATATTTTGTCAATTTTTCATCAGTCACTTACAGACATGCAGCGGGATCAGTTACTAGCTTGTATCTTGGATTATAGACGTTTTAGAAGAAAAAATAGGAATGCTTATGAAAAGAGATGCGTTTAGGGCATTTAATTTTCTTTTAGACTAGTTTAGAAAATATGAAGATAAATTTTTAACTATTTTCGTATGAGTGTTGCAAGTTTCGACGATCTTTTCGTACGGACCAAAAACACTATTCAACGCATCATGCAGGAAATGTATTCCGCCAAAATATATTTTGCACTGGAAGAAGGCAAAGTGTAGACTAGTGTACGAACATACCGGTGTTGGATAAATAAAAATTGCTCCATTTGTTTGAACTCCCACTACTCTGACTCGGCTGTCAGGTCCTCTAATGTCGGTTGAATGACTATGACACGATATCGGCCTAATGTGAGATATCTCATTACTTTTGAAACCCTTGTGTCGTGTATCCTATCAGGTGTAGTTTACACAATTGTCGGGTTGGTGTGAAATTAGCCAAACTTGTTTTGAAAAACTGCTTTAGAACTGGAATAGTTATGGTAGATGTTATCTGGTTGAATTTAACTGATTATCAAATTAATATTAGTCTCCGTCTATTACAAAAAACCGTTTTTACAAATATTAAACGGGAGACTCTTCAATAAAAATCATTTATCATAAACTAGGGCTCAAACTCTATTCCATACTATTGTAGCCAGAAAACTTGAAAGCCACATTTTAATTTGAATACTTGGTGTCTCTTGTAGAGTTAATATACAACCCCCCCCCCTCTCATGACCCGAAACGTCTATGAAACTAAAGAGGTCAACAATAGCTTTAATACCAGCCAAGTAGCCGCGCTTGTTACGGCGTCGTTTTTACTTGGAATAGGGAGGTTATGGGTTCGAATCCCGACACCGACAGTTTGTCAATTAAAACTAATGGGGCGCACACCTTCCAATTCTTAGTTTGCATACGAATTCCTGATCCTCCACTCACATCATAAAAATGTAAAGAAAAATTAATAAAGGTTGAAAAATAATGATGTGGGTGGACTCTGTTATAGACTATCGTGTCACAAAAATGGAGGTTAAACCCCATTATTATTATTATTATTATTATTAAAATAGCTTTAATAAGCGTTTTAGAACGACAACCTAACCTTGATATGCTTTTCATAGGTTTAAATATAAGCATAAAAAAATGAATTACAAAATAATCCTATGTTTAAATAAAACACCGCCTCCAAAAATAACAATAATTGTACATATATATTTAAAAATTTTTGCTTTGGTGAACTAAAATTGGCACAAGAATATGCAGTTATTTTTTTACTTTTTAGTGCATCTTTTGTTATAGAATATTTGATTTTAGAAGTCGGGTTTCCATTTTGTCAAAATAGGTTTTATATCTCGCTTTTTAGTGACTTTGAAGTTCTATAACTGATTTTATTTGTCTAAATATGGGTAGACCTACTAAACGACCAACTAATTTTTAGTGAATTTTTTTATAACACTTTTTTTTTACCCGTTTTTTTTTTTTTTGTAATTTTTAGTGCATTTTTTTATAACAGATTTTCAGTTTTTTTTACAAGCATTTTGTTTTTTTTTTGTAAAAATTTTTTTTTTTGGGGTCGGTTTTTTTTTTTGTAAAAAATTTTTTTGAAGTCGGTTTTTAAAAAAACTTTTTTATTTTCCCATTATGAATGAGTATACCCTTTCAAAAAAAAAAAAAAATTTCGCAGAAATCGGTTATCACATATAAAATGAGGATTTTCCTCAATTTCCCGGATATCTCCTCATCAGAATGCGATTTGGTGACAATGGGACCAATCGGGAATCAAACCCTTTAAAACAAAAAAAAAAAATTCAAAATCGGTTCATAAATGACGGAGTTCTGAGGTAACAAACATTAAAAAAAAAAACAGACGAATTGAGAACCATCCTCCTTTTTTGAAGTCGGGTTAAAAAATAGAAGTTTAGTTAACAGAGAATACATCTGATCTCAGAGTGTATAAGATTAGAAGAGCTAAGGACAAGAATTTTAAAAAATAATAGGGAGTGGGAAAAGTTAGATTTCTCTGTAAAAGAGGATCAATTAGTGATGGCAAAGTTTTTAAGGGCTATGATGCAAAAAAGAAGAGATAAAATATAGTCAATTTAAACTCTGGGAGATGTTATACTTTAAATATGATATGTATTATTTTTGTCATTTGATTTATTTATTTATTTGTTTTTTTTTTTTTATAGTTCTTTTAAATATTGTGTTGCATAGATGCAGATTAATTTTTGTTTTTTTTTTGTTTGTAATATATTGAAAAACCCAAACGGGTATATCAAATAAACGTAATAATAATAAGTTAATAGAAGCTAAAAACCATCAATTTAACATACGCACAAGGTTATTTATTCAATGAAATAACGGACGGATGATGTTTTTTTTTGTTCGTAAAAAATGTTTTGTTTCAATTAATAAAACTAAGTAATTAGTTAATTAGCTATGTGTAGATTAATTTATGGTAAAACAAACTAATTATTTCATTTTAAATTATGTAACAATCTAATTAATTATGAAAAAAAATAAACTTGCCTTACAATATATATATATATATTGGTAATTTAATTTAATTACTGAGTGAAAATGACTAATAAGAAAGAAAAAGTAACAAATTTAATCGAAATAAATCAATAAGTTAGTTACTATAACAAAATACACCACATGAAACACATCATGCTATAAGTCCACAAGTGTATAATATTTTAAGAATTGTCTAAAGGGACTACACACGAACCTTTCTGGTATGTGTGCCACAACCGTCCATGTAGGTGGATATGATGGGTATGGGTATAGCAGAGGTGGGCGCAGACAGCTCGTCTGAGCCTTACGGGCTCTCCATAAGCTGGGTGAGAGTAAGTAAAGAAGGTATGTTTTGAAGCAAGACGGAACGATGTTTCAATACAGGTTGTCCTACCGATTATTGCCCAATAATTTTTCAATCAATTTAGAAATAGTTTTATAAAATATTTATTGTTTAAATAATATCTTTTACAGTATGGAGAGATACACCAAAAAATATAATAATAATAATAATAATAATAATAATAATAACATAATAACTAATAAATAATAACATAATAATTGATGGAAACCACGGGAAGACGGTAGGCGTCTTCCATCAGGAGAACGATAGGAATAGGTAGGGAGATGAAATAAAAACAAATTATGCGAAAAATAATTTCCACTACTACAAATAGTACTTTTCACTTTTTCAATTCAAAGTAGACTAACTCGAAGAACTCAAATTCTCACTTTATGTAAAATTTAACTCAATTCATCAAATTCCCATGACACTATACTGAGCATACTCCATACGAAGAAAAAATAATTAAATCAGGTAAATAATTCTTTATTAGTTCTCGGATATGAATAGTAAAATATTTAGACAAATTATTTGGAATTTCCAAAACTATAATTCTATTTAAATTATCCTTTGCAAAAATTTCCCTCTTTTATTACAATGGTCCAGCGGTAAACTTAAAGGTTCAAAAGATTTATATATATTTTTTATATATTTTTATTTTATTCATACACAAATATGATATATACTAAAAAGATACATTTTATGACCCAAATTACCAGCCCAAAATTCCAGAGTATGTATTGAATGATTGTATGTATTATTTACTTTGTATAATAGTGACCATAAAAAAGGTTTGGTATTATTATAATATAAAATTTGGTATTATTATATTTTTTTCAGAAAATGTTATAATTAAAAAAAGAAAATATTAATAAGTAGGTAGGTTACCCTGTATTAACTCTATCTCTCTTTCCTACCTCTCACTCAGAGCTTGGCCGAGTCAACTCTTGCCCACCTCTGGGGTATAGGTACTTAGCACGTGGTGTGTTTACTTTTGGAATAATATATTATCTGATAGGTATAATAAAATTATGTTATATATATCGCGTTGCCAAAACAATTTTATATCTATAATCAAATAAATGTTTAGGTGGTATATTATTTTTGACTTTATTAGGTATTGTATAAAAATGGATAATCAGTTGTGATAAACATAATTATTATGGAAATTTATCACGAAACACCCAAATAGGCTCGCCAAAAAACTATTGGATTGAATAAATGACACGTAAAGATACGAAATCTTTTTAAATATGAATATATTTCGAAAATAGGAAAAATCAATGAATTAAAATAATCAAAAAGGTTTAAAAGAAGAAAAGCGCATCGTTGTTCGGTTCTGTGTCGTAGATTTTTTGTCCGCGCCGTGAAAACGTCCTGTAAATGATCGGTAGACGTTTGAACTATCGTTGTTTTATTCTGATGGATCAGCTACGTAATTGCTATGCACCGTTATTTCATTCCATTTTCGTTGCTACCATAGCTTTCGCATCACAGCACTGAATTTTTTAGACTTGTTGGATTCTTTTCGACGCGAACTTTCCTCTGATATACGTTTTCTATAATTCCGTGCATGTTTAAGTCATATGCGACGAAATCTTTTATTTTTTTTGAAATTTTCAATTTAATACCGATTTTCACTTGTATTCCGGTGAATACTTTGTCTTCTAGTAGTGCTCTACAATGACACCAATGACACCATAATCCTAGCTAAACGCGTTTCCACACTACACAAATTTAAAAATTTTCGCAAAGTAAATTCCTAACCAATAACACGCAGGCGCAAATGCAGGTATAACGACGGCAGAGGCAAAACAAATACAGCGTGACAGATACGTAAAATATGATCTATATGTTGTGGGCCCAACCATTGTAAACGCATTATTAGTTTCGAAGTTGTTAGCGATTGGAAGCTTACAGTATTTCGTCACACAATAATGTTCGACTGACCCCCTGTGTAAAGAGCGGATACACGTCAAACGTTAACACAACTACTTTAAAATAGAAAACCTTTAAATAATACCACTTACATGGAGCAGATACTACTTGGAAAATTTTATTTCGGTATGGAACGCAATGAATAACGAGGCTGAATACCTATTGAAATAAATTTATGATTTAAGATCAATTGATAACAGGAAATTAAACAAGATTTGATGCTTATGTATGCAAATCATATATAATTCTTTTTAACTGCGATGCGAATCTTATCAAAATATTTTCACATATTACCGCACCTTTTGTATTTTTTTGTCAATTTTAATTGTAGGTTTCCTATAAATATTTTTTTATTAATATTTAAATTTTATATTCTTGTATCCACTTCAATCCTTTTCTGAATAATTTATTAACGATTTTTGTCAATATTTAATGTTATTTATATGAGTAACAATTATATGTTTTTACTAGTTAAAAAAATTATTTTTTCATATCATTAAAATTAATTATGATTATTCTGTGCGTGATTAGTGTACCTAAATTTTATATATCCATAAAAAAGTAAAATCGGCCAGCTATAATAAACTTTAATTCAACCGTATTTAACAATTTCTATATTGAAATCAACTGTACTCTCTCTATTTCGGAGAATACTGCTTCGATTTTGGTATTGGGTGAAACATATAGAGGTCTCTAACGTGTTTCCTGTATTGTATGTGTCCTACAATACAGGAAGCTATTTTCGTAAATTGCATATTATGCTTCCTTGCTTAATCCGATCTCTTTTACTGTGGGTGTAGGGATTGGAAGAGAGTTGACCATTTGGAATTGTGAGCAACACTACTCAAGGCGTTTGAAAGAGAGGGGCTACTCTTTCTCACTGCTTCCATCACTTTCTCCTGGCATCCAAATCATATGTCTAAACCAGCGAAGTTGTGAGGTCTGGATAAAAGTCAGAAGGAGTTCTACTTTGGGGGAGTCTTGAAGGTTTAATTTCGGATTCTTTATCTTCTTGTTCTTTCCTCAACTCGTTTGAGGTATGTATTTAATTAATGTGGCCTGTAGTCTTGTTTTGTGTTTGCTGGTCAGGGTCCCTGTTTCGCACTGTAAATGAGTGTAGGGCCGAAAACGGTCTTGAATACAATCACCTTGGTGGGCTTGGAGATAAAATAGTACCTTTTTGTACAAAACTCTGCCAAAAATTAAAATTTCAAATTCAAATTCAAAGTACGAGAGCTATACATATCTATTAACAGATATAATTTAGTTTTTTTAATTTCGGATGAATCTATCATGAGTTATTCTGACTACGCTAAAAAAACTTTATTCTGAGGGGTCACAAGAAATGAGGTCCCAATGGCTGAATTTCCAAAACTTTGAAATGAAAATTTCACAAAATATTTGCCAAATGTTTATCTTTAACATGTTTAAAGGTTGAGTAAAATATAAATAGTAAAATATTTATTATATTAGAAAAAAATTTGAGAATCTATACTCTTTTTTAAGCCTTCGAAACCTGATATAACTGAGGCTGATATGACTTCATATTAGATGATGTATTGTATATTCAATGCGATTTTATTATAGGAAAGACCGTTTTTGAGAAAAATCAATCTAATCAATTATATTAAACATCAATTCTATAATTTCGATCTTGTTCATTATATAATTGGATATTGACCCCAGAATCTTTATATGTGATTTTGTTGTTTTTTAGTTTTTAATAAATCTTTAATTTTTGCTATCACCATGTATTGATTATGATGAATATTAATTAGATGAACTTGTTCAATGCGTAAATCAGACATTTACAATAATTAACGCTTAACGGATATTTCAACTATTGAAGTTTATTTTTAATTATACACGAATATGTCATTGGTAACCAAACTTGTTTTTGTAAAATTTGCTTTCAATTACAAAAAAATGTTAATTCTAAGTTAAGTTATATATTTGTAATCACTTAAGTATGTATGTATCCCTCTTAAAATTATTTGGATAGATTGAAAGTAATATAAATTTAAATATCTGCTACTAAGATGAATTGATGATATGCAAAAAAAAGTATTTCCTACATTAAAATATCGACGTAGTTTCTATTTCTATATTTGACCGTGACATTTATGAAATCAAATATTTTTTTGGCAAATAAAAGAATTGTTTCCATGCATTTGTCAAAAAAGTCTATTTATATCCATGGATACCTACTACCGGACTCCACACATCAGAGTTATAATGTGTTAAACTTAACCTGTTTTTTATTAGCTTGGCTTTATAAGAATTCAAGAATATGGCACCATCTTCATGAACTCATGATGGAATTCGAAAATATGCTAAAAATTACAATTTTTGTGGAAGCGATGGTAAATTTGAAAAATCAAATAGATCATTGTTACAAATTGGGTGGGAGCGTTGGTAAAACATGATAAATTATGTTTTTGAACCATAAAAAAATTTATATAAAAAAAAACTAAATTAAACTTTTTTTTCTTAGTAGGCAACGCACCAAAAAATAATTAAAAGATTGTAAGCGTTCGAGTATCATTCTATAATATTTTATTCTCTTTGGTTTTTAGTGCGTCATCCACTAATAAAAGCTTGTATTTTAGTCTTTAGGAAAATTTAAAATTTAATCTATGGTTATCAAACATCCATTTTCTACACAAATTTTAATTCAATGTACTTTTAAATAATGGCATTCAATAGTTCCAGTAATATCTAAGAAGTTTAGCCATAAATAAAATGAAAATTCGTTACACAGGAGTTGCGTCAACTTAGCGAATTTCCTTAGTTTACATTAGTTACTCTCCATCGGCCACAATTATAGTCTAATCAAAATGAAATGTCGTATCTGATTATTAATAAATAGTCAAGGGGAAAGAGGGCATAGAGAAAGAAGAAAACACAAAATATCTCTCTTAATGTCAGAACAATCGAAAAATGTATAAGCACTAAAGTTGTAGAAAATTATATTTGCTACAATTCACTTCCAGATCATTTTTCTCAAACTCTAACGTGAACAGAGATATTTAGAATTTTAACTTTCAATCTTAAACTGTAAATATTTCTGTAAATACAGAAAAATAATAAGTGACAAAACTAGTAAAACAAATTACCTACAACTTTACTTCTTATAAATTTTTCGATATTTAGAATATTAAGGGAGATATGCTAAATTTCGTGTTTTCCCCTCTCTCGAAACCATCTTTCCCCTTGTCCGATTTTACCCATTGCGACCTTGACCTTTCAAATACCAAAAGCGCCTCAAATACCAAATTAAATTATAATCGAAAACAAACTGTGACCGCTAGAGAGTTCACAGACATACAAATGTATTATATATATATATATATATATATATATATATATATATATATATATATATATATATATATAAACATAATATATAAAAATTTTAACGATGGTGATTTTTAACATCTATTAGGTAGGGTCGATGGACATTTGAAGAAAATTTTATGAAATTCCATCATTGGTACAAAAACAATAGCTGCATTTCTTTTCAAGGAAATTTGCTAATAAAAGCTCAAAAATTCAAAACAAGGAAAATGGAAATTCGTAAAAGATATACAATACATGTTATTGTAGGTTTATTTACATCTGTTTTATATGTTCATAGGTTGGCACAAATTACGAGGGAAATCTGAAGCTTTTGACATTGTTTTGATATTTTAAATGGCTGCCTATTGAGTATTTTTTGATTTAGGATTTTAAATAATACGTTTATTTTATATTGACAAATCCTGCTCCCGTTGCTCTGTTTATTTTTGAGCACGTCTAATACAATATCACTCTTGAGATTATGGCAAATTTAACGATCCAATTTATTAAAATCCATTCAGCCATTTGAGTGTTACGAAGAAAACAATTTTGGACAAAATATACTTTGAATACTAAACTTCAAACTGCCGTTTGATCGTGTAACATGTGAAGAGAATTTACCAGGAAACCCCATACTCAAATACGTCTAGTTCATTCTTTATAAATGTCTAACATAAATCGTGACATTAGGATACTTTTTAAAAAAAAATACTATAAAAATTCTTCGATAGAAGTACCTAATTACTAATATTATTGTAGGATAAAGTAAAATCTCATTTGCATTTAAATAATTTTCATACTAATTAAGCTCTACGTGTATGATAACCCAGTATGAAAGAGTGTATTAATTAATAGCACAGTAGCAGGTGCATATAAAGCTGCATATATTAAATTTCCCGCTGTTAGTATTGTGTTTTTGTTCCAACTATCTAAGATAAGTTTAATTCGACGTCTTCAATTTATTTATCATTATTTTCAAACGTGTCTTTATTGAATCATAAATATTGCATTTATTTATTTTAATAAAAAATATTTTTATTTTCAATTAATTTTAGGTACCAAGGAAACAAATTATAATCGAAAAATGTTTGTTGTGAAAACATCTATAACGAGACTAAACAATATTTTATATGGGGACCAGCCACGCTTGTAACGGCGTTGAGTGTACTTGGAATTGGCAGGTTATGGGTTCGAATCCCGGCATCGGCAGTTTGTCAATTATTTAAAAAAAAGAAAAAAGGGGGCGGTTAATTGACTAAACTGTCGGCGTATGGACAAGAACGAAGTAACTGGCTATGCTTGTGAAGGTTTTCTGAAGTTTCCTTCACGAACTCCAGATGGGTATCGGCATAGTTCCTATCAAAGCCGGCTGTAGCCGCACATCCTACCAATTCCTAGTCTACACACAAAATTCCTTCCACTCCCCTCACATCTTCACATCCTTAGGCATCACAATGGACCTTATGGTCGAAGTGTGTCCCAGCCTCTACAATCTATCTATCTATCTGGGGAGTAAAATGAAATTTCAGATTATACAATCTGAGGTTTTTTTGTTAACGATCGGCTATACGACAGTCGGAAATCATCGGTCTTCGTGTTTTAAATAAGTATTTAACATTGTTTATGAATATAACCTTTTCTAATGGCTATATCTTTAATATAGTTTCTATAGAAATATTTGCGTTAACAAAATTTTGAAAATAAATTATTATAGTCAATAAAGTTAAAATATAAAAAAAAATTATCTACGGTTTAAAATGTCAAAATTTAGAGAAAAATAATTATTTGACATAAATTTCCTACAATAATTTTATAAAGTCCTGTCAACGTTGGATTTTCAGCTAGTTGGGCTAGTTTGGCTAGTTTTCTCATCATGCCTGAGTTTCGTATTCAAAACATTTTTTTATTAAATTTCTTGTGTCAGGTTTTTTAATAGAAAAACTTAAAAAAATCGAAATTCGTCTTAAAATAGCTCATTTAACATTCTTTAAAATGGACAAGATGCTTGAAATAGAAACCTGAGTTTAATCTAAATTTCCTATAGTATTTGAAATATTGGTATATCCCCTGTGAAAATGAGAATCGCGAACTAAAACAGAAAAACTGGAGAACATATTACAAAATTGGTTCAAGTCATTATTCACAGAACGAATTCCGAAAAATAAAAAACAAACTGAACATAGTATATTAAAGAATCTACAAAAGTTGTAAAAATGACAAATGCTGCGCTCTACATTTTTAGAAAACCGAATGAAATCGGTCCAAATTTACTATAAATACTTAGAATATATACCACTCTTGAACACAATCCTAAAATCACGTGATGTTCCAATTTTTGACCGGATGGAATCCGTAAAACGGTGAAACAATGAATCTTAAATGATATATATTGGAGATAATTATTATCTAATATTTAATTGTTATTAATTCTTAATAGTAAATGTTCAGGTCTGTCAACCTGGAACCCGACTTTATCGGATTTAGATTTACCCGTACTTAGATGTTTTCTGGGGCATTTATAAATACATAAAATTTACCAATAAATAATAAATTTTTTTTGGTAAAACTACAGTAAACTACAAACGATTCTAGAAATACTCCAATAATTATTTTCACGATACTATCATTATCTTTTATTCGAACACAATTAATTGTTTTATTTTGATGAATCTTGTTACTACAAACAAATGAACCTTACTATAATCAATTGTAGAGTTTGTAGTTTGTTAATAACATCTTTTTTTTCGCTAGTTACACGTATATTCCTATACTTAGATGTTTTAATCCGATAAAGTCGGGTTCCAGGTTGACGTACCTTAAATATTTACGATACTAACAATATTTTTCAATAACAACAAATGTTGAAATCAGTACACTTGGCCACATAAGTTGATATCGGTTTTAAAATTTTATAATAGATTTGTGCTTTATACATTCGCTTTTCGAAAACAATTTTCGAATAAAAGTTGTAACTATATTTATAATGAACCACTTTTATCCGAAACATTTTTTCGAAAACCGAATCAATAAGGCACAAATCAATTATAAAATTTTTAAAACTGACATCAACTTGTGTGGATCATAATACATATACTTATAATGTTTATAGTCCTTTGTCTTTGGTGTTTATGACTGACAACGCCTCAATATGGAATTTTATGTATTTTTCTTTACTGTTCAACATTACTTAAAAACAAACTGATTAAATCATTTTATTTTATTTGTTGTATATCCGTGCATGCAAATCGTTGAATTTACATTATTACAGTGCGTGCCAAACGAAAATAGGTTAGGGGAAATATGTTTGCCATTTCAGTACAGTAGCTCATGTTAATTTAACCACCTTGGTGATATGAAAATTGAATTTTTTGTATTTAATTTAGTACACGAACACAATAATATTTATTGTGAACAGCATATTTAAATGTTAACAGTTTAAGGATGTACGAGCACTGAAGCTTCAAAAAGATTATGGCTTGATTTTTTGTTTACATGTATAAGTTGAAGTGCATGTAAATCAATTTTAAAAGTTTCGGAGGGGTTACGGGGGTCTTGAATTAATTATTTAATGCTAAAGTTCGAGTTTTAATACATTGCTCTTATGGAGAAACCCATATTTTTACACAAATTTTGATAATTTTCGTATGGAATAAAATAAGACGAATTAAAAAAAACTATGCAATAGAAAATAGAAATATTAATAAAGAGATTGATCTAATAAAATTCCGGTATAACTGGCCAAAAAAAAAGATATTTTCGGTAAATTTTATTTCTGTCGGTGGTAGCTTAATTACCCGAAATCATAGGTTTTTTTCTTAAAAATCTTTTTTGTTAAGCCCGGTATGACGGACCTAAATTAAATACACTTACGACAAAAAATAATAAACATTACTGTGAACTTTTATGAATGTACTATATAAGATTTTGAAGAATTTTATAAATGGACTATACATTAGCGCTCGTACATCCTTAACGTTTAATTGTAGGTTTTTTTAACGTTGAATTTATTTTTAAAGATTTTAGCTGAATACTGAATTATTATTTCCAAAAAAGCGAATCAAACGGAAGTTACTGTTAGACAGGTACCTATACTAGGGAATATAAGTGATCTGATATTTGTGAATTAAGATTCTAAACATTAAGATTTTAAATTTTTCAATATAGCCTAGCCTTGGATGCCTGGGATGAGTAAAAAAGGCGGGATTTAGTAACATATTTTACTCATCTAAGAAATGCTAAATTTTGAGTCTAGTTTTCCGTACAAAAATAATTTTATTCAGTATAATTTAGGTCTTTGTAAAATTATAACTGTTTTAGTTAAACAAATGTTGTCTAAACCTGGATCCGGAAGTGATTTGGTTTCAAGATGAAACATTTGTTTTGTGCCAGAAATCTTGAAATAATATGAAATATTACTTCTTCTTGAACAACCAATATCTTAGCATTAAATTATCGCACGATCTATTCATATTTCACAAAACTACAATTTTTCAACACTACTTTTCGAAAACGAAACAAAATAATCTTCCTATATAGATCCATTTAGTTCTGTTGTTTATGGACATTATGGAGAACAAATGAATATTCCACATACAGAATGATCAAGAAACTTATTTTGCACATCCAATATCTATCTATATTACATGGACTACAATTAATGCGTGCACAAATTAATTTTTATTAATAGAATAGAATGGAAATAATCTGTATTTGCAATAAAGCTGACAGTGGTTGGTAACAATAACATAAAAAAATATATCAAACATCGTTAGGTAATGACCATAATACAATAAATAATAATGGCCATAATACAATACCGAATTTTCTCCTTTTATCATAAGCATGGATTAATAATGATGAAGACATTCCTGTACCTAATTTCAGCTGTATAGTGAAATCCACTGCAGAGTATGGCCACACAGTTTATGTGACAGACAGTGTGTGTTTTAGTGTGTCTGTTGTGTATGCTTGCTGGACTGTTTTGTACTGCATTATCATGTAATGAATGTGCGTTAAATATGTTCATTGTTGTCTTAAGCTTAGCATTACTTCTAACAATTGGAAATTCTTTTTTGAATATCCCTTATAATATTTATGTGGATTGTTTAAAAATAAATGATAGTATTCTATTAACGGTATAACATATAACAACAATCCACACAAATTAAAAGAAAATTAAAACCCCAAAAAGAACAAAAAATAGAATTCCGACAAAAAAAAAATGTTGAACCAACGGTTCGAATATTCTCCACTATTTGCTAAACAATATCCGAGTCGATTGTAGAAATCTACCCGTGTATTTTCTAGCACTAGAGAAGAAATATTCGCATAATTGTCAACAATTCTTTGCCTATTCCAGCCTATTCCGCGAATAGATAGATCTGTGTTTTGAGAAAACCACTCATAAGACGTTCCTGGAAAGTTTGTTCTAGGAACAGCCTTACTATCATGGCATTGTGTGCCATAATATATGGTTGCCCCCCTAATCATCTCGTTGGAACTATATAGATTCCAGGTCTAAATTAGGAAGAGCTCTAACAGTTGGCAAAATATTATTTCGTAACAAACTCAAATATTTTTGAGAATCTAAAGATCTGTCAATGAAGAATGGTCCTATAATATGGTCACCCAATATTCCAGCCCCGACATTCAGTTTCAGTATGTATGTGTATGTATGGTTTTATAGTAAATATTTTATTTATATATTTAACATCAATTCCCTATTAACTGAAAGTCTTCCAAACATTATGCAATAGAGTCAGATCAGTGCAACATCTCTCACTCCGATCAGACTCTCATAACGCGCCGTTAATTCACTTTTCACAAACGAGGACAATTTTGTTGTTGTTTTTTTTTTTTAAGACCAGTTTATTGTTCAATAAAAATTATTTATTTATAATATTATTTCTATAACTAAAGGCATGATACCATTTTCAGGGTTAAATGTAAATATATTTATGAATATTGTAATATATGAAGTATTAAATGCGAATTAACTACAATTATGCATTGTATGTTTTACATAAAAATACATATTTACAATAAATCATATGTGTTGCAACTATAAACATAAATATATCCTATATCGTATATGCATGTATGTGTTCAACCTCTTTCTCTCACAAATAATTATATTGTTAAATATGATATAAAAAAAGTAGGTATATTATTCATAATTTTTTTTAATATTAATTTAAAAATTTAATTTATGCCTTATATAATGTATGTGCGTTTACATTAAAATCATTAACTTCTTAATAATACTTCTTCCAAGTGTTTGTTTTTTATATTTAATTATTCTGTTTTGTCGTGACAATTCTAAATGATGGGAAATTGCATGATAAAAGTGATTTCTAAAAAAAATGCACGATAATTCAATTTATTGAAATTTAAAGAATTTCTTCAAAGTATTACATTGCTTAATTGACCAAAACGGAAAAAAAATTAAAACTTATGGGCTTGTGACGATGCTTAGTATTATACATATGAATGATAGTAGCACGGAAGTGCGACAGGCCGAGTTTAACGGGTTTTTTACCTTTGCGCTTACTTAACTTTTGAACGAGCTACAGTGCTGATTTTTCGAATATGTTAATATTATTACTTGGACGAATCATGAACAAGTCATAAGTCAATATGACTTTAGAATGTTTAGACTATAATATATGCAAAATGTCTTTTATTGACCTTAATTTTATTAATATTTGTTTATTTGTGTATACTTAAGCGTCAACATAACGATGTTTGTCCAAATTCCTTTCGGTTACGTATGACAAACTGTAGAAGACTTTAGCGTATACTACTCAGACAAATTTCATTGTCCTTGAATTTTTAATTAAATTAAATACTGATATGAAAAAATTAACTCGTCAACCAGGAATCGAACCTCGAGCCTCGGATATCTAGTCCAGTATGCTTCCGCTACACCAAAGACGACTGTGACGTAATAGCCAACTTTTTCATATCATTCTTATTTTTATTTATTTAAACAGTATTACTTCTGTCGAAGTTATTTAATATTTGTTTATTTTATTAATTTTGTCCCAACTATTTATATAAAAATAGATCCATTTAATATTCCAATCATAAAATATCAACTATACAATGTTTGCCATAATTCTAACAATATGAGATATTGGTGCAAAAATTATCATAAGCAGTTTAGATACACAACGGACAAAGGTCAGTTAATACACTTTTTATGATACACACTGAATATGTATGCTAGATAGAGATAGATTGTAGAGGCTGCCCTGGACAACGCTTCGACCATAAGTAGTGTGGAAGGAATTTTTGTGTATAGACTAGGAATTGGTAGGATATGCCGCTGCAACCGACTATGGTAGAAACTATGCTGATATCCATCTGGAGTTCGTGAAGGAAACTGCAGAAAACCTTCTCAAGCATAGCCGGTTACTTCGTTCTTGTTCATAGTACCATCAGTACCATCCATGGTGTAACAGGTGCACACTGGGATAGAAATCCAGAGTTTGACATCTGGTGGATGAGTTAATGTTTTCATATGAATATTTAACTAAATTCCAGCTTTCCATGAAGTATCCTAGAATTTTATGATCATCAGTGATTGGTTAGGTCAAAAAATCAACGTTTGCGTTATAGTAAATTAGCAGAGATATAATAATAGAATTTGGTATACTATATGGAGACGCACAAATACCTTCACGATTTTTAAATTCAATAATTCTTTCTGGAATTAATATTTATTGAGTTTCTCTTTTTTAGATTATAGTAAATACTTAGGAGTTTCGATATAGAGCGATACCAGCCTGCAGAAAGGATAAATATGGTAACTTTTTATTTGGAAAACGGAAGAAGCTTTATTTCTACTCAGAGAAACTATCGATCATATTTTAATGTCAGAAATGGTCCGTCTAACCATACGATATTACAGATTATTTTTTTGGGGTTATCTGAAAGAAAGGGTTTATGTAAACAAGCCACAATGCTTGGAACAACTGAGAATATTAGGCGAGAGATTTTTGGGATATCTTTACGAAAGGTCCGATGTGCTGAAAAGAGCTCATAGTTTTCAGCGCGAAAGGGGATATCATTAGTTAAACATCATTTTTCGTAAATAGTTGGAAAAAAAACTTTATATTATGAGTTGCAAAATATAACTTTTCTTACCTTCTCATATACTTTTTTTAATTTAAAGTCGTGCAGGTACTTTTGCGCCACTTTGTACATAAACTTGCAAATTTGCAACAGTTCGACAGTTGTCCGAATCGCTTCAAGAATAGCGTTGTGTTAGCCCTCGGTTAATATTGGTATACATATAAAAACATTCATTTTGAATAAATATTTGTATATTAAATACAAATATCTTAATGTTTTGCAAACACTGATGCAATGATTTCTCAGAAATGTGACGCGTATGAACACATAAATTGGCCTAAATCAAAAAGATAAAAATACATATCTTGACCTATAATACCAACCGCGATATTATTTATGTATTTTTATAGTCTTAAGGTAGACCGGACAGTACAGTACATTTCATAATAAACAGAAACACTCTTTTTAACAGAAATGAAAATTTTTAATCTGAAAATTAATTATTTAAATTTAGATAGCATCTAACATCAATAGTAATCGGATTTGTATAATTATTTAATTACTGAAAATAATAAATAATCGTCTATTGACGATTATCTTGACGATTTGATGAAAATTTTCGTGAATTTTTTATCTTTTTTTTACAAAACACTTCGTCATACTATTTTTTTTTTTAATTTTAACGTAATGTACGATATTTATTTTATAAAAATAGAAGTTTTTTACTTTTTAATTTATAGAAGGTGGAGCAACATTATCGAAAATGTATGCATTCATTCAACATTTGCTATTCACAACATGTTAAAATTCCTATTTTTAATAATTAATTACATGAAAACTCTTCGTCAGATTTTTTTCAAAAAATTATTTTATGCGTATGAGATGCAATTAATAACATATCAAAAATTCAGATTTTTATCTATACATTGCCGATTTTACCTATACATGTGTCCGATCAACCTTAATACATAAATACATTTTTGTAAAGCATGTGATTTCACTTTAATGTTTAAAACAACAAAATACAACAATAAATTGTATAATAAGGCCACACAAATATTAAAATGCAAGAAGAAGGTTGGATCAATATTTCAAAACAATGTTTTTTTTTTAATTTAAAAAAAAAACAACCTACAAGCTGTATTGTTTGTTATAATTGTTATAAGAAGAGATGTTTACTATATTATTAAAAGAGTAAAAACTATTCATGATAATATTTAAGAGATAAATATCACACTTAATGAATGAATGCATGCATGACATTATGGTATCTCTCCCGAAGAAGTATATTGAAACACGTCTATGTATATATCATAATTACATTGCAATGGATTCGTAAAATAAATGTATGTATATAATTAAATATATAATTATTTATTGAATTTTTAAATAAATGCATTATAAATTATGTATTATGTAAACTACATTTTGATTAAATTCATTTTCAATTAGGTTAATGTAACAATATTTACTTTATTAAGCATTGTAATATTACGGTATGAATGCTTTTTTTTTTTTTAAATTTTGATAAATATTATTTACTAGCCGTCCAGCCAAATCCAATGGGCTTATGAAAAAAATGTTTCACGCAAAAGTTCACACGGAATTCACTTGTTTGGCACTATTAAAAATATAAGGTTAGGGTACATCTTCCAAGTAGAAGGGATACATGAATTCAGAACTGTAATAAAAAATAGAGTAATAAAAAACTATTATTATCAGTGTTTTGGCATCTATAGTATAGATAGATAGATTGTAGAGATTGCCCTGCACGGGCTACACTTCGGCCATAAGGTCTATTGTGATGCCTAAGGATGTGAATGAATTGTATAGACTAGGAATTGGTAGGATATGCGGCTGCAGCTGACTATGATAGGAACTATGCCGATATTCATCTGGAGTTCGTGAAGGAAACTGCAGCAAATCTTCTCAAGCATAGCCGGTTACTTCGTTCATGTCCATACGCCGACAGTTTAATTGACAAACTGCCGATGTCGGGATTCGAACCCATAACCTCCCAGTTTCCAAGTAGGCATCCTTGTGGGAGGTGATTTTTAAAGGTTTAAAGAATCGAAAAAACAAAAATTTCGATTTTTTGAAAATTGTAAAGTTTAGTCCTACCTTTATTTAGAAATGAATTAATGTTAGCGCCATCTAAGCAAAATACTTCAAAATTAAATAATTTTTTAAGAAGTTTCACTTCTATTACGTGCACGCGCATTATTATTATTTAATTAATAATAATATAATTAATATTTATTAAGATTCATTCATTTTTAAGCCCTTATTTCATTTTTTTTTAAACACAATTGTCCAAACAATACATTTAATTCACAAACAATAAAATAATTTTGAAATATTGTTCACCTAATTTTTTTTCAGACCAACATTTTTTTGAAATAAACGATTCATTATAAAATCCAAACTAGTGAAATACAATTGTTCAATATATAAAATATATAAATAAAAATCAATCATTCATTATTGAGAAATAGTTTGATTATTAACAATAAAATGTGTAACGAATTAAATAAATATCATTGAACTATCATCTACTAAATATGTAAAGTGTATAATAATAATAATATTCTTCTTCTTTATATTAAAATTATATTTATAATCTTGCTTTTTATATCTTCAAAAAGTGGGTCAAATAAAAGATTTGTCATCTCTTCGCATCCACATTTCACTATAAATATTCATTCATTAATCAACCTAACAGAAATTATATTGTCTAATAATAATCTTCAATTTTATTATGTAGAATTTAGTATTCCGTAACATATTCAAAAATATTGTATTCAAATGCATGTATTATCGACTATTCGTAGTTAAAAGCAAAGTAGCTGACGTCTGGTGTAAAAATCCGTAATTAAAGCAAGCTAGGTTTAAGAAAAAATTAAAATACCATTTGCTATAATGGAATACTCTAAGCTATATTATCCTAAAGGAATTGTGAAAATGTAAACAAACAAACGACTAAATTGTGTAATTTTTTGTTGATATAAAAGTTACAAACATTGTTACATCTAGCCTCACTAACTTAAGGATGTTCCAGCATACCACCACTTTTCGACAGATTGTGCTCAATTTTTTTCCGCAGGCCAAAAATGAGGTTTTCTAATAAATCCCAAAGTTTCAGAATTTTTGACCGTTTAGAACGCGATATAATTAATATCAAAGTTATCATTCTCTCTCACTCTCTCTCATTAGAAGCATGTAAAATTTGCTTCGCCCAACTATTATCTATTGTATTAAAAAATACTATTGCAGAAGAAATACTCGACAGAATATAAAAAAAAACTACGAAAGTAAAGCTAAATATTTATTATATAAATTTAAAATAAAAATCGTGTGTTACCGTTTTGTTTTCGAAATATAAAAGATGAAAATTATTCTTCAAAATAACATTATTTTTGAACAGTGTATTTGTGTTGTGTATGTGTGTTTATGTATTTGTGCTATAATAAAATGAAACCGGTTTTTTGTTCTGATTATATAACACAGTGCTGGAAGTCCTTAAAAAAAAGAATACTTTAAACACTTCTAAACACTTCTAAACTACTACTATCTTTCTCCAATCTATTCAAGTTGTCATTTCATCTTTCTTACACTTTTTAATTTATATGTAATCGGTTAAACCTAACTTATACGTTCGCAACGCTGTCATTTACATTTGCTTTTAATTGCGAATATATATGTGGGGTTTCTTTTTCAAAGGTTTATAGCTAATTAGTATCAGTCCTCTCACAAGTGACACGTCCGATCTTAAAAGTTCCGTACCTTAAAAGGAAAAAACGAGACTGTTCGAAGATCACTTTCGTGTCTGTCTATCACAGGCGGTGTTCTCTAAAACTATGTTACGTAATAATTTAAACTTTGGCATTATGTTAGGTCGTGATGACGCGCATATATGTTATCGATTAACAAAAATTATTTTAGATGAATAGTTTAAGGTATACTTAAAGATATAGTTAAAAATAACCGCCCCTTCCACGAATCTCCCAGGTTTCCAAAGCTAAAGTTAAGATTTTAATAGGTTTAGTAGATATTGAGTCATAGATTATCGGAAAACTGAAGGTTTCTTCAATAGTTAATATATTTTGTGAGGTATTAAAGATTTTCTCTTTTTTTTTTTAATTCGCTCTTTTGAGCCAAGCGCGATCTCACACAGTTAAGGGTTAGTTACTAATACTACAATGAGCAGTATAATATTGGTCTCTAACCGCTAATTGATCGAATATTTGTTGTATAGTTGATGCCTTCGAAGTTTTGTAGATAAAGTGTCGAGCTTTAAGAATCTTAGCTTTTGATTTGATATCGTTTTTTTTTTAATTGTTTTGATGCAAACATACCTTTATTTAAATTGACGAGTAATTAAAACTAGTCGTTATGTTTTATCGAACCCTTAAAGTGCTGATAGATGAATACTTAACTATGTCTATTTTTACTGAAAGGTTTAAAGAATTTCTAATTGAAAATTAAGAATAATGTTGTGAAAAAAAATTTAGGAAGAATATACAATTTTTTTATTTGTATAAATTTTTAATAGTGTTCGTGATTCTTCAAAACAAATATGTAATTATTGTTCATAGCAAGTATTACGTAAATAAAAACAGTATAGGTACTAAGAACATATTGTCTTAACAGACCGAGTTTAGTCACGTTAACTTGCGTATTTATTCATTCTGGTATTCAAAGTAGTGAAGCAAACCAATTAAAAAAGATACCTTCACTTGCTAGAGAAAAACTCAAACTTTTCCAAAAATACTATCAATTCTATACCAAAGTATTAAAAATATTACTTTTTTCAAATTGATTATTTTGATCTTATTGTATATTTGTGTGTATATCTAATATTCAATACCATTTCAATAAAACTCTTCTAGCATCGATAGTTTTTGAGATATGTTCAAAAAAGTAGATTCCTTCTCTTTGGAATCTTTAATTATTTATCACTTTTGCAATTGTTTATGTATGGGTTTAAAATTTTTGCACATTTTTCTAGACGTCATAACTAGTTCATCGAGCTATCACACGTATTTTAATTCGCAGTAGCAAGAATTAACACGTTTTTTAACTTATTGACTAGACTAATATAGAATATCTCTTTTATTATTAGAAAGGTCGAAAAATGTATGAGATTGGTAGTGTAGAAGAGAAAGTTCCAAATAATCCTGGAAAAAAAATTCTTTAATAATTGGTGACCAACAAGATAAAGTCGTAGAAAGTCAATTTTACGTCATCAATTCATTCTGATGTTTTCTTAAACTTTAATATATACTTTAAGATATTTAGGATTTTAATTTTCAATCTTAAATCTTAAAAAATGCTAAGAAACGAAATTGTCGTAAAATTAATTTTCTATAACTTTGATTCTTAGGCAAAATTTGATTTTTCATTCTTATTCATTATTGTATTAAGAGAGATATACCAAATTTTATGTCTCCCCCTCCCTTTAAACAGCCCTATGCCCGATTTTGCTCATTACTGAACTTAGCCTAAATACTCCTGTAAAACATAGTACGGTATGCTTATACTTGGTCTATCTAACGCACTACCTTGCTCTGTGATGAATTTGTTCTATATATATCTTAATATTCAGAGCATATGAAATGTCCACCAATTTCAGAATAACAACTAGAAAACTATAGCTAATAAATTTTCCTACATACATGTTTTATTCATGAACACCATTAAAAGCAATTTGTGACTATGTACTAACAACAAACGAATGAAATGCATTTGAACCATTATATTCATTATTCGGGATATATAATAATCGAATAAAAACGAAACCCGAAATATAATGTGTGACAAAGGGTACATAATGGTGTGTATGTGGCATATAGTTAACGAGGTCATTTTTCACATATTTAATTTATTGAATTATATTGCAACAAAATATAATAATACTACTGCATTATGATTTAATATTTATATTTACTAAATCCATAAATGTTATAAATCCGGATATATTTTGGAACATAAACTAAACCAAATTCAACTTAGCGAATTTCCTTAGAATACATAAATCACTCTCTAGCGTTCATAATTTTAGTGTGATCAAAATAAAATCCCATATGAGTTTAGTATGTATATGAAAGACCAATTTTATTACTAAATGGCATAGATCAAGGGCGAAGGGGCAAATAGAAAGAAGAAAACATAAAACATAAAATATTCTCTCACTCTCTTAATATTAGAAGAATCGAAAAATGTATAAGGAGTAAAGTTGTAGAAAGTGAAGTTTGCTACAATTCATTGCCTTATCATTTTTCTCAAACTCTAATGTGAGCTATTAAGAATTAGAACTTTCTATCTTAAATTGAAAATATTTCTGTAAATATTAGTGTAACAGAAAAAATGATAAGAAGCAAAATTGATGTAAATCTAATTACCTACAGCTTTAACTCTAAACTCCCTTTCTCCTTGTTCGATTTTACCCATTAACGAACTTGACCTTTCAAATACCAAATATTTCAATCGGAATAAAACTGTGACTGCTAGTAAGTCCACAGATACATAAACGTATATATATATATATATATATATATATATATATATATATATATATATATATACATATATATAAATACATATATATATATATATATATATATATATAAATACATATATATATATATATATATATATATATATTCATTTAAAATTTTCATTTGAAAGAACTCACCTTATTTCATTCATAAATAGACAATGTTTAACTGAAAGCACAAATATTTAGTGCACCTTTGAAAATCTTGTAAATGTGAGAAACTAGTTATTTAGTTTCATTTCTTCAGGCCTATAGTGTACATTTCTTAATTACATTTTGACTTTGAGTTTAGAGATTTCTTTTTTTTAATTCTCATATACAAAATTTGATTAAAATAAAATTGTTGCCTGTTAGCTGAACATTATAATTATTGATGCGAATTATTTTGCAATATTTAAAATAATTTTGAAAAAAAATGTATATATATATTTAAATTAATTATAGAAATAAAAATGACATTACAAAGATATTTTTATGCATTTTATTATTTCCATTATTTTCGTTATTAAGTGAATATGTTTGGCTACAATAATATAACACCGTGTTCACTCACATGCTAGCGTACAAATAATTTTTTATGTTTGTAATTTTACGTTACGTAATTTTATGTTTGTAATCGCGTAATTTTACGTTAAGGCGTAGCGCCAAGTATTCTGTGAGATGCAACTAAGTTAAGAAGAATCTGGACAAAACACTGTTTACCACTCTTTCACCACGGCCTGTACCACTACGCGATTCATATGAGAATCAACGGATCATATTATTATTAATATTGCTATTGTTTCAATACTACATCCTGTTGCTATGTACGGTGGTAGTCTACACATAAGGTTATATGATAATTAGTGAGAACTCTAGGTTTTTGAAATAAAATTTCAAATTCGCCCCCTTTACCTAGATCAGTTTTTTGTATTATAAATACGTATTTCGACTACAATGTAGTCATCATCAGTATAAATTTGCTAGTCGTATTTTACTCTTTGACAATTAGAAATAGATAGAAAGTCGAGATCAACAGACAAAATGCGCAAGGCATAACTCAGCACCAATCAGGTGCGGTCTTAGAATAGCATCTAAAGTCGGGCGAACATATATAAGTAGCGCAAAACCAAGATAGTTTGTGAAACTGTCACCAAATTAGCAACAAGTATTACATATCCTGCGACAATATAAGAGTAATTTTAATAAGAGTAAAATTAACAGGAATAAATGTGAATGAAGGAAATTTTAACAAGAGCAATTTCCATATAATTTAAAATTTATTATATTTTAAATCTAGTATATTTTAATCTAGTTAATTTTCTATTTATTTTTATTTTTGTTGATCTCGACTTTCTATCTATTTCTAATTGTCAAAGAGTAAAGTACGACTAGCTACTAGCTGATGATGACTACATAGTAGTCGAAATACGTATTTATAATACAAAAAACTGATCTAGGTAAAGGGGGCGAATTTGAAATTTTACACATAAGGTGTTTAACACAGAATTTGTGTCCTTTTTTAAAAATTGACTGCACATGTTCTTTTGTAATCGAGAGTATTCACAGATGTTTGAGTTAAAATCGTGGCAAAACTATTCAGTTTATGAACAAAAATTTGTAACAAAAGTTGTTTATTTTTAAGAGAGAAACATTTTTGGTCTTCCATTAAATTTTTCTTCTATCTATTACGGTTTCCTCTCCCTTGGTGGAGGGATGCATAGACCGGTTTTGCACTTTCACTCAAAAAAATACAAATTATTTTCAATATTTCATAAAATAATACTCAAAGCAATACAAACCCAAGCAAAAGAAGGGTCGTGTCTGAGTATATGGCCACCTGCGTACCAATGTGTACGGCCCCTCCAATATAATGAACGTCATATATAAGAAAAAAACGCATTTAGAAATCCCGAAAAACGCCGCTTCTGGAACCTAAAACTCAAAAGCTTTGGATTTCTGAGACTTGAATTTGAAATTATTTCACCGACAGCTAATTTCCTGATAACGCCACTTCCAGAACCTGTGGCTCGAAAACCAAGAATTTTTGGAGTTTTTGATCATAAGAACTTCTGATCGGAAGGTTATCTACAACATACTTGAATTTGAGCCAATTTGACCGAGAACCTCATAAGGATTATTCGGGGTCCTTTCAATTCACTTTTTTACTTCATTACTTTTTATACCCGGTATATAATGCCAGGATATATTAAAATTAGTTCCGTTTTTGTAACGGTTGAAAATATTGATCGCAGAAAAAAAATTTGTTATAAGTGTTTATAAAATAACCTAATTAGTCCATTTCCGAAAATGTGTCTGTCCGTCCGTCCGTCAACACGATAACTCAAAAACGAAAAAAGATAGCAAGCTGAAATTTTTTGTATGTGTGTCCTAGAGGTAAAAAGTAAAGTAAAGAATTGGCAAAATCGGACCATGTTTGAGAAAAATGGGCACATCTGCCTATCTTTGAAACCTTAAAAGATAGAACAAAAATTTAAGGACAAAAAAATATTACTTTTAAAAAATGAACTTTTATAAGAAATTTTTATTCATAAATCCAGTATATTCCGGTATTTAAGCAATTAACTCAGTTAGTTGTTGTTTTCACTTGTTTTTTACCAACTCTATAGTTTTATATTTGAATCCTGTTAAAAAACTAGATATAACAAATAATGTAACAACTAACTGAGTTAATTGTTTGAATACCCAGTATATACTGAGTATATACTGAATATCAATGATTGAATTTTTAACAATTCTGCGTATTCGAATTGTTAACAATTCGCTTTCCGAGGAACATTTAATCACAAATTATGAGAAAACAAAAGTTGTTTATTTTAAAAAGAAGAACATTTTTTGTTATTAAATTTTGGTTATATCTCTTACGGTTTCAAAGATATGCAGTTTTGCACAAACATGGTCCGATTTTGCCCATTAACGAAATTGGCCTTACTTTTTTGCACTAGAACACATAAATAAATTTCAGCTCGTTATCTCGTTTCGTTCTTGAGTTATCGTGTCCACAGACAGACGGGCGGACATACGGAAATGGCCGAATTAGGCCATTTTATGAACATATATGCCAATCATTCATGCTTACGATCAATATTTTTAAGCGTTACAAAGTCATGATCAAACTTAATATACATTGTATATTTACATATACTGGGTATAAAAATGTTACAATTGTATACAAAAATAATTTAGCCGCCTGCATGCTGCGCACGCAAAGAACACTGGTCAGGCACGGCCCTGAGCAGAAGTTTATCATTTGAAGTTGCTAGACTAATTAGCACCTTTCCTTAATAGTTCTAGTGATAATAGTGAGTTCTGACTCACATTACATTTGCCTGAAAGCAACACAAAATATAAATACCACCGTGTGACTAGCTAGACCTGTCATAATAATAATAATATAATTCTTTTTATTTTATATTGTATACAAAAATATTATTATTAGCAAATCAAACCGGAGAAAAATTTAATTATTTTCGTAAAGTAATTAATAAATGACTATAATAATTGCATTAATGTTAATGTAATTAACTTCAATAATATTTTGTTATTACTTCTGTTATGACGGCGTCACAATCAGGAACACCCATCATAGTAATTTATTTCATAAGACATCCTTTTTATTTGTTTAAGTATATATATACTTTCACAAAATGTTCTTCTTACAAATGACAACATTTCATAAGATGTACTTTTATCATAAAAATTCATTCGAAATGGTTTTTTTTTGTAGATCGAAGATAATTATTGAGGGGGATCAGTAAATTGATATTTTTATTTTTATTGAATTCCAATAATTTAATAATTACTTTAGGTTGGTTCTTTTAGAATTCCTCACCATTTCATACAAAAATATATATCACTATTATTTCGGACTAAAACATAATAAAATTACGAGCTTATGATAACGATATTCATTTTGATTCCTTCTTTGAAAAAATTCACTAGTCTACTTAGCTCCTGCGTGATAATAAGTAAAGATGTAGCTAGGCGAAACGTCGTCATTCTAGAACCGTTTAAAATTTTGTGGGCTCATTCTCGTATATCGAGAGCTCTATTTGATGGAATTCCATTTTAAATATGTGTTTATTTTTTTAAATTAATAATTTGCATGTTTTGCAACTTCTATAAGAAATATAAAACTTTTATCGCGGTATCTTGGCTCTCTGTAGCCTTCAAAAGGAGCGCTGTAGAACCTACAACAGATTCCGATACTCGACGCAAAAAGGAAACACAAAATACAAGTAGAAGTTTACTAAATTTATGTAAATTGGACAACACGCACTTTTGAAAAAAAAAATTAAATAAAAAAAAAACTCTATGAATTCAAACCTGAATTTAATTTAATTGATTAAAAGAATTTTAATTTTAATTTTTTATTTTTATAACTAACTTTACTTGAACAAATTTAAACTTTACTGTTTAAACTAAACAACTTTTCATTTAGAACTGGTAATAATCGAACAATAGTTTATTTTAAACTGATCTTAAATACAATGTCAATTTTGAACTGATTGTGAACAATAGTTTATTTTAAACTGATATTAATTGATTCAATGCCAATTTTGAACTGATTCTGAACTAGCGATTGCTGCTGCTTTTATACCCATCATAGATCTTTCTAGAAACATGGTTATTGACACTCGAAAATATTGTTTTTGAAAATATATTTTTGTATAGATTTCTCTAGAACAAAATAGTTTCTCAACAACCATGGACACATTCAGAGGGACTGATAATTAATTAAACATGGCTGGGATCCGAACCAGTATCGTCGTGATACCCCTCTGTTAGAATGTCTATTTAATGCGCTCGTCCTCTAGCAGATATTTCTCCAGTTCAAAATTTTACAACATAATATTGTTTGTAAGCAACTTGCTTTTGCGTTTGACTGTATCTGTTTTAGAACAAAAATCTTACTTGTATTTTTATAAAATAAATTGCATTTGATTTCAAAATTTATTTGATTTGTGATTTAAAAAAAAAACTTTGTTTTAAAGATAAAAATAAATCAAAAATAGATCTTATTATTTTCTTTTTGCAATTATAAAAAAACAACTCCTTTCTTGAGGAGAAAAATATTTTCTTTTAAATAGTTTTCTTTCAATAATGTGTTGAGGTACTAAACATTATTTTAATAATTTTCAACACAACACTTAATATTTGTTAATATATAATTTTCAATACCAGACCATTTTTAGTTCTGACAAATTATATTTAAACTAATATAAAAATTAATATACAATACTGAAGTTTGAAATGGAAAATAAAATACAATAAACAATTCACTAAAATGGCATTATTCTGCCACGTAAAAGCCGTAGTCGATGGGACATGAAAAGTGCTACACAATTGGTATATTTTTAACTACGACAACTTGTAATCATATCAGAAAATATAAACTAACCTACACACGCTTAATCATTGTTGAATATAGTAATGGTTTTTATAAATAATAAAAATGAAATTTTAATATCAAAAAAATCAATTGTGTAATTTCATTAATTTATATTTTTATTTTATGTACCATCCAAGGGTACCCACCAAAAATTAATTAAATTTACATTATTTTCTTTTATTGTTTTTATTTTAAGAATATCTCCCATTAATTACATAATGTAAATTTTATATGATAATTGACAATAAACAATATTTCTGTCATTATTTGTCAGTTTTTATTTATATGTTGTAAGGTAATGTAAATATAGAAAGCATTCAAACTTCAGAACTGACGGACAATGACATGCTATATACAATTATGAATAAAAGCGATTAAAATTATGCGATCTGTGTGTATGGTCATAATTTCTGAGAAAAAACCGATTTTTTTAAATTGTACTATGATACAAACCCACATAAGTTGATGTAAGTTTTTAAAATTTCATAATTGATTTGTCATTTATTGATTGGGTTTTCGAAAATATGCTTCGTATAAAAGTTGTTCATAATAAATATAGTAACAAGTTTTATTCGAAAATTTTTTTCAAAAACCGAATAAATAAGACACATATCAACTATAAAATTTTAGAAACTGACAGCAATTTTTGACACCAAGTGTACTATACAATTTTGTAAATGTTTATAAAAAAATTTTAAAAATCACTTTTTTGAACTTTTTTTTTTGAAGCTGCTGTTTTTTCATTAGAAAAGTTTTACCTGCAAGTATTGTAAAAAACGATGAACAAATTTATGTGAGGATAAACTGGTTCCAGAAGCATTGAATGGAACACTTATCTATTTTATACCCAGTATATGATATATATTATATTTTCGGTCTTTGTAACGATTGAAAATATTGATCGTAGAAAAAAGTTTTTCGTATAAGTGTTTATAAAATAACCTAATTAGTTCCTTTCCGCATATCTAATTAGTTCATTTCCTCATTCAAAATTTTTGGTTTAGATGTTTATAAAATAACCTAATTAGTTCATTTCCGCTGACCGTCTGTCTGTCCGTGGGTATGATAACACAAATATGGAAAAAGATAAGGTGATGAAATTTTGTATGTGGGTTCTTGAGCTAAGAAGTGAGAAGTTCTTAAATAGGCAAAATCGGACCCAGTTCTCCCCGTCAGGGGGGTATTCATCTTTGAAACGATAGGAGATTTAAAAAAAAATGTATACACAAAAAATGCTCCTTTTTAAATATAAACAACTTTTGTTTGAAACTTTTTTTAAATAAACTCAGTATATACCGGATATTTTACCAACTCCGTTAATAGTATTTTTCACTTGTTTTAGTTTTTAATTCATAGTTAAGTCGTTTCGATTTGCTGTTCTAAAACAATTTTGTTTTTTAACCCCATTCCCCCTCTTCCAAATTTACATTTTAATAACATATCCATGACGTTCATTTGAAATACACTCGAAATATGAAATTGTAAGAGATTATATTGACAGAATTATATTTTATTTCAGAGAAATTTAAAATAAAATCTTCAAAATCAGAAAATATCCACATTTGCTCGAGGTGACTCGAATGTACGAAATGATTTCACTTAAAAATCACAATTTAATACCTTTGAATGTGACACCGGTGTTAGAAGATAACAACTCATAATTTAGCAGGTGAATTTGCTTTGATTTCTATTCTATATTATCAATAAATATAAAATAAACTATTCGAGAGAACATCTTCTTAAATAGGCGCCAGAAAGAATCAGTTTCAAACTAACTACATGAGATTGCTTCTATTATGAGAAAGAACTAAACTGATATATAGTTTCCGCAGAGAAATTGGTCGAGCAACATGTGGGGCTTAAGATAGCTCCTAACTTCAACTCTATTTTATGACCTAAACCAAGAGAATGATAAAATAATATACGTGATGTATAGTTTTTGCTGAGTAACTGTTCGCGAAACGCCGGGAGCTAAAGATAACTACAAGCTACAACTGATAAAATTACTCACACACTGTATACTACATTTAAAATACGTTAATAAAAAAAATCCATTTCAATCATCAAAGTCGACAAGCAACATCAGCCCACTCAACTAACACTAGTCAGTCGTCCGTCAGTCATCAATCCATCCCACACAAAACTACTCATAATATATAGAGTTTCTTTTGCTAAATAGTACACAGTATTATACAAGGTATAACAAGAAAACCTAACTGCCGAGCCTTAACATATTGTATGTTATAATGGTCTAAGATCCGGCATTAGAAAAACCTTCCCTCATCTGTTAATTGATTGAAATATTATTGAAAACACTTATTGCAATATAAACAATTTGGCAATGTAATGTCTGCCAGGGTAGTTCTGCTGCAATTAACATTAATTATTTAATTAAAAATTTATTTTTTTATAATTAAATCTTTCACGTGTTAATAGAATTTGGCTTGTTAAATAACATAGTATACGAAACGAAAAACTTGGTAATAGCAGGCAGCGCTGCTTATTACGGCTACGGTTACCTGCAGCCAGGTGTTCACAGGTAAGTAAACTCAACCTCAAATGTTAATTGAAAAATATTTAGCTAAATTAAAAGTTTAGAATAATTAGAATACATCCATAACTGGCAACCATCATAAAATGCATTTAAGTCAATTGCAGCCTGTAAAAGAAAATTTTTAAATAATAGAATTTTTTTAAATATACCTTGTAGAGAGGGAGAGAGACTATTGCATTACTCCACGTAACAAACAAGGAAAGTATATGATTCATGCGTATGTAGAGTGTACTCCATTTATAAGTGTATTTATACTAATAGTGGTAATGTATAGAGAATGCAGAGTTCAAGATAAATGGAGTACACTCTACATACGCATAAATCATATACTTTCCTTGTTTGTTACGGGAAATAATGCAATAGTCTCTCTCTCTCTCTCTCTATAAGGTATATTTAAAAAAAATTCTATTATTTTAAGATTTTCTTATACAGTCTGCAATTGATTTTAATGGATTTTAAGATGGCAATGTTAATAAAAACGAGGTATGCATAGTACGAGTATAATGATGAAAAGGAGATATCGATCAAAAAGTCAATAAATAAATAGTATTCCTGAAAAAAACAACCTTTCATCTCCCGGACTATTAAAAGTGAGATCAAGTTCCTGAATGGGAAAAATCGGACCATGTTTGAGCAAAGTGGGCAAAACTGCATATCTTTGAAACGGTAAGAATATAACAAAAATTTAAAGACAAAAAATGGTCCATTTTTTAAAATAAACAACATTTATAAACAAATTTTTTTCATAATTTCAGTATATACCAGGTATAAGCAGTTATAGCTCAGTTAGTTGTTATTTTCACTTGTTTTTGTATTATTTAATCATTTTTGATAAAGTCTGAAAAAATTAGTTAAATTTAGTTTAGTTTTAAGTGTTTCCTTATATCAATAGCTAAAATCTAGATACTGGAAAAACTGACATGTTTTGTACTCACATTATGTGTGATTGGGTGCCCCCATTTGATCTTTGGGGCATACATAAAAAAGCATGCTCAGTGTTAATTTCTTTCCTAGTTAATTTTAAATTTTTTTAACAGTTAAATAGGGAAAAATTATTATTTTATACATACTAAAATTGTTATTTGAGTAAGTTCTGCGATATATCTCGAAAACATAGCCGAATACATATTCATGTCTACACTTTTTGAGACGAGTACACACTATCTACCGGTAGAGTATCTGATTCTTTTTTTTTATTTGTTACATCTTGTGCATTGTTCAAGTCATGCTTTTAATATTTTTGTTGACATGAATATCCAGTGAACTCATTTTATTGTCCTGACTCTGTACTATATATACACTTTTATTATTATTCCTTACTAGTATAGTAGGATTTTTTCAATCTTCAAATAATGTTGAACTGTGTACAAGCAGCTACAATGTTGGAATATGCATTGCATATTTCATTTTCTTCTAATATGTGTGTTTGTTGACTGCATTTTTGTAAACAACAAAGCATTTTATACTTATCTTAATGTGGATATAGCATTATGTACTTCTTTTATTTTCCTGGATATTAGTAGGGTGGTGTTTCTTTTTATACATTGTGTTTACTTCATTTGTAAACTATGTATGAGTTAGATTATAGAAAAGTTTAATTTGAATTTTGTAAAGATCTTTAAAAAATAATTCTTCAAACTTTGACAAACTCCGCAGCATAAACTCGGGAAAATACTGTATCGGAATGCACAACTTCGAAAGGTTACCGGATTCATCACCGGACATTATCACCTACGAAATTATCTGCACACAATAAGACTTCAAAACGGATTCAGTATGTGCAGACTGTGCGGCGAGGAGGAGAAAACAACCAGCATCATCATCTGTTACTGCGAATCTCTCGGTTACAGAAGATACAAGATATTAGGTGCATCTCACCACGAATATATGACTCTTCAAGAAATATGAAAAAGAATATATGACTCTTGCTCCTGGCAATTGCCAAAATATGGTAGATTCGAATCTGAAATTGTGTGTGTGTGTTCTTTTGAGAGCTAAAAAGTAAAGTCAAGTTCGTGAATGGGCACAATTCGGCAGTGCCTCCCCCACTAGAGGAGTAAATATCCATTTTTGAAACCGTAAGAGATAGAACAATAATTTAAAGACAAATATGTTCCTTTTTGGAAAATAAACAACCTTTGTCTGAAACTTTTTAGTCGGATATTGAAGCAATTAACTCAGCTAGTTGTTAGTTTCATTATAATCTATATAAATAAAAATTATATGCTGTTCGTTGGTAAGCGCATAACTTGAGAATGACTGGACCGAATTTTTTAAATGTTCGTAATAGTCCGAATAAGGTTTTTGTATAAAAAAATTGGAAATGTTAAATGAAAAATTAGTAAATTTGGGAAAATTGAAAGTTATTTTTTCTATTTAATAAATAAAAATTTAATGCTGTTCGTTGGTAAGCGCATCCCTTGAGAACGGCTGAACCGAATGGGCTATTTATTTAGTCCAAATAAGGTTTTTAGAGAAAAAAAAATTGGAAAAGTTTCCTAGAAACATGGAAAATTCAGGAAAACTGAAATGCTTTTTTCTTTGGGATTTTTGTAATTTACAAAACGCTCACAATCAGATTTATTAAAATTTGGACAGGAAATCATCTGTTTGGTCAGCTAGTTTCTAAATTGTTTGAGCAGTTTTTTCTGTTATTTTAAAAGAATCGGCGTATAACAATTTCTATAAAATTCACACATTAGATGTGGTTTTTATATGCAACTTGCCTATCTATCGGAGGCATATATTTAATATGTCAATCACATCGGTGTTAATACCTAACACATACGCCGTATACATAATGACAAGGTAAGCATTCTAACTAATTACAACCACAATTAGTGAAGGAAAAAAAGTAAACAAATTCAAAAATTTAAAATAAGAAGACGGTGGACCAATTCCCTAAAAACCATAGGCAACCGCTTACAGGGCATTTCATTTTCGAAATTTACGCGTACTACCTTCAGCATCATATCGAAAGATAAGAAAAATATGATGACATCAACAAAAGTACATTTGATCATGAAAATTGGTATTTAGAAGCTTTTGAGACAGTGGCGTTGTGCAATGGTGGCGGGGCAAAATTTCACAATAAATAATAATAATATCTTGTAAATATTTGAACCGTTTCATATTTTAAGGCGTCAACAATGAGTATTTTTAGGCTCACCAATCTGGCTATCTTGCCTATTGAGCAAGAGGTGTGTGATGCTATAAACATTGATAGTGCAATAAAAGACTTTGCTCTTAAAAAAAGTAGACGTATAAAGTTTTAGTTAAAGACAGAAGTTTTGTTTTTAATTCTAACAAGTATATTATTTTTCAATACAAATATATATATTAACAGTATCGTTCTAGTACTAATTGGAAGTCGATTTGCGTTTTATATTCAATTCGCTAATAACTTAATCTTGTTAATCGTCATGGTGTATATATATATATATATATGACTTTTTTATTTGTAACCTATACAATACACAATAATGATGACTGTTCTTGCCGAAAAGTTCTTTAGAATTACTGTATATTATAGTCTTTTAAATTGAAATACCTAAATAAGAGAGCGGCAAAATTTTCTTCCGCCTCGGGCTGACACCCACGCTACGCCACTATTTTGAGAACCATGTATATAAATCTGCTCGTGACCAGATAATATAAATTTTATCTGCCAGCTAATAGTCTTGCATTTTTTATGGAAATCACTTTTAAAAGCTTTTTATGATCGATGAGTCGGAATTTGAAGAGGTAGGGCCCAGCAACGAAACTTTTATATTTGTATGTATTTAAATGGCTATTAAAACGAAACTAATATCAGCCCATCCACTTTTCTTCAATGTGAAAATGTACACATAAACGTTACTATAAAATATAATATAGCTACAAATTTGAGTAAAATTAGATTTTGGTTACGAATTTTTTAACAATAACTTCCAAAACAAAATATTTCGGGAAAGTTTTTGGTTGGGATCGGTAAGGAAAAAAATTGGGGTAAGATATTGAAAAAATCGAAAGCTATTTTTAAATAGATAAAAATTTCACCATTCAAGATGTCATAGTCAAAAACGCAATCTCGATGATTGATATTCCCAGATTTTTTTCTATTGAGCGTATATTCACCATTGAATTATATGCTTTATCATTTAGTTATGTCATTGATTAAAAATATTGTAAAAGAAAATTGTTCAGGTTCTATTAAATTTTCTGCATCATGACGAACAACCACCTGCAGACGAGATTTCCTATAAAATATATAAATATTTCCGAAAGAAAAATCTCTATTTTTCCACATCCAGCACTCTTCGGTATGAAGAAGGTAATCAATTATATTAACAATTATTATTTATTATATGCTTGGAACTAGAAGGTTGCAAGTTCGATTCCCAACGGTGACAGCTAGTCATTTAAATTATTGGGACGGTTTGTTGATTAAACTGTAGACGTATGGACACGAACGAAGTAACCGGCTATGCTTGTGAAGGTTTTCTACAGTTTCCCTTCACAAACTCCAGATAAATATTGGCATAGTTCCTATCAAATGTCGGCTGCAGCCGCACAACCTGCCAATTCCAAGTCTGCAAACATGTTTCTTGTCCTCCACGCACGTCATTAATGTTAGTGGATTAATAAAAGTTATAAAAAATGAGGATGTTGTGGCCTCTGTTTTAGACCGTGGAGAATCGGAAGTAAAAACCCATAATTATTATTTATTATGAAACAGATAAAAATATTATCCAGACATTTAGTCCAAAAATTTAGGAAAATTATCCACAAATAAGAAGACAAATCGAAAAAGACCTAACTGATCGGGATTGTTACTCGGTTGCGATATATTTTTAAAAAGTATACTCAAAAAGAGAATACTTTTGGTTTCAAGTAAATTGATACATTGTCTTCTTAATTACGGCCAATTTTCTTTATTGAAAATTATCCATAAATAAGAAGACAAATCGAGAAAGGTCTAACCGATCGGGATTGTTACTTTCGGTGGCAATAGATTTTTAAATAATATACTCAAAAAGAGAGAATACTTATGGTTTCCATTAAATTGATCTATTGTCTTCTAAATTACGGACAATATTCTATATTGACCAGACTAAATACCTCAATAATATTTATCTGTTTCATAATATGGAAGATATAATAAAGAATAATTGATTATCTCTCTTTTCAAGAGACCTAAGAACTAATCTCTTCAACATTTCAAATAATAATAATTCAGCAACAACAAAACAGATGAATTAACTGTTGACTGTATACCTATCAGACGAATGATTTACCCACTATACCATAACAAAACTACTTTCTCTACATCACACCTTAAGCAAGGTCGAACATAACATACCAATATATTTAAATCATTTATTATATTATATACTCAAGAAATAAAAAGAATACGAAATATGTGATTTACTGTATACACTGATATCCATCTCTTTATTTAATACATCAAACAATTGTAATAACAAAATTATTAATTGACTAATAAATGATTTTACTAAATAAAGAGAGATATATTACTATTGCATATGAATATCTTTATTTAGTAATTTAATGGTGGGAATATATACAAAATAAAAATTAGGTGGTATTCGATGATTGTCAGTTAAGAATAGAAAATGCATTTATTCGTGGTATAATAAGTCAAGTAAATTATTTATCTCTCTTTTATTTAAGAAATTTTAGTTATTTTTAAATTAAAAATTTTTTGTGTGTGATCCACACCGTACGATGGTGTGTTTTGTTTGTTTGGTTTTTGTTTTTTCGTGGATATACCCCTGAAAATATGATTATGTCATAAATTAATATAATTTATTCCAATTTTACAATGAACAATTTGTATATCAGTTAATGGTTTTAGTTTTAAAATACTAGTTGTAATGAAGAGTACCATCTTACCACCAAAGTGTTAAGTGAAGATAATATAGTAGATATTTTCATATTAATGTGAATTTTTTTTATTATTATTTTTTTTTATGTATAATTTTTAAACATAAATTTTTATTTATTTTTTCTTAAATACAACCACCAACATGGAAAACTTTCTTCATCAAGTGTACTTAGTGCTTCTGATTATTGCAATGTTGTTGACATTTGACTGTTATGTGCAGACAGCAGGATTAACGGGACACACATATTCATCGTCTTCAACATTGAATCGAGGTATAATATTTTATTTAGAGCTTAAATGTTTGTCGACCTATTTAATTTTGTTATAAAACTGTAAACTAATTTAAAAAATCATTTATATAATATATATATATGAAAAATTTTATGCAAATTATATCCATCTTATTTTCAAATATATTTTGTGATATGTTTAAAAGGTTATTCATCTCAAGAGGATGAAAATACTGAAAATAGGACAGCTGATTGTTTTCAATTAGAACTAGAATCGATTCTCGAGTGTGATTAGTATTATAATTTCTGTTTCTTACAATAAAATAAAATAGCAATATTGTATAATGACATCATTATATCATATTGCTATCTTTGTTTAATTTGTACTGTTAAAACTATTTAAGTTTGTTAAATATTCAAACGATTATTTCTCCAAATTTAAGGTTTTTCTTAATTACTTTAAGTAAAATTTGTTATTCTTAGGTTATAGGCCCCACGATACCTGTTGTATCAAAATTGCACCAAGAATGTATAATTAACAGTATTAAGTGGTTTTGTTGACATTTAATCAACCAATTAAAATTATGTTTGGCAATTTGTGATTTATATCAAGGTTACACACCTGACCAGCTGTGCTCAGGAACATCTTGTAATGTTCTTTGTTCAGAGGCAACTGTGCGGATTTATCACAGATTCGTGTACAATATTTAAAGTGCACAATATTTTTTGATGAATAATATGCGAGAAATAATATGAATCGTAATCTTTGTAACCAACTCTTCCACCATTTAGTTTAAAAAAAAGTACTATCAACCACCTACGTGGCATTATTTTTTACACATTTTTCCAATCGATTTGTTCTGAATCCATTTGGTTTTCGACAAAAAGTCTCGTATAAAAGTTATTTGTTAATTCGAATATAGAATAATTCGAAAATAGAATCGATTTGGCACAAATCGACTGCAAAATTTTTAAAAAAGATCACCGCTTGTTATGTGTTATTTTTACTTATACAATTCAATGTCTGTTTGTCTTTCCGTGTTTAAAAACAAGTTTTTTTGAAGAAGAATTCACAATATTATACAGATATGTATAATGTTATTTATTAGAAGAGACATACAAAACGATATTTCGTTATATCGTCTTTAAAATACACCCAGCTTATCTGAAATGGGCATATAATCTTTTCATAATATGAATTGCTCGATTTAACTTTTGACTTCAATAAGCATATAACGGATGTTTTACATAAATTATAAAAACGTACATATATTTTTGTAGAAATACATAAAGATTTTTTTGCAATACAAAATTTTATAACGAGTGTTTTATTTATAACTACTGAAATATAGATCGAAATTTTAAGGTCATTAGATCACTATAAAAACAGGAATGTTTAATATATTAAAATGTATTATAAAATGCGTATAATTTAAAGTTTTAAGCTTTACATGAGTAAAATTTCTCTAATAAGTAATTTTTAAAGTTAATATTTATCACTGTACTTAAATGAAGAATATATTGTTCTTCAATATTAAGTATTATAATGAAAATTAAAACTTCAGAGAAAAAATATGAGTGATTGTTTAGTTTTGATAAAAATTATGGACATTTAAGCGTGAGACTTGATATCAGATGCAACTTTTTAGTTTTGGTATTTGGTAAATAAATAGATCGATATATCTTGGTGTATAAAAAGTATTGCAGTTGAATCTGACTTGCATTTCAGTCTGGCGGGATTCACTTCTCCTATATCTTGGCAATGGCCAAGAGCTTGCTTATCAGGTTTTCCTGAAGGTTCATATATTCGGGGTGAGATGCACTGAATATCTTGTATCTGGTAACCGAAAGATTCGCAGTTAAAGATGGTGTGGGTAGATGTTTCGCCGTCCTCGCCGCATAGTCTGCACATAATGGATCCATTGTGGAGTCCTATTGTGTGCAGATGCTTTTGTAGGTGATTAATCCAGTAACCTTCCGAAATAGTATCATGTTCAGATTGAGTGCGTCGAGAGACAGTCATCATCATCCCTCACTACCCTTGAGGGGACTTCAGTGTCTGGCAAGACTTTTAGAGCAGCTTGACTGTCCAAGAGAATATATACGTTCTGGTTTATTTAGTCTCTTGGATGCATTTCAAAAAACATATCTCCCCAGTTTTTGTTGCAGTATATTTTTCCAGTGATCACGGTGTTCAACGTCCTTCCTCTCGTTGATCACTTGTTTACATGCTGTCTTTGGAATTCCTAAAATAGGTTCTGGGCCCATGAAAGGTATTCCAACTCTCTTCCTTTGCCAGCTCCAGTAGTTCCTCTAGACAATCCCTGACTACTGGCTTGTCTGTCCGAGAGAATATATACGTTCTGGTTTATTTAGCTCCTACGTAGGTTCTTACGGACGCAAACCAGTATAGCATAAACTTCTGCCTGAAAGACTGTGATACTTTCCCGAAGTTGAGGCTAATGTTTTCCTTGGGTCTTTCATCGTAAACTCCCGCCTCAGTTCCTTCCCCAGTTTTGTAGCCGTGTGTATACTAACGATTTCTAGGATGGTTCTCCTTCCGTTCAAATGTACCTATCAAAGACTACAGTGATAGGTTTTGATAAGGAGTATGATTTGGGACGTACATCTTTGCCCATTTCAAAAATTAAATATTTCCTCAAACATTTAAACCCTCATTTCGATCATTAGAAAAAGTTATCTAGGATTAAAAATCTAATTTTGAACATGGCGCCTTATGGAAAAAAATAAGGTTTATGTAATTAAATTAAAGGTGTAACAATTATGTTAATAAACTAGACACTGTGATAATATTGTTATTGGACGTGTTATTGAACGTTCGAATTATTCATTATTGTAATCAGTATAATCACTTACCTTACATATTCTATAACATACCTCAACATGCAAAATCACAACTACAAAATTAAACCGTAAAAAAATAATCCCAAAATAGTGTCACTCGTGACTCTTTCATTATTTTCACGGGTGATATTAATCGAGTAACCGCCTTATTTGGTTACTAAAAATAATATATTAAAATTAAATTAAATCTTCATGCAATACAAATAAATATATTTAAAATTAGATCTTATGATAACTTTTATCAAGGTTATCTAGTTTATTGATATTGAAATTCATAATAGCTGTTTTATTCTGATCTACACGTATGTAGCGGAGATATTTATAATTTTAGAAGGTTTGTGTGTATGAACGATACTTCAAAAATAAAATTTCAGTTGTATAGCATATTTAATACTCAAACATTCTTATCAATTTTTATAAAGCTAATTAATAGTATCGGTTAATTATATCTATAGACAATTGTATAAATAATTTACATACGAGTAATTTACACCTATTAAGGTTAATCGGACACATGTATAGGTAAAATCGGCAATGAATAGATAAAAATCTGAATTTTTGATATGTTATTAATTACGCTCATACGTATAAAATAATTTTTTGAAAAAAATCTGACGAAAGGTTTTCTAGTACTTAATCATTAAAAATTGAAATTTTAATATGTTGTGAATAGCAAATGTTGAATGAACGCATACATTTTCGATAATGTTGCTCCACCTTCTATATAGATTAAAAAGTAAAAAACTTCTACTTTTATAAATTAAATCTCGTACAATACGTTAAAAATTTTAGAAAAAAATAGTCTGACGAAGAGTTTTGTAAATATCTTAAAAAATTCAAGAAAATTTTCGTCAAATCGTCAAAAGACGATTATTTATTATTTTTAGTAATTAAATAATTACATAAATCCGATTACTATAGTGATGTTAGATGCTATCTAAATTTAAATAATTAATTTATAGATTAAAATTTTTAATTTCTGTTAAAAAAGTGTTTCTGTTTATTATGAAATGTACTTTACTGTCCGGTCAACCTTAAATTAAAATTAAATAAAATCTGAAATTTAATATATTTTATATACTGCATTCCCCAACTATGGGTGTATCGTAGAATACATTCAAATATTATTTTATTAAAATTTTTTTAGCCCGAAAGTAAAATGTATGATTTTATATGATTTCGTAAACACTAAACGATTTGATGGATTTTATTAAATGAGAAAACGACTCATTTCTCTACAGTGGTGAGTAAGTTGCCGGCCAGAATTTTTAATATCATGATCATTAAAGGGACTGGTACAAATTCAAATTTTAAATAGTAATCGAATGTGAATTTTACAGAGCAGTAAGGTGTGTATACATATTTCCAATAATTAATAAAATACCTTACTGGTTTATGGCTCTGTGATCATCAAATTCTCATTCGATTACAATTTTTAATATGAATTTCTACCAACCCCATTTATGATCATGAAAATACAATTTATGGTCGCCATCTTACTCAGTACTAATAGCATAAAATATGACATTTATGGTGTTGTGTATATCATTTTTTTCTTCAGCATTGCGCCCGTATTTATGACTAAATTTGTTTTTATAAGATTAACTTTTTTTAAATTTAAAGATTTTCTCTATCTTGTACCATTTAAAAATAAAAAATTGGTTGTACTGCGTGGGCACAACAAAAAGATTCTAAGCCTATATGTTATTCGGTAAAATTTGCTACCATCCGGTGAAAACCGCATCAAAATTGGTTCAACCGTTTTTACATGATTGAGTAACGAACATCCAAACATCCAAATATCCATACTTTCACATTTTCTATTTGATTAATGTTCAGCAAACCCAATAGAATAAAGAGAGCCTAATAAGGTTTAAAATGTGTCTAATTGTTTAGAATAACCTTTTCTCACACTACCAGTTTTCAGAATACCTTGAGTAACGTATCTTATATAACAGCGAAACGCATTAGTTAGTTCCTTACGAATGTTTAATGTCAAGATGGAAAACTCATTCTAAAATCAGGAGTACCATCTTGTAGATCTAAGCTTTCTGCACTTTCGTTGATAGAAAATTATTTTTTACTTTGGTTAAAATTAACTTCGGTAAAATATCAAAACTATCATCAATATTGACATTATGTAAACACAAACAAATCATTATCTTCACTACTTTTTTCACTGCAAAGTTATTAAGGTTGTCTTAAGTCTATTAGAATGCTGACTTAAAGATTTAAAGACATAAAGACTTTTTTAATAAAAAGTAAGGATAAGGTCTATACTAAGATTGTCTTAATTGACTGTGAATACATCAACAGTTTTTAATTCTTAATATCGCCTTCAGCTATATTTATCCAACCACACATATCTTAGCTAAGACCAAACTATCAAGCCTGACTTAAGATTGCGTCTATGAATCAAAACGCTGCCTTAAGATCATTCTTACAATTAAGACCAGACTAGAAATAAGGGCCTAACACGTTCAAATTCAGATAATTCTATTCACAATGCCATTATACCAAAAACGGTAGTATTAATACCAAAGATGTAGTTTTATGCGTTTGTAACTCAAAAACGAATGAAAAATATTAATGCTACATGTCACGGTACTTTTTATGAACCACTGGCATATAAAGTATTAACGTTTTTATTAAAATCAAAATTGAATAGAAAATATTGTCTCCCTTTTATACTGACATATTCAATCAAGAATATTCTTAAACCAAATGTCTCAATATATTCGTATAGAAAATATCTATCTGTTTTATATATATATATATATATATATATATATATATATATATATATATATATATATATATATATATATATATCGATAGCTGATTTCAATACACTCGTGTCGTCTTGCGAATATAAAAGATATTCAATAATTTTACGTTCAACTTCTAAAGAAGTCTCAAGAGATTATTAAATATAGAGATATTGAACAATATTCATAATGAAATAGTTTAAATACTCATAAACCTCATGTAAATCCAGTATAATCTGTAAGACAATTGATTGGCCTGGTTCATAAAAATAAAATTTTTTAAATAAATATAAAAGGCAAATTTATGCCAATAACAGTGAAAGTAAGTGCTTATTTTTACGAAATTAATAAAATTTTCTAAAAATTAGCCTTAATTCACAAAAAAAACAGTATAGTAAAACTATTTTCATTTATAATATTCGTAATCAGGAGTTATTAATCTCTACTGTGATAAAATTGTAAATGTCTGTTTATTTGTTTATTTGTTCGAGCATTAAATGCTACTGGTTCAAATGCTACTGGACCGATTTTGAAGGACCTTTTTTGTTTAAAAGCTTACGATGAGAATTAAAGACTCGAATGTATTTTATCTCGCAACGAGAGCAAATATTCAAAAATATTTAAAGTAGTGGGAGCGCCGAGAAATCACATTGAGGTTTTTAGTCTTAAAATGATGGGAGCCGGAGATATAACAACAAAACGCTAGCGAGGCCGCAGGTAAATGATTTTTTCTTTATAAAGGTATTAATGTTTTTAATTTGAACAAAAAGTTAAGGAAGGAGGTAAACCTGGCTGCCTAGTCGATAGCCTAGCTGGGTGAATAATCATTGCCTTGCTGTCACGTTGAAATCTATGATGGCATTTATAACACATAAGCTGCAAACTTTGTAAGCTTTTTCTCGAAATTGGCTAGCTAGTGCACTCTCTTACATTCACAATCGATGACCCTAAGGGAATACTATAACCTTGCAGTTCCTACAATATTATAAACCCAATCAGGCTGTCGTGTCCATCCCTGTTTGTTTCAAAAACACTTGATGGAAAATGTACATGATCGCTATATACAATATGTGTAAAAAGGTCGCCTTTATCGTTCACCAGATTTTTTTATTAATGTTTTTCCAAAATTTTTAGTAACGGCCATTTGGGAGGAGAGGAAAAAACTGTATTATTTTTCACATTAGAGAAAAATACAAAATAGTGATGCCGCAAGGACGAGAGAAACAATACAAGGCGAGAATAAGCCAGCGATAGTACTCTCTTTCAATCTGTATAAATTTTTAAACTCTAAAAGTGTACTAATCACAAAACAGCAAGGTATTTTGGGTGGTAATGATTTAATTTTTTCGAAAGTCTTTTATAGAAAAATATAATAGAAAAATAGAAAAATATATAGAAAACAAAATGATTTATTTTAAATTTATTTTCCAAGAAAATCTTCAACTGTAAAAACGAGATGATACGAGACAATAGAAAAATTTCAAGTCAATACAATACAAGTGGCATGCTACTTTCGTCTCGCGGCATCACTAATACAAAGTGATAGCGCACTATATTTATACAAATGATATCTCTACTATTTTATATTTTATTATGATAATTATTATTATTTATCTAATATATTATTATTATGTAATATCCTTATGACAATAATATAATAATAATCAAGTTAATTACGGATATCATTTATTTATGTTAGATAGATCTCTCATATAAGAGACGAATATTATTACCTACAATACTGCAATCTACAATTCAAATGATTGCAAAATAAGTAACATTTTTTTTATATTATTATTTTACACTTTTAAGTTTATTATATCTTTTATTTTTTTATTTATCTACGAACCATAAATAGAAGATATGTCTATATTGACTATTATAGAGAAACTAGATGCATACAGAGCGAGTCCGGGGGAACGGATAGGAGTTTATTATGCACGTGAAAATAATGCAAAAAACTCTGTATATGTTCTTATAGGATTTTAATTTTTTTTTTAATAAACGTTAAAAAAGTATCACAATATAGCATTGACATATGATCAGCAGAACAAATTTATCAAATGTTTTTTAAATCTCAAAATAAGTATACTGATTACAAGTGTTTTCAATTATCAATTTTGAATACTGTAGAACACAAGATACAATTTTTAATTTTGCTATAAATTGAACTAGTTTTTTTAATTAATTCCACGTGTACAATACACTCCTGGAGTTTAGTCCATTCCTCCCGACTTATCCTGTACATGCTTTATTATATGTATATATGGCGGTAGAGCCTGTGGGGAATGAATGCTTTAATTTGTACTATCGTAACTATCGAGGAATGTTAAATATTTTTGTATACTCGTAAATATTTAAATGCTACCGACCAAAAGTTTATATTAGGAAAGGAAAACTAAACAGGTGAAAATACCTAACTGTGTTAATTGCTTAAATTTATAATTATCAGTGCTTGAACTGCTTATTGTACGTTTTTCACACGTACTTAATACACATGAGCGGGCATACTAAATCAGGTCATTATCATTTTTAGCCATTATCAAGTCGGAATTAAACTTAAGGAATTTAGGTACCTGATCGAAACAATTTACTTTTTCGTCTACAGTAACAAAGATTGCGCCACAGAAATAGATAGATTTCGTGCGCGTTTCTGACCGAACGGACTGGAGTTAGCTACGGATTGACGAAGTGCGAGCTACCCGGGCGGTTGGCTTTTGCTATCTTAACAATATTTTCATCTACCTATGCTTGTGAGTCATTATTTTCAGAAACATTTAATATAATAACAGGTATTTGGCATCAAATTTGCAACAGCAGAAATCATTTTTTTTAAATTTAAATAAACATAAAAATTCGTTACGCAGGAGCTGCGTCAACTTAGCGAATTTCCTTAGAATACATAAATCACTCTCTAGCGCTGATAATTTTAGTGAGATATAGTCAAATTATGTGTTCCCCCACCCTAAACGCCCCTTTCGCCTCGTCCCATTTTACCCATTAACGAACTTGACCTTTAAAATACCAAAAGCGACTCAAATATTAAATTTCATTCCAATCGGAATAAAACTGTGACCGCTAGAGAGTCCATAGACATTTTAAACAATCTTTAATTATAAATATTTCTGTAAATATTAGTGTAACAGAAAAATGATAAGAAACAAAATTGCAATAAAACTTATTACCTACAACTTAACTCCTGATAAATTTTTCGATTTTTCAATTATTATGGGAGATATTCAAATTTTGTGTTTTCCCCTCCCTATAAACCCCCTTTCCCCTCGTCCGATTTTACCCATTAACGAACTTGGCCTTTAGAATACCAAAAGCGACCCAAATACTCAATTTCATTCCGATCGGAATAAAACTGTGACCGCTAGACTACAGACATTTAAAAAAAGTACATATGTTGTGTATATATATATATATATATATATATATATATATATATATATATATATACAAATTTGAGCGATAGTGATTTTTAACATCTAATAGGTAGGATCGATGGACATTTGAAGAAATTTTTACGAAATTCCAACATTGGTGATTCCTTTGGAGGAATTTCGCTAAAACTGGTAATATTACTATAGCTGTTCAAAATGTATATTTCCGGTTGCAAATAAAGAGTTTTAGGTTTATAGGAAATTGCATATGTTGGAGAAGAAAGAGAAGGTTTCAATTATCTAAAACCTATTCTACAATATATTAAATATTCCAGATTTTTGGGATTCAAATCAAACTTTATTTTGCCTAATAAATAATGTCCAAATAGTTTGTGGATAGCGACTGAAGTAACAACATGTAGTTACCGAAATAACAAGGGTCATAGTGAGTCCGCATAGGTATCTAAATATAAAAGTATATTGAGATTAGATAGCGAGTCCACTCGACATACATTTGCCTAGGTTTAAACACTCTTATTTTAGAAAAATCTCCTTTTTGAACTAAAGTTTTAAAATATCGTGGATAGTGGTAGAAAAGGAACTGCTATATTTGAATTTACATTAATTAAAAAAAAATTTTTTTTTTAATATATAAAAAAAAATTACAAGAATCATTATAATCTTCCACATATTTTACCGCGTTTTTCTAAGGTTTCTCATTTAATCTGTGTTGTTATATTATAAATGGAAGCTTTTAGCTCTAATATTTACATTTAATATCATGAACAAATCACTTGCGCATTTCACCACTACTTACCTACATGCTACTAGAGCTAGTAGTGTGGTGTCAATGCCACTGACACCTGTCATGGTATAGATTTATTTCTCTAGAATATATTTAGAAATAGTGTTGAATTTCAATATACAATCACGACATAAGTTGGTTGAGTTTTAATAAACGACTTATCTCGAAGGCTTCTGTCCTTAAAATGTTATTTTAGGAAAATATCATATTCATAAAGCTTTGTGATGTTAACTGTTTGTATATGTTTACACATGTAATATATAACAAGAGCAAAACTGTTTTTTGTATGTTTCGATCGAAATCAATACTTTTATACATCGGCGCCCAATATTAAAACATTGGTTTTTCAAGAAATTTAACTTTTTTGCCTGAAATAGCTCAACACAAAACATTCGTGGTGTTTTACTTTAAATTTCATGACATATGACCTTATAGTTCATGATTTATTTTTGAACAAGGTACGGAGGAGGTTGGAACGGACACCAGGAACTGAAGAATATTATATATATATATATATATATATATATATATATATATATATATATATATATATATATATATATATATGTATATCAAATAGAAATGATCTGATCTGATTACCTAATCCAAAATATCAGAACGACAGATAATTACTGATACCGACCTGACTGAATAATTATTAAAAATTAATAGGTATAATTCCAAATATATTCTGAATTGAGTTGGTCTGAGCTTAAATCCTTTTGACAATATATTTATAGCTTCATTTTGACGTAATTTAGACATAAGTGCTGCTTGAATGCTGCCATTTTTGTATAAATTAGCACCAAGTAAGCCAGGATCAGCTCTGATGATAAATAATACGCCTAAATGAGGGTTTACTTTTCAAAATAATTTTATGTAGGAGTTATTGATAATTGAACATTTTGGTCACGACGTCTGGTGGCAAAAATAGAAACCAAATTTAGTGAGCAGTATTATCTTCTTTACATATAAAAGAGAAAATGTACGAATTATTTGGAGAAAACTATGGGAGATAGCGAAATGATGAGAGAAGATCGTAGGTGAAATTTCTTAATGACTCTAGAAAAACTATTTGAAGTTCATAATTACAAAATTATAGCTGTTTTCTGACAGTTCCAAAGTTATTGCCGGCCCACATCTCTAAATTAGTTTAGAGTTTCTACAGAAATGTCTACATTAATAAGATTTTGGAAATCAATTATTTGTTAATAAATTTAAAATATAAAAAAATTTACATTTCAAACTGTCAAAATTTAGAAAAAAATAATTATTTGGCATAAATAAAATCACAAATAATGGATGACTCTTTCGGTTGTATACACGATAAGCATCAATGTTTCTTAAGCCCCACCCTCGTTCTCAAAAGCAATTTTTTCAAATAGTTAGCACTGACATTACATAATTTTTTTTGAAAAAATGTGTTAACATTCCAAATTCAGTAAAATATTATACATATATGATAATTTTTAAATTGCGTGAAAACGATATTAGAAAGTTTTGCGCTCTAAACATACTTCTTTTAATGTACGAAATATTCGTCTAAATATAAGCATCATTATTACTTTTTTTTTTAATATAAATAGTTTTTTTCTTGTTTTTTTAATTTGACCTCTGTGTGCATAAAAATTTCTAATTTCAATTATAAAAGTTTTATTACATCATTAACATTGAATTATCGCAATCATCATCAACATGATATTATAGAATTTATTATTATATAGCATTTAAAAGTAATGAAGAAGTTACTTTAACCGATAAATTGTATATTATGATGTTATAGTCATTAATAAAGTTTTTATGGTCATTGATTTACATTGTACGTTGATCTTTAACGTAATAGGGAATATGCATGAAAATTTTTTTTCACATTTATTTTCAGAATATGAAAATACTGTTAATACTGTAATAATATTTAAAAACGAAATTAAAATCCGACAAATATCAAGAAAGCTATAAGCTTTTAAAGATTATTATCTGTCTCTTTCTTGCAAAAATAATAAAAACGGAGTTTTACGTGTATTTTAAATGGTGAAAGTGTAATATGACGTCACATAACATATCAAGAGGGCTATCACCCTCTTTGTCTAATAAATAAAAAGTTATTTAAAAAGTAATTTTACCTTGATATTTGTCAAGTAAACATGCTTCAATTCAAGTGAAAAAAAATTTTCATGCATATTCCCTATTGGTAGCGCAGATCTATTTAAATTTTGTATTTATTGCACACCTCATGTGCTTTAGTATCGACTAGGGCACCAGTCTCGAGTTTTGACAAACTCGGGTAAGTTTACAAGTAAATAATTTTTATATATATTAAAATAATCTAAAAATAGTTTGTTTTAAATAACATACATCTCCGTCTAATGGTCTGTGTGTATGTAAATATGTAGACACTACAGGTCACAATTGATTTTCAACTGATTTTCATAATGATTTGTCGAATAGATTATTTACTATTAGAATGATGAAGATTCTCAGGAATAAAATTATTAATAAAGATAATATTACTAAAATAAAATAATGGGCAATGTTCACTTCTAGTTTTATCAATGATTATGAAACTAAAAAATTTAGGAAATATCTCCACGACGTATAGTGAAAGGATATCTAAGTTTAAATTTAAATACTAGACATTTATTTTTCTAAAGTCATCTGATAGGTAGTGATGGATTGTTTAGGGAATACCAGGTCATAGTGGTTTCGAAAGAAGCAAAAAAGCAGATACCTTAGCAAAGATTTCAGGAATTCCAAAGACAGCATGTAAGCAAGTGATCAACGACTAGATGAACGTTAAAGACCATGATCACTGACAATATATACCCAAAAAAAAACTCGGGAAATACTGTTTCGTAAGGCATCCAAGAGGGGTTGTCTATCGATGTACTCAACCTGAACAGGATACAACTTTGGAAGATTACCGGATGCATCATCGAACATGATCACCAAAGAAAGCTTCTGTACACAATTGGACTCCATAGTGGATCCATTATATGCAGACTGTGCGGCCACATCATCTTTAACTACGTAAATCTCTCAGTTACAGCAGATACCAGTGCATTTCACCCCGAGTATATGAACCTTCCGGAAAACCTAATCAGCAAGGTTCTGGAAGTAAAACTACAATGGTTAATACGGGCGAAGTGCAGTACTTTTAAACCCCAAGATATATCTATCTATCTACAATTATTTATTTTTAAATAAGCTTTTATTTAATGAACTTTTTTCCCCGAATCACCAGTATACGAGTATAAATAAAAGCTTGTTTTTATAGTTGTTTTATCCATCCTTGTCGGATAATAATGGCGATCTTGGTACTACTGGCAGGGAGAAGATTTCTCTATAAATATTTATCACTAAAGTATGAACCTCATCTATTTGGCTTGCCCGCCAGATACTTATTTACATCTCTAATTAATTAATTCTATCTTACAATACTAAAAAAGTTAAAAAAAGTTTTACTTTACATATTTCAATATAATCCGGTTTTTATATTGCAAAATTTGAAAAAATTATCCTCCTTCTTAATTAGTTATTACTTTCTCACGTATATTCTACAAACCGTCCAAGTAGCCGAGCGGTCTAAGGCTTTATGTCTACTTGGAACTGGAAGGTTATAGGTTCGAATCCCGACATCGGCAGTTTGTCAATTATTAATCAAGAAAAAAAAAGGGGGGGTTAATTGACTAAACTGTCGGCGTAGGGACAAGAACAAAGTAACCGGCTATGCTTGTGTAGGTTTCCTGCAGTTTCCTTCACGAACCCCTGATGAATATCGGCATAGTTTCTATCAGAATCAGCTGAAGCTGCACATCTTACCAATTCCTATACTACACACAAAAATTCCTTATGGTGGAAGTGTAACCCGTCCAGGGCAGCCGCTACAATATATCTATCTATGTTTTACTAGCAAAAATACAATTTTTAATCAAAACAAATGATGAGGAAATAACCAGACTCAAATAAATTATAAAGATCAATTAACGATTCGATTATTAAGATATAATTAATTTAAAGTAATGAATTTCATTATAGTTGAAGTTGACAAAAATGTTTTCCATAAAAAGAAAATGACAATTTTAAAATAAAAAAAATACCATTTAAATACCGTAATCGAGTTAAAATGGCGGGAAAAAATCAAAAGTAAATTAAATAATCATACTACTGAATTAAAAACTGGTATTACATTTATGTCTAGACTTTAGAAAATCTTTATGCATACTAGCAAAACAACTATGATCAGTGATGTGTAAATAATAAATATTAAGCTTTTATTAATATAAAACTGTATATTTTTTTTATTAAATTGTTGAGGTATTTCATACTTTCTTCATTTTATTTTTTGACAAGGACACTTGTAAGTATGTATTCATGACATTTAAATTTTTTTATGATTTTTTTTTTAAAGTGCTTTAGGTAATTTGATGTTTAAAATACTCATTACAAAATACGTGTATGCAGATATTTCTCACTAGCAAACAAATTAGGAATTTTTATATTTATGAAACTTTATTATGAAACTATTTTTTGATGTGAAAACATCTATAGCGAGACTATGTAAGTATAATTTAATATTGGGAGGAAATGAAAAATTATGGAAATAAATTTTATATTAATAAATATAAAATTTATATATATATATATAAGATATAAGAACCATCACAAAAACTTAGGAAGTATTGTTTATCCATTTCGAGATTCCCATGTATACACCTGTTCAATAAAATTGAACAGATCTGAATCAAATCAGTCTCTCACAATTTTGATTATTCTTGTAGTAAATGTTGTTCACTATACTTCCACTTCTTTTTTCACACTTAAAATATATACTAGTTATCATTGTTTATAAATGAATAATTATACAGAGAGTTACAAAAGTGAGGAGTTTTATGAAGAAAATTAACATTTCAAAATCCATTATTTGAATTTTGGTCCAATATTTATTCCTCTACAACTTTCGTTACATACACTATCGTTCATAAAAATTAAACCAGTAAGTTATATTCTAAACGTATATATTACTAAATATCTGTATAATATTATATCCGACCAAAAACATAAATGTAAGAAAGGGCCGAGTTTTCGGGAAAATCCTTAATGTAATAGTTCCTTCTTATAAAGTGATGATATGAGAGTAAGGACCGAGCTATTTACAAAGTAAATAGCTCTAGACTTCATATAATAGTTGCTCTTTAAAAAGTGATGATATCCCAATAAAGAGCCGAGGTATTTACAAAGTAAATAGCTCGGTAAACTATTTACTAAAAAAAATAATGAGGGGTTAAGTGATTAAATGTAAGAAAAAATTTGGTTGAAATTTATTTCCTAAGTTTTCCCTTAGTATGTTTTTAAAATTTTACATAACGCAGCAAGTTATTTTTGCTGATGATTTCAAATATTTTAAAACTTAACTTATAAAAAAACTTGATTTCTTATAATTCCCTAAATATTCCATATTCGAAATATCAGCACTGTAGCTCTTTTCGTTCAGAAGATATTTCCGGGTCAAATCTGCTCTAATATTTCGATAAGTAATAGCACTGTAGTGAGAAGTCCAAACGTGTCCCTTAAACTCGGCCTTGCGCACTACCGTGCCTTAGATACAGTACCACTTGTATGAATGTTTCAACTGAGGGACCGTTCATAAATTACGTAAGAGGTTTTGAGAGCTAATTTGGCCCCCTCCCCCCCGACTGTAAGACATCATAAGATTACAACTACTCCCCCCTACCCCTTAATAAGAAATTTTCGTAAGAAATGGAAATATTTATAAAATAAAACACCGTTTATTCTGAAAATAGCCTTTATTGTAATCTTACTACTATAAATATCATTAATTCACTGCAATAATATTAATCTCATTAACCTATCACAGTTTTGACCAGAATTAGTTCAGTAAAACCTCAGGTGTTGAAAGAAATAGATAATAAATCAAAACTCTATTATTTACCCATGGGCTGACTAACCAGTATGATATCGATTTACAGATGGCGTTATCCAATAATGTCATTTCTTAGCGCGAAAGTGGTAAAATTTTCAACTCAAAATCTTACGAAATATTAGATTCTCTACTGGATTCCCCCCCTAGCCTATGGTAAGAACTTATAATATTCAGTCAACCCCCCCTCCCCTAAACGCCTTACTGAACGGCCCCTGATTCAATTTTTATGAACGGGAGCGTACATATACGTAAATAATACAAAGTGTGTGAAAATATATAAAAACGAATTGAAAGTTCCTCCTTTTCTGAAGTTGAAAATCCAAAGAAACATTCTTTGACATCAAATGCTTAATATGAAAAATCACATCTAGGATGGGAATCAAACCCAGGACCTCTGGCTTCGATTCCCATCCTAAATGTGTATGTTTTCATATCAAGCATTTGATGTCAAAGAATGTTATCAATGTTCAAATATTCAAAGAATGTTATCAATGTTCAAATATTCAAAGAATGTTATCAATGTTCAAATATATACTACTTACATGTCAAATTAAATAAACGCTAGTTTCTTCGGTTGGTATAATATAACCGAACGACAACCATAGCAAAGGATGAATGGACGCTAGTTTACACACAAAAAATATTAAAAAATATATTTAAGCCCCCACAGTGAATTCAATTCAGATAGTGGAAGAAGATGTGTTCCATCAATTAAATCGAAAGAAGTAAAATTTACCGTGAACTATATTCAAACAAATAATAATAAAAAAATTAACAAATAATAGCCAAATTACAAAATTAATTATTAAATTTCCAAATTAGTTATTTAAAAAATAATAATTATGAATTTATTTAAATTATTACATACGCATGCACTTGTTAATAAAATACATACAATTTAATACTCTTTTAATTTCAAAACGATGAAGAAAAAAAATACAATTAGTAATTTACACAAATTAGAAATTTATTCAAAAAATCATAATGCATAAAAATGTTTCCGTTATTAAACACCTAAACATATTTCCAAAAAATATTTAAATTATGATTGTTTTCATAATAAAACTTCCGTGGAAAAATCTAAATTTATTTATTTATAAAACATATTTGAAAAAGTTTTGTAATTAGCACAAGGATATATTTATTGTTACCTATATTTATTGTTAAGAATGTGAAGAGAGAGTTTCATTAAACGATGTTTAATGTAATCAATAAACGATTAAAAATTATATACTTACTATTACCCTGTCGGATAATCTAGTTTATTTGTGTTGGGAAATAAAATCAATACACTATTTTAACGACAAATACTTATTTAGCTATTAGATTCGTGTATAGGTACAGACTAATACGGAAAAAAACTATTCAATGTAGTACCGAAAATTAGGGTAGGTTGTAGTGACGGTTCAGAATGGGATATATCTAGACCAGGGATAAAATTTCAAATTCGCCCCCTTTACCTAGATCAGTTTTTTGTATCATAATTTCGTATTTCGACTACAATGTAGTCATCATCAGTATAAATTAGCTAGTCGTACTTTACTCTTTGACAATTAGAAATAGATATAAAGTCGAGATCAATAGACAAAAATAAAAATAAATAGAAAATTAACTAGATTAAAATATACTAGATTTAAAATATAATAAATTTATATTGAAATTGATTATATTGAAATTGCTCTTGTTAAAATTTCCTTCATTCAAATTTATTCCTGTTAATTTTACTCTTATTAAAATTGCTCTTATATTGTCGCAGGATATGTTACTTGTTACTAATTTGGTGCCAGTTTCAGTATGAATTGATTTCTTCGTTATTTTTTTAAAAGTAGCAAAGTTGAAATTTATCTGGCTACAAGTCAAAAGAATACTAAGAATTATGGGCCACAAAAGTAGTATCCTTTTTTCAAAATTGTATAGTCATTTTGTGCCTTATTCATTCGGTTTTTCGGAAAATTTTTCGAATAAAATTTGTTCATTATAAATATACTAACAAATTTTATTTGAAAGCGTGAAATGGTCACCAAATTAGCAACAAGTAACATATCCTGCGACAATATAAGAGTAATTTTAATAAGAGTAAAATTAACAGGAATAAATGTGATTGAAGGAAATTTTAACAAGAGCAATTTCAATATAATTTAAAATTTATTATATTTTAAATCTAGTATATTTTAATTTAGTTATATTTCTATTCATTTTTATTTTTGTCTATTGATCTTGACTTTCTATCTATTTCTAATTGTCAAAGAGTAATTTACGACTAGCTAATTTATACTGATGATGACTACATTGTAGTCGAAATACGTATTATAATACAAAAAACTGATCTAGGCAAAGTGGGCGAATTTGAAATTGTATTTCAAAAACCTAGAGTTCTCACTAATTATCATTCGATAATATAATGTTTAGACCAGGGATGTTGTGGATGCGAAATTTTTGATACCCACAGTGCCGGTGCTGATGTGGATGTTTTAAGGCTCACATCCGCGGATGCGGATTTATATGTCAAGTTTTTGTTTAAAGAGATACTTAATTTAGGTACATGTATAAAAGAAAACCAGATGATACTAATTGTTAATCATCTTTAAATTATAATCAATAGTTTAGTATGAAAATTTAAAATTTGGTACTTAATTTTAATAAAGAGGAATGTCGCTGCCAGAGGTTCATAGAATTCATTAATTCCACGCTAAACAGGCTACACTGCTCCGGGACTAGATGATTCCTCATCTGAAATCAAGACATGTTTGTACGGCCCTTACTAGAGTATGTTTGATTGCATATTTTATATTGAGATTTATCTCGGGCATTTCATTATATTCATGTAATTTAAAATAAGACAAAATCCCATTTTGCGTCGGTGGCGGCATTGTTGATTTAGTTGTTAAATAGATTATTCAAGGCGAAACACTCAAACAATAATGTAAGTTGTTGAATTAAATACAAAAAAAAATCATATGATAACACGCCTAAACCCATTGTGATTTATTTACAATCATTCTATACCAGGTGTCCATAACCTTAGTGTACCTACCATAATACTTTCTTTGTTTGTTACGTTAAATAATGCAATAGTCTCTCTCTCTCTCTCTACAAGGTATTTTTTTTGTAATTTCTATTTTTTTAAATTTTTCTCATATAGGCTGCAATGGATTTTAAGCTGGCTGCCAGTTATGGATGTATTCTAATTATTCTAAACTTTTAAATTAGCTAAATATTTTTCAATTAGCATATGAGGGAAGTAAGCTAAGTTTACTTTAAGTTTGAACACCTGGCTGCAGGTAACCGTAGCAGAAATAAGCAGCGCTGCCTGCTATTACAAGATTTGTCGTATCGTATACTATGTTATTTAACAAGCAAAATTCAATTAACACGTGAGGGATTTAATTATAAAAAAATCAATTTTTAATTAATTAATGTTAATTGCAGCAGAACTACCCTGGCGGACACATTACATTGCCAAATTGTTTATATTACAGTAAGCGTTTTCAATAATATTTCAATCAATTAACAGATGAGGGAAGGTTTTCACTAATGCCGGATCTTAGACCACCACGTTTATTTCCCTTGCTTAATATAGTTTCTTCCACTAGTAGTTTGCAGCTCGCAAACTACTAATGGAACTACTATATTTAAATTTCCGAAGACATCCATATAAATATCATTACAAAATAGTACAACCTTTTTGTACTCATTATGTTGGAAACTTTTTTACTCCTTCGATCGTATATTATCGAATTATGCGAATACTTAAATGACTGTTTAATATGTTTTAAACGATGCAAAGTTTGATCAATTTTTAAAATGAATTTTAATTTTTATTAACAAGTTGATTTTCTATTGTTTAATCGAATTTCACAAGAGTTCAGTTCAATTGAAAGGGTTATCTATAGAATAAAGAACATTATTATAAGGCAATTATTTGTTTTTAATTAATATATATTTATGTAATAACTTTTCATATGCTATCTATATATATAAATAAACGAAATACCTTTCACACACTCATCATCGCTCAGCCAAAATTAGGAAATTTGAAAGATATCTTCATTAGAGAGTGTGCTCTGGGTGCAGAGCACAAAAGATCACAAACAGTGTGATTTTTCGAAAATCATCTCCTGAAGGGATGTCATTGGTGTCGGGATGAAAGGGATAAAATTTGTATTGAGTTATTTTACTGTTATTTTATTTAAGTTAGAAAAAAATTGGAAATTAGGCTATAAATAATAAACAATACAATAACGCAATTTTTCCACTTTTTTGTAAAATGGACTATCAAGGGAGCGAAACGTAGGGTGATAATTTCTATGGAAGTTCAGATTTTTTTCAAGTTAGAGTTTTATGCTTTCAGCTCGATCACATAATACACATATTCTCACACCATTAAGTTTCCTACTCTCCCATTTGAAACCATAAGTACGAAAATTCGCAATCAAATGTCTCTCATTTCTATTACAAATATTCAGATATCTAGCACCTTGTTTATAATGGTATAAAGTTGCATAAAAACTCAAGCTCTCTTTCTCTGCAATATCATTTAAATATAGTTTTATTGCAAGTTCTTCAAGTTGTTCTTTCACAAACCTTTTATTAGAATTATAAACAATATTTAGCAATTGCCTTTCAATCAGAACTTCGTTGAATCTTACTGTCAATCCTTCATTCAAGCAACTTATTTGCAACCCTTTATTACTATTTATAACCCGATTATGGTAATTGATGGCTTTCTGCAGGCAATGATATTCAACGCTTCTGGTTCCTAACTCTAAATTGATTGCTGAATTAGGAATAGATCTTGATACACATAATATTTCTTTCAGGAAGTTATGCATGACGGTATTTATAGTTCTAAAGTTATCGTTGGTATTATTGCTGTTGAAAGTCCATATTTCACTGCCATACGTTAAAACTGGTAATACCAAAGCGTTGCATAGTTTTGTTATAACATGTATAGGAAAATTTTCATATTCGTAAACGTATCGACGTATATACATTAAAACTTTTTTGGCCTTATCACATACTCGCTCAATGTGATCATTCCATCTTCCATTATTGGCCAATATTACACCCAAGTATTGGTAAGTGTTCACATTCTCAATCACACTCCCCTTGTATTTAAATACTTCATTAACACTCACCTTTCGACCATTACTCACTCTCATAATTTTAGTTTTGCCCACATTAACATTGATCTTCCATTTATCACAATATTGTTCTAATGCCATCAAGCTCCTTCTCATGCCACCAATTGTGTAGGATGTTAGAACCACATCATCAGCATATAATAGAATCTTTATCTCCTTACCCTTAACACAAGGAGACGTGGTACTTATTTCCTCCATCCATACATAAAGGTCATTAATGTATAATAAGAATAGCAATGCTGACAAATGACAGCCTTGTCTTAGCCCCTGGTATGTTTTAAAATCAGGGCCCACATCACCCCTGTCCGATCGAACACAACAGCTGGTGGAACGATAAATGGACCTAATAACATTAATAAATTCTAATGGCAATCCAATTTTCAATAATTTCTGCCATAACAAGTATCGGTCAATCTTATCGAATGCCTTTTCAAAGTCAATGAAGCACAGGTATGATTTCAATCTTTTTATTTTTAAAGTTTTATCAATGATAGTCTTCAAAACTAGAATATTGTCCATTGTTTCGTAGCCTATTCGAAAACCCGCCTGTGCCTCATTGACTATGCCATTCTCAACCATCCACTGACGTAGCCGATCGGCCAAGAGCTTTGTATAGAGTTTACTGACGCTAGGCATCAGTGTTAGTCCACGATAACTACCAGGGTCGCAAGTATCACCTTTTCCCTTATACAAATTTATAACAACCCCCGTTGACCAAGATTGTGGGTATTTTTTATTAAAAATCATAGCTCTGAAAAGGACTTTCAAAATCGCACCGAATTCCGCACAGTGAGTATAAGTAACTTTGATTATCTCGTTTATAATTCCGTCTATACCCGCAGCCATACCCGCAGCCATATATATATATATATTAGTCTCTATATTATTTGTGAGTTATCGATTTTTCAGTTTACATGTATAATGTCGATAATCGTAAATCAACATAATATATAACTACACTTGTTTGAATTAAAAAATTTATTGATTATTAATATTATGCATGAATGCGTTATGTAATCATATCTAAACACGTAAGATTTGGCAGCTATAAATCTAAACATAATTTAGCATTCTAAACCGTCAACATTTGCAATAATTTATTCCAATCAAAAGCTAATTTAAAATTTAAAACGACTGATTATAAAGGTATAAATTTCTTACAAATTAGTTTTTTTTTTTATATTCCAAATTATAATTAAATATTTAAAACCAAAATAATAAAATAAATATAATGATTGTTAAGACAATTAATCATAGAGTACTCTAGTTTTTTTAATTAACCATGTGAAACATGCACCAGATTAGCATCAAGTACAAATATTCAACATATCTTTAACTCCATATCCCAGAGAAAAATACGATAGATAGATTGTAGAGGCTGCCTTGGACGGGCTACACTTCAACCATAAGGTCCATTGGGATGCCTAAGGATGTGAGGATGTGAGTGGAGTGGAAGGAATTTGTGAGTAGACTAGGAATTGATAGGATATGCGGCTGCAACCGACTATGATAGGAACTATGCCGATATCCATCAGGAGTTCGTGAAAGAAACTGCAGAAAACCTTCTCAATCATAGCTAGTTCTTCGTTTTTGTCCATACGCCGATAGTTTAGTCAATTAACCGCCCTTTTTTTTTATTAATTGACAAACTGCCGATGTCGGGATTCGAACCCATAACCTCTTACACTCATAACCTCGCGCAATCATAACGCCTTAGACCGCTCGGCTACTTTGACTGGTAAGTTACGATTAGTAAATTCATACTAATGATGACTACTTTGTAGCCGAAATGCGTATTTATAAATTACAAATAATTGTCCTAGGAATTGGGGCAAAATTTGAAAGTTAATTTCATAAAATAAATATTTAAAACTAAATGTTTAGAACCAAAGCTTTTAGTATTTTTGCAAGAAGCAAATACGTTTGTTCTAAAATATTTGTTTGAAAACCGAATATATTCAGAACAAATCATCTGTAAAAAATTAAACAGTATTCAGTACATTTTGATCGCGATAGTACCTACTTTCAAAAAAAAAATTGTATAAAATATTAGAAGGTAAAGTTCAAATAATGACCTATTAAATAAGTATAGATATATGTACTTGAAATATCAGTTTTGTATGAAGTACACAAAGATATTTTTACTTGTATACCTTGTTATAAGTAAAGAGAAAAGTAAGGCACTAAGGTCCGTATTCATAGTCTAACCTTAAGCGTAAGTTTACCTGAAGCATGATCTTAGGCAGAGTTTAGATTCGTAGACACAATTTTGTGGTAAACTTGAAAGTTTGATCTAATAAAAGTTTGGTCATAGCTTAAGGCGATATTAAGAATTGAAAACTTTTGATATATTCACAGTCAAATAAGTTAATCATATTATAGACCATAACATTATTTTTTATTAAAAAAAGAGGATTTTCTTTAAGTCAGCATTTTAGTAGACTTATGACGATCTTAATAACGTTTCAGTGAAAAAAGTAATGAAGATAATGAATTTTTTGGGTTTACATAATATCAATATTGATGATTAATTGATTGATTCAATCGATCAATCAATCAATATTGATGATAATATTGATATCGATTTTGATTCTGACGATGAAGACATATTTATACGTATTCTAAACGCTACATTCGAGATATAAAAGAATTTTGATTTTTATTCAGACCACATATTACCACTAATTTAGCTAAAGTCAATCGTCGCGGAATACCTTTTCCTCCAGAATACCTTTCAAAAACAATTTTTCAGCTCACTACTTTGACGCGGTTTATTGAGGAATTACATTTGTAAAATAATATTCAGTATCACTGACAGCAATATGATACATTTCTCAGCAAATCAGATCAATCTCACGATTCATCTTACTAAAGCTTATCTTGATCACGCTTGAAACCATCACCTTACCAAAGATGATCTTAATGTATATCTATGAATTCATCATGTCTTAAATAAGACGCTCTTCTTGAAGGTAAGCTTAAGCACTTGCTCAAGACAGAACTATAAATACGGGCCTAAATATAATAGTTTGTAGCTAATCTAATATGTTATTGTAGGCGGTTCTTATAACAAATGTTTAGAATGTCGTTTTTATTTCGTAATAAATCTTAAATATATCCAGTTACTGAATAAAATTTAAAAGTAATAATAATAAAATAATCAATCAATAATGCTTTATGATTGATCAAGTCAGTATTTGTATAAGTGGTTTTAAAGTATTTTAATTTCGAAAAATAAACAAATAAACTACATATTTATGGAACTACTTGCGTAGATACAAAGATCCATAGAAATAAATTACTCATATAATTAGAACAAAAATTATTCAAAGTTATTTAATTATTATATAGCTTTTAAAATTTATTGCCCCTCTCTTTCCTCTTAATCAGTCTCATAGGACTCGTAGAAAACGTATACATTTTTTTTTCCTATAAAATAGATAATAACAATGGATAAAACATCCTGAGATAATTTCGGCCAAACAACCACAATGTGGAAGTTTCAAAACTGATTTAGTTTATTCGAATAATGACAGTATCGAAAACAAGAACTAGGGAAATATTGCTGATAAATAATTAACACATTCAATCAGTCGGAAAAGTATCCTTGACTGAAATCCATAATTACCACAAGTGAGGGTTTACAATAAAACTACACGTTTCTAATTATCCGCTAATTTTATTCCTCTTTATTTTCAGATTGTCCAAATTGTGTAGATGAAAATGTGACCACACCAAATCGATGGACGATGCCATTATTAAAATTAGGTGAAAAACGTTACTACCTAGGGATATTCTTTAAAGTAAGTAGCAAAAATATACCTATCTATATTAATCGATTTTTTAAGCCCATTATTAAAATTGCACACTCAAATTCTGAAAATTCAGTCATACAAAAGACATAAATTTTTTGTAACTTTGCATTAGTAATACTATTAGGTACACCTTATTACACTTGACCTCAATGTAATTTAATTAATAGTATACATTAGAATAAATGTTTATGTTTAAATGCAGTAATTTAGCTTTTTTTTATTAACTAAGTAAATTATCTCATCTATTGAAATTAAATGTTCACTTTTATTGTGGGAAACATCTACTTTTCGATAATTTATTTGAATAGAAGAATTTTAATTACTTTTTTAATTGTGTGTGTGTGTAATATTGTAAACTAAAAAGAAAAAATATGGTGAAAAGTTCGACCACACAAGATGTCGTCAGATAAATCTCCAATGATATATATATAAAATTATTTAACATAAAAATTTACTTTTATTAGTAACGCACTAAAAATTAAAAATATTTAATAGCTAATTGTCCTTTTCTTATGTTGCGAGCAGAATGTCAAATAAATCAATGTGAAGAAATTCGTAATACTTCACGTCCTTGTTCATCTTATTGTAGAGTGTCCGAAAATCGCATGCGCATAAGACGCTATGAAAAGATCTATTGTTTTATGTTAATATTAAGCCTTTATATTCCTCTGCCCAACAGAACGACAGATATTTTCAAAGTTTCAGACAGATACGACAAATTCAACTTTCGAAATTTGTTTGCAAACAAAGGAAGATAAAAATGTCATATATTGTTTTAGAAGTCAGTACAGATCTAAAAGATAGGTCTAAATCTATATCGATAACACCTATTAGATAAAATACCTGAGATATTGACTCCTGAAGTGACGTAGATTTGTGGTAACACACTAGTTTTCACCACCACTAAGCTCACCATTAAATTCTATATACAAGATGTTTTGAATTTTATTCAAGAAAACTATACCACGGTGTAAAGCTGCAAAAAACAAACAAAATGGTTGAATATATTAATGTCTAATTAATTATATCTCAAAACTAAGCGTCAAATCGAAAAACTTTATTAAAATTTTTTTTTTTTCGCAGATTTACACCTTGGTATAGTTTTTCTTTTTAAAGTATACCACGGTGTAGAGTTGCAAAACACTATACCGTGGTGTATATATATATATATATATATATATATATATATACAAATATGTATATATATATATATATACACATATACAAATATATATATATATATATCCTACGTTTAGTTTACATCATCGCATAGCCGATCTCCCACGAGTATGAGAGAGTACATATATATACATTAAGCAATGTGTATGAGAAGGAGGTCTTATAGGTTTGATAAACTCGCGTATTTTTCAAAACTGTTCGAGTGGTTGGTGATTGTTTACCTTCAAATGCTACAATAAATAAATTGACACATTTCTGTGCGGAATATCCGGAAAAGTACCATTTAACAATTGACACTTTTTCTTGGTATAGTTTTTCTTTTTAAAGTATACCACGGTGTAGAGTTGCAAAACACTATACCGTGGTATATATATATATATATACAAATATGTATATATATATATATACACATATACAAATATATATATCCTACGTTTAGTTTACATCATCGCATAGCCGATCTCCCACGAGTATGAGAGAGTACATATATATACATTAAGCAATGTGTATGAGAAGGAGGTCTTATAGGTTTGATAAACTCGCGTATTTTTCAAAACTGTTCGAGTGGTTGGTGATTGTTTACCTTCAAATGCTACAATAAATAAATTGACACATTCCTGTGCGGAATATCCGGAAAAGTACCATTTAACAATTGACACTTTTTCTTCTTTTGTGTAATAATAACCCATTGTAATAATACCAATAAATAAAATGCACAAACACGTATTTTCCAAAAGCATTCACATAGTAATGATTGCATATTATGAAAACAATTAATAATATTTGTATTTAACAAAATATCCCCACTCTCTAAAATTTATGCAGGCACATACAACACAACAGTAACAAAACAAACCTATAAGACCTCCTTCTCATACACATTGCTTTATGTATACATATGTACTCTCTCATACTCGTGGGAGATCTGCTATGCGAAGATGTAAACTAAACGCACGGTATATATACAAATAATATAGAGTCTTTATATATATATATATATATATATATATATATATATATATATATATATATATATATATATATATATATAAATATAGTTTCTATTTTGTGAATAAACGGTTATCGGTTTACAGTGTTTACATGTATAGGTTTACAAGATATTATAAATTTAATCCCAAGTTTGTAACGGTTGAAATGATTGATCTTAGAAAAAAGTGTTGGTATAAATAGGGAGGTGTTCATTTTAGTTTTCCCATTTTCAGATCTCTGCCTGTCCGTCAACACGCTAATTAAAACACGCACAGAGATCACGTGCTGAAATTTGTGTGCATAGCTAAAAAGTCACTTGAAGTTTATGAATAGGAAAAGTAGGTCCTTGCCCTTAATATCTTTATTTTATTTAACTGCGTAGGAGATTGAAGTGCTTCTGTAGAAGTAAAATTTAACTAGAAAGTATTCAATACATTAATACATGAACCCAATAAATAAGATCCTTTAAGAACTTACTTAAGACAGAACTTAAGACAGAAAGGAGTTATATTTGATCGAATTAGATTAAAATGTCATGAAAAAAAATTTAAATTATACGTTCTTCAATACATACCCTCTAATAAAACAACAACTCAAAAATGTGTGTTCAAGTAAAATAAATAATCGCTCCTAGTTTTTTTTAACATACAAAAAAAAATCGATACGCAATGGATAACTAGCAATTTATTAACATTGTTATTAATTGGTTTTAACAAAATCCATATTCGTCAAATATGTATTTATATATGCCTACCAGCAAGGTTGAACTTTGTATGAATATACAGACCGTTTTCAAATGCATTTCTAATAGAGAATCAATGTTAAATAAATAAATAAAATATTTACTATAAAACCATACATACACATACATACTGAAACTGAATGTCTGGACTGGAATATTGGGTGACCATATTATAGGACCATTCTTTATTAACGGATCTCAAAAGTATTTGAATTTGTTACGAAATAATATTTTACCAACTGTTAGAGCTCTTCCTAAATTAGACCTGGAACCTGTATGGTTCCAACAAGATAGTTGACCTGCACACAATACCATGATAGTAAGGCTGTTCGAGGAACAAACTTTCCAGGAACGTCTTATGAGTGGTTTTGGAACCTTCAAGTGGCCAGCCAGATCGCCAGATCTATCTCCTAACGACTTCTTTTGTGAGGTTTTCTCATAACACAGATCTATTCGCGGAATAGACCTGAAAATTTGCAAACAATTAAGGCAAAGAATTGTGGACAATTGTCCGAATATTTCTCTTCAAGTGCTAGAAAATACCCGGGTAGAATTTCTACAATCGACTCGGATATTGTTTAGCAAATATTGGAGGAATATTAGAACCGTTGGTTTATCTTTTTTTTTGTCGAAATTCTATTATATTTTCTTTTTGGAGTTTTATTTTTCTTTTAATTTGTATGGATTTTTTAATAGAATTCTATCATTTATTTTGCATATACAAACATTTCACATACAAATAATAAGGGATATTCAAAGAATAATTTTCAATTGTTAGCAGTAATGCTAAGATTAAGAAGACAACAATGAACATATTTAACCCACTCTCATTACATGTTAATGCATACTGAGTACAAAACAGTCCAGCAAGCATACACAACAGACACACTAAAGAGTACCCCCACTATTTGTATTTCTTTAATAAGCATATTGTTTATAGTTATTGTAGTATATAATATTTAACATTGATTTCTATTAGCAATGCTTTCCAACACGTACGGTAGACGACCTAAGAAGTCGATTGATATATAAATGTTAATTGTCCAAATAATCAAACATTATATACCAATGTGACTGTTATTTAATGATAATGATCATTCATTATAGAGAGTGATCCATAAAATATGAAGCTCAGAAATCCATTGAAAAAATTAATGCATAATACTGTATACGAGTATGCACATGGTTAAGGATGTACGAGCACTGAAGCTTCAAAAATATTAAGGCTTGATTTTTTGTTTACATGAAGTTGAAGTGCATATAAATCAATTATAAAAGTTTCTGGGTTGGGGGGGATGGTTCGAGGGCTTGAATTAATTATTTAATGTTAAAGTTCGAGTTTGAATGCATTGCTCTTATGAAGAAACCCATATTTTTACATAATTTGACATATTTTGATAATTTTCACTTGGAATAAATAAGAGTAAAAAAAAACTACGCAATAGAAAATAGAAATATTAATAAAGAGATTGATCCAATAAAACTCCGATATGACGGGTCTAAAAAAATATATTTAAATTGAGAATATTTAAACTATAACAAGTGAGATTTCGGGTTTTTTTCATTAATATATTTTTTGTTAGGCCCGGTATGAATTATTATTGTGGACTTTCATTAATGTACTATATAAGATTTTGAAGAATTTTATAAATGGACTATACATCAGCGCTCGAATATCCTTAAAACCTAAAATCCATAAAATAAATAAATCCTTAAAATAATTGTCATAAGTAGTCATAAGAAGAGAAAGTTGTAGACGGGGAAGCCAATGTCTGTTGAGTAAGCCCTTCCAAATTTTTTTTTAACCGACATCAATAAACCCATCCCCTCAGCATTCTTTTTCTACATCATGTCGTTCATTTCATCCAAACCTGTGTTGTTATTGAAACCACCCATCTACTTTGAAAATGACAGCACAGAGCTTTACTTATAAATGTTCTACCTCCGGCTCTCCTATTTGGGTCAAGTCAAATGTAAGATACCTCATTCTAGATCTATATTGTTCCTAATTGTGTCTATGTCCGGGCAAACCACGTTGTTCTCCAACTTTATTAGAGATACCTTGAGATGCTGTATGACCTGTACAGCATCCCTACCTAAAAGGTTAATGTCTTTCCGGTTAATACCAATGAACTAAATTAACCTTGTGACATTTTACCCAGCTATCAAGTGACATAATGCAATTGTTTTAAGCTTATACAAGTAAAAATAACAAATAACTGAGTTATTTGCTTAAAAACCGGTATATACTAAATTTATGAAAATAAGTTTCAAACAAATATTGTTTATTTTTGAAATCATTATTGTCTTTAAATTTTTGTTTAAACTCTTTCGGTTTCAAAGATGGATAGTCTTGTCCATTTTGCCTAAACATAGTCCGATTTTGCCCATTCACGAACTTGACCTTACTATTTAGCTCTAGAACACACATACATTTCAGCTCGCTACCACTTATCGTTTTTGAGTAATCGTATTGACGGGCAGAAAGACTGACAGGCAGGCATACATCCGGAAATGAACTAATTAGGGCATTTTATGAACACCTATACCGAAATATTTTTTCTGCGATCAGTATTTTCAACCGTTATAAAGTGGGACTAAATTAATATACCCTGGTATATATTATATACTGGGTATAAAAATATATGCTAATATGATAATATTTTACCTCTATTTCAAATGTGGCAAACATTGTATAACGTTAATTTCATTATATACCGTGTGTGTTGGAACGCTTGGCTAATAGAGAATCAATGTTAAATATTATTTACTATAATAACTATACACAATATGCTTAATAAAGAAATAAAAATAGTGGGGTACTCTGTAGTGTATGTAATGTGTTGTGTGCATAATGCTGGCTGCTGTGCAAAGTTAGTACTGCAGACACTCTAATGAGAGTGGGTTAAATATATTCATTGTTGTCTTCCTAAGTTTAGCCATTACTTCTAACAATTGAAAATTCTCTTTTGAATATCCCTTATTATTTGTATGTGGAATGTTTGAAAATAAATAAATATAAATAAACATAAAACAACATAAAACAACAATCCACACAAATTAAAAGAAAAATAAAACCCTCAAAAAAAAAAAATAGAATTCCGACAAAAAAAAAGTTAAAGCAACGGTTCGAATATTTCTCTTGGGTTTTTCCATATTTAAAACATTTGAAATTGCGCCGCTTCCAAATGTTTGCAACTGTAGAGTCGCTTAGGCCCAATTCTTCACCAACCAGCTTCTCTTGTCGATTTTTTATCGTCAATAAATAACAAACTACAAATTGCTATATCTCTGTCTTCATTTTTTTGTGGGGCTTCATCATCTTTATCTTTGTGGCAGTCTTTGCAACCAGATATACAACCCCGTTTTTCAAAACAATCATATGAGTAACTGTTCGAATGCTTGGCGATTTCCTATCCTCAAATGCCACAATAAATTGACACATTATTTTGCCGAAGTACCATTTAATAATTTGCCCCCTTTTTCTATTATTGTGTAATAACCCATTGTTGAAATGCGTTTATACCATTAAAAAACAACCAAATATTTCCTATGCATTCACATACGTAATGAATAATAATATAATAAATTAAGTGTGCATCACTAAATCCCCACTCTTAAATGATATGGTCTCACAAGCCGCATGTAAGTATGTGTATGTATGGTTAGTAAATATTTATTTTTTTATTAACATTGATTCCCTATTAGAAATGCTGTTGAAAACAGACTGTATAATATGTGTATTTCCACTTGATACAAATAGTTGGGTTTTAATTTTGCAATGATTATAATCGCTACATACATCTCGACAGTATCGGATACAGGATACAAATTAAGAAGAGCTGAATGTATGTAAACTATAAAACATAGAAATAAATTTTTTGTACAAATTTTCACTGTTTTTAAAGATCAATTAATCTAATTTTAATCATAGTTTTGCTGCTGATGTTAAGTTTAGATAAGCAACAACCGGATTGAAATATTTATTATACCATTGTATTGTAAAGAAAACACAAATTTGAGAAACTACAAATTTTCAACAACAAAAATCCTATATTTTTTGTAAAAATATTTTACGTTTGTGGTGGTTCACCCCGTATACAAAATGATTTATATTTGTTATCAGTAATTTAGATCGTACACCTATATACATAAATAATGTAAAATTAATTGACTAAATTCAAAGAAAAATAATCATTTACTTGTACACTTAACCACACAAGTGGTGTACTTTTTTAAATACTTTACAGTCGATTTGTGCCGAATCCTTTCTTTTTTTTGAAAAAAAGTTCAGAATAACAGATGTTAAGATTTTTATTACCAACAACTTTTATTTCTTTAATCAGAAATCAGACGTGATCCAGCTCATTTGATTGGCGTTTTTAAATCCGCATTTTGGTATACATACATAAAACTCATTTTTTAATGGTAAAGGGTAGAATTTTTCGATTTTACTGGAAACTGGAAAATGCTTTCAGTAAGGCTCTTGTTTCAATTTGGCAATTTCGAACTTAATATGGCCACCTCTAAAATTAAAAAGTTAAATATCTAATGTAAATTTGGTTCTTCTTTCCGTTTTTATATATTTTGATTGTTTTCTGTGTCAGTTTCCAAGAACTGCGACTTGAAGACGACTCTCTTCACGTAAAAAACTCTTCAAGAAGTTATGTGAATTATAAACTTTTAGCACTATCATTTCTCCCCTCTTTCGAAGACTTTCGGTTAGTTCCGGTTGAATTATAGGGAGAACTTTAAGAAACTATTAACAATAATACAAACTTTTAAGATCGATCATTTTGCAGCTAAACCTCGTCGACATCGCGGTCAAAAATCAATCCTGAGTATAATCAATTTTTAATTCTGAGTATACGAATCAAAAATAAATTTTAGTATGCATTTGAGATTAATTTTAATTTTTAAATTTTTAATCCAGATACCAACTTTTAGCGTCAAAAGCACCAGCTTTTGGCAACATCTGAACCAAGTTCATCTGTTCACTATCTAACATCAGTGATACTCACTTCTCTCTCAAGGTTTTTAATCTCCTAAAGGTCTTATCAATTTTCGTATTGTATATTTCAATGAAGTCATAAAAACTCTTGCACAAATTTTGACCTTCACAATCACATTAAGGAATTCGTTTCAACAACATTATTCTAGCTGTTATTGGACCATTTATGAGTCAAAATAAACGCAGAAATGAAACAGTATACCTACTGACTACAAACTTACCTTAATAATCAGATAAACAAAACAAACACACATATCAATAATTCTAGTACGAAAATGGAAACATAAACAGCATCATTGAATATAGAATTAATTACCTTCTATTATGTAAAAATCGAAGATATGCAACCACTGGTTTTATCATTGGGGGCTTTATTTTTTGACACATGTTAAGTATGTCTAAGGCCCGGTTCACACGTTACGGTATACTGGATAGGTATACTTGAACAGGTCACCTGTACAGGTAAACCGGAGCTTGTGTACCAGGCGACCTGCACAGGCGACTGCAGAGAATCCAAATTCAGTATTGACTTCCTGCGCAGGCATTTAGACCTGAGCGTGTATATGAGTCACTCCTGTATGCCAGTACAGTTTTTATGTTATTTGCGTCTAGTTTCTTGAATAGAGAGCCTCAGTCATTTTAGTGAGCGTAAGTCAACCATCTCTCGACTGAGTTAAAATCATCCGGTTAACCGTAACGTCTGGGTGCTCTAGCCTGCACCCAGGTATACCGTAACGTGTGTACCGGGCCTAACACCGTATGTAACTATACCTATTACTTAAATAAAAGTAATAACGGACTCATTAAATCACAATAAGGTATTGTCATCTAATAAGGTACTGTCATCAAAAATTCATTATTGTAATTGTTGAATTAATTCGAAACATCGAACATATAAGCAGAAACATCAGTAGACAAAAATGCAACAAAACTTTTAGTCGAATGCGTTTTCGATTAGACAGCAGATCCGTGTTTATCAACGATATATCAATGATGACACCCTGTTTATTCATTTGTTTTTTAACGACATTTTAGACATCGTTTGTTACTACCCGTAATCAGGCCCATGTAATCCAGCCTTATTAAGAGAATTAAGTTTAACATTTTTTGTTAGATAGATAGATAGATTGTAGAGGGCTACCCTGGGCGGGCTACACTTCGACCATAAGGTCCATTGTGATGCCTAAGGATGTGAGGATGTGAGTGGAGTGGAAGGAATTTGTGTGTATAGATTAGGAATTGGTAGGATATGCGGCTGCAGCCGACTATGGTAGAAACTATGCCGATATTCATCTGGACTTCGTGAAGGAAACTGCAGAAAACCTTCACAAGCATAGCCGGTTAATTTGTTCTTGTCCATACGCCGACAGTTTATTCAATTAGCACTTGGATGGTGGTACATTTTTTGTTAATTAATTTCAATAAATTTTCGGTTTAATAGCATATTTTCTAAATTAAAAGCCAGAAAAATATATAAAATTTTTTATATTCCATGCAAACAAAAAACAGTTGCTTAGTTCATTTAGCCAATTTAGTTCCTTCTGTTACTGTTTTATAGGGATTATTGAGAGACCCGATTGCTTATAAGACCAAAAATCGATGTTTTTAAAATTATCATTTTTTCATGGAAATATAATAAGTTGTGACGATTTTTCTCAAACATCGTATGCATAAATAATCAATGTTTAATTAAGTTTCTATTTCTTTTTGTTTATTACGCAAATTCACATTTTTAGAGTGATTTTGTAAAGAGTGGACCTTATTAGGCACCAGTACGTTATGTCTAACGCCGTATGTAGCTGGAGCTGTTACTTAACTAAAAGAAATAACGGACTCATTAAATCACAATACATTAATAAAATGGATTTAGATTAGAATAAAAAAATCACAATAAGCAATAAACGTCTTAAGTAAATCACGTTTTCAATAATTTAATAAGACTTATTGTAAATAGTTTATACAAATATTTTTATACAATAATTGTTTTGGTCTTGCATCACTGAACAAATTAATGATCCAATTGATACCTTGTTAGAAAAATACTGCACTTGTTAGAGAAATAAGTAGTACAATCAATAGAGAATATTGCGCTGCATTAAGCTACAGGAGTTATTTTTTTATTAAATTAGGTTCAGTATCACGTACTGAATGTAAGTGAACAAAATTCTTACAAATTTCGACCCCCGAAAGTGCCACCATCTTCGAAAAACTGTATAAAATTGTAGATATAGGCCAATATCTCCATCACCGTGCACTTTAGATTTTTCTTATAGATTTAATTTTCTTTTTTTTGTCTAATAATTGTTTTTGTATCACTATCCGTTTACGACTTATACGACTATTACTATTTATTTATTGACTTTTTGACCGATATCTCTTCTAATAATTATTTTAAACAATAAAATGCTAAAAACTAAACTTTTAAAACTACAGATTACCTACAACTTTTATTTAAAACTTTTTTGTCTAAAATTAATATTTTGAAATTTATAACGCGTTTAATGTTACACTACCGTGTGCAAGGTTAATAAAAACGAGGTATACATCTATAATGATGAAAAAGAGAAATCGGTCAAAAAGTCAATAAATAAATAGTAATAGTCGTATAAGTCGTAAACGGTATGTTACACTACCGGGTGCAAGGTTAATAAGAACGAGGTATGCATACTATAATGATGAAAAAGAGAAATCGGTCAAAAAGTCAATAAATAAATAGTAATAGTCGTATAAGTCGTAAACGGTATGTAATACAAAAAAATTAATAAACAAAAAATAGGAAAATCAATTATCTACAAGAAAGGTTATTACGATTTTTGGTCTAAAGTGCACGGTAATGGAGATTTAGGCCGATAGAGTTTATCTCAAAATGGCGGCATTTCAGGGATCGAAATTTGGAAGGATTTTGTTCATTTACATTCAGTACGTGATACTGAACGTAATTTAAAAAATATAACTCAGGTAATTTAATGCAATGCGGACAAGAGTAACGAGCATCTGTATTAACTGTACTAAAGTATACGTATAGTAGTGTGATGCAAATGCAATTTATTGTAATTGCAGGATGAAAGAAAGGAAATGTATAAAATATGTATATTCAAATTATACTTTATTTTGATTAATTATTTGATCTGTACATAAATTTATGTTAGTTGAAAAATTAGTTTTTTTTAATTAAGGTAGTTAATTAAGGTAGTTGTCTAATAGTAATCGTATTAAAAAGTTGCAGCCAATTAAATAAAATCCAATTAAATAAAAGTGTAGTGACTTTTGTCAATACTTGTCATATTAAACGTACAATTTTTGAGAGCGATTTCTATCAAAACTAAACGGTAAATAATTTTGAAATTTTAAGTTAAATAGGCACTTTGAATAAATTGACAATTGCACTTTAACAATTACCTTGACATATAGGATATACTTCATTCTAGACTTAACTAAAGGATTTAGTTAAATACTGATATGAAAAATTAACTCGTCAACTAGCAATCCAACCTCGGGCCTCTGGTTATCTAGTCCAGCGTGCTTACCGCTACACCAAAGTCGACTCTGACATAAATGCCAACTTTTTCAATTCATTCTTATTTTTATTTTGGCATTGTATTGTTGACGCTTAAATAGACACAATTAAATATAAATATATACGAATAAAGGATTTAGGTTTGAAAATAATTTCAAAATTTTAATTTGCTTTTCCACTTTAATTTACATTATTTAACAAATAATTAATGAAATTTATATAGAAAAAATGTTTAAATTATTTTGAAACCCAATCATAAAATAGATTTCCCAAATGCCAAACTGGGTTGAGTTTGTAAGATTAATATAACAAAAATTTAGCATTTTGTATAAAAAACGATCTCCTTGATGTGAGAGTTAAACTCGTGCTTCATTTGTTATTCGTTTTTATTTTATTCAATCCATATTTCTTGTTTATAAAAAGGTATATATTTCCAGAGTCGGACTTACCACCCAAGAGTGTGCATTTTTTTTTGCGCCCCTATTAATACAACAAGTCGAAACTTTTTTTAAAAAGATATCTGCTTCTCATACCCGTATATATTTTATATACAAGGGTACGTGTTCATAAAATGTGACATGATAACTCATAAACAAAAAGAGATAAAGAACTGAAATTTTGTGTGCGTGTTTTAGAGCTATGTAACATCAAGTTCGTGAATGGGCAAAATCGAACAGTGCTTCCACCCGCCGGGCAGGGGATATACCCGACTTTGAAACAGTAAGAGATAGAAAAAAATGTTCCTTTTTTAAAAAAGGAACGAAACATGTTCCTTTTTTTAAAATTAACAACGTTTGTTTGAAACTTTTATTTACTCAGTATATATAACTCAGTATATACCGGGTATTTAAGCAATTGAATTATTTCTTATTTTCACTTTGTATTTTAAAAAAAATTAATTTCTTAGCTTTCTATAAACATATAAAGAATATTTTTCCATATTCAATATAAGTAATAAATTTCTCAGAAACGTTATACATGATAAAATACATGAAAATTCTCGCTAGGAGAGTTATACATGAACATTCTCGCTAGGAGATAGATTAAACCTGCCTGGTAGCCCAGGAATATAAAAACTTCTGATGTCAACAGCATCAATCAATATGGCTAGTTGGGTATATCATTATGTTGGGAGTTATATTAATTTAAAGATCTATTCATGACATGTATAGATAAACACGTGCGAAGCCCCTTTCTTTGAACATCCAATACACCATAAGTTATAGATCCTTAGGTACTATCGTTATACTTGAATGAAGAAACTGATCTCTCAATTCAGAATTACAATTATTTATATTAATCGTTTTCTAACAATTGAGTCTAAGTGGAAACATTAAAACAAATGCAAACTTTAAACTCAAACTTAGATAGATTTAATGATTTATACTCTTTTGTTTCAGGCCAACTGGTTTAGAGCAAATCAATACTGTCGTTACCATGGTATGCACTTAGCCAGTATTTCGTCACAAGAAGAAAACGATAAACTCGAAACATACATTCGTGATTTTGGTAAATATTTAAAAAAAAAACACATTCAAATAATTTGATACTTAAAATATTATAAATAAAATTTCTTTTAAGAAGGTTTGGGCAACGAACATTTTTGGACATCTGGAACTGATTTAGCTGACGAAGGTTCATTCTTTTGGATGGCCACCGGTCGGCCAATTACATTCACCAATTGGAATGCTGGTGAACCAAATAATTTCCGATATGAGAATGGTGAAGAAGAGAATTGTCTTGAATTATGGAATCGTGATGGTAAAGGCTTAGGATGGAATGATTCACCATGTTCGTTTGAAACATACTTCGTGTGCGAAGTGCAGTGAGAGACGCAATAAGAAGAAAACTTTGTTTTCTTTCTGATTTTTTTTTTTTAAAACTTGTGTGGATGAACACTGAACAGTGATTTAATTAGAAAAATTTGTGTACATAGTAGCCTCACTTACAAGTATGTTGCTCAAATTCGTTTATACATAAAATGATTATCACCTTTTGGCAGTAATGATAACAATTTGGCAACTTTACAAAGATTACGTTATATTTTTAATTTAAGAATGTTTAGCCAGTAGTAGTTCAGAAACCTCAGTGAATGTTCTTTTTTACACTTCCGATATTTTTTTTTTATTTTTTTTTTTGTAAAATATCATTAATTTTTGTGTTTAAGTGTATTTAAATCAATCAATTTGGTTATTGATTAATTAAATATTTTTTTTATAAATAAAATCGCGATAAATAAAATGTAGTTATTTTTGGTTTTTGTTAGTTCTTTTGTAGTAAAATAAAATCTAATATTATTAAACAAAACTGTTGAATTTGTGTGAATGATTTAGTTTTGATAACACGAAACCGCTGTTGTATAAAAAAAAAATAAAATATAATTAATTAATTAATTACTTTGTTAATAAATTGTTCATTAAATTAAATGCATGCAGAGGCATATTAAGTGGAATAAAAGTTTTTTTTATAAATATTGATGTCGTTGTTAGTATTTAATGTTTATACCTGATTCGTAATTTTTAACCGACTTCAAAAAAGGAACGAGGAGGTTCTATGTTCGACTGTATGTATTTTTTAAAATGTATATTCACCGATTTCTCCGTCAATCGAGGATCGATTTTGAAAATTCTTTTTTTGTTTGATAGTTTTGTTTGTGAACTCTCTCAAATCGAATGAAATCTACTAATCATTCAGGTGTTTGAGCCTGAGAGTCATCATTTCATGCTGCTGAGCTGACGATGGCAGCCACAGCAATCCTTAACTGTTAGGAGTTAGAGCTTCCAGAAAATTTCGATACCGTTTTCTAAAATTTTATAATTAAAAAAGTTGGGAATCTTGTCAAAACGAAGCTATTTACAAAGTACCAGCTTGATGCTCATCATCCTGAAAAAACCCTTTGGTCTCCCGAACTATATTGTTACTTACAACTGTTCTCAAATTACAATTTTACCAATAAACTGACAAACATTAAAGAAAAGGGAATTCGATATTTTTTCACTCGACTATTTTTTTTCCATTTTCATATTAGAATCTAAAAATTAATAGCCTAGCGCACCTAGTTTGTCATGATTAGAATATTGATCATAGACATAAGTAGACCAAAAAATTATTTCTATAATGGGCAAAATATCTCCTCCAAAAAATGGGTGATAGAAAATTTTTTAATTTAAAATTGAGGAACAATTTCTTTATGCATATTATATAATATATTATCACTTTCGTCTAAATTCCTAGACTAAAATGTTTGTACTACAAATAGTTATTTTGAAAACAGAATAGTCATCATGAATAATAATAAAAATACTATTAAGGTAGTTCGGCCCCGTCTTTTGTGTATTGTCAAATCAACAATTTAAAAAAAACATTTTTATATTTTAAAATTTCTAAAAGAAAACATTGATAATAAGAATGTACACTACCGTTCATAAAAATTGAACCAGTGGAAACATTCTAAGTGATACTATTTATAATATTATACATATATTTATTTATATATACGCTTAGAATGTTACCTACTGGTTCAATTTTTACAAACGGGAATTTACAATAAATTTGATAAAATAGTTTTAAAAAAAAGTTTAATCGAATAATTTAAATATACTTAATTTAATATACTCGGATTTGATCAGTAGAGTTACTGAGCATGCCCAAAAGCACAAAAATATTTATAAAAACTAAACAAGCATAATAATACTTAATATTGTCAAGTTCAAATTGAATTATTATCTACGATGAAATCCCATAAGACGTTCTACCATTATCAATAAAAATGTTCTAAGTATTGATTACCGTAAAATCTGTTATTATTTAATCGAAAATTTATCTGGACTACCTCAATAATGTTTATTTTAAGAAACAACCTTGACATTTTATTTACATTTGTCATAAAATAAGAACGAATCCGATTTGAAAGTTTATTTTAAAGAAGAAGAAATGTTGAATGTGTCACATAAGCATGCAACGCTGTAAAATATCTAATCGCAAATATCGTCGTAAATTTGATGAAACAATTAAATTTTATTTACGTGGACTATGGACCCCAAAAGTAACGATCATTTTACAAAATCTTGAAGTTGATTTGTACCTAATTCATTCGTTTTTTAGCGAAATGTTTCGAATAAAAGTTGTTAGTATAAGTATTTATAATGAAAAACATTTTTTCGAAGCATTTTTTTGAAAGCCGTATGAATAAAGAGCAAAAATCAATTATAAAATTTTGAAAAATCACCTCTACTTTTGTGCACATGTGTATTTTGGGCCACAAAACTCGTGCCATTTTTTCAAAATTGTTTAGTCATTTTGTAAACATTATGTTATCGAATGATAATTAGTGAGAACTCTAGGTTTTTGAAATACAATTTCAAATTCGCCCACTTTACCTAGATCAGTTTTTTGTATTATAAATACGTATTTCTACTACAATGTAGTCATCATCAGTATAAATTAGCTAGTCAGTAATTTACTCTTTGACAATTAGAAATAGATAGAAAGTCGAGATCAATAGACAAAAATAAAAATGAATAGAAAATTAACTAAATTCAATATACTAGATTTAAAATATAATAAATTTTAAAATATGTTGAAATTACTCTTGTTAAAATTTTTTCTTCACATTTATTCCTGTTAACTTTACTCTTATTAAAATTACTCTTATATTGTCTCGGGATATGTTACTTGTTGCTAATTTGGTGACCATTTCACGCTTTCAAATAAAATCTGTTAGTATATTTATAATGAACAACTTTTATTCGAAAAATTTTCCGAAAAACCGAATGAATAAGGCACAAAATGACTATACAATTTTGAAAAAAGGATACTACTTTTGTGGCCCATAATTCTTAGTATTCATTTTTCTTTTGACTTGTAATCAGATAAATTTCAACTTTGCTACTTTTAAAAAAATAACGAAGAAATCGTAGAATCGTAGAGCTGCTACAGATTTAAACAATTTGACTTTTGAACAAGCAAATAATTTTTTTTAAATTTAATTTTTGTAAGGTCATTCTACTTTATGTGCCTCTCAGTGTATAGTGAAATTCAATCAGTATCGTATTATGTTTTGAATGTTATATTGTTATGAATTTAAAAAGAAAATTGTACCCTCTTCATTATTAAAACACAAACTTTTATACTTTCTATAAATAGCTTTGGTTTAATTTACAACCCAACACGTACAAAACACTGTCAATGACAGGTTTGTGACTCCGTTCCTTATTTATATTGTCATAAAATAAGAACTTCATTAGACAACAGAGGAAAATTGTATATTTATAAAAGTATAGTTTAAGGAAAACGTCTCTAGGCGACCGAGCAGGCTGTGTGTTGAGTATGCGCCGCCGTTCATATTCATAACCAGAATAGAAAATCATGATGCAGTCTGAACTGTCTCGAGTATTTCAACACTTGAATCTAAACCCAACAACACACTTATTAGAGCTTCGTAACCACTAAGAAAAATACACTCTAGAAAATTCATCACACCAACGTATAAGGAAATGTCAATTATTTTATTCTGAGAATATATAAAAAAAAACGACATGTGTAATGCGAGTTTGAAAAACAAAACGTAAGGCGTCGAGACGGAACAATACGACGGACTTTATACATGTCATGCCAGTGATAATCGATAGGGATCACCACCACGTCTGTGTATATACGCGCGTTGTTATACTTTGTGTCAGTTAGCTCATTTCAAATGGGTGTGTGATGTTGTTGTATATAGAACAAATTATAGGAGCTTATTGCAATGAGCTTTTTAAATGCGGGATATAATGCGGAAAAGGAAACGAACTGTAGTGAAAGTGTTAAAAAAACTAGGGCATACAAATGTTAATTTTATTCAAATGTTATACATATTAAAAAATATATAATATATATCCTAGCAAAAAAAAAGGCCTGAAATAAATTTTAAAAAAGAAAAAAAAAACAAAAATTATATTTAAAAATAAATGGAAAAAAATAGAAATTTATTATTAAAAAAATAAGTGAAGAAAAATAATATTTTTAGTGCACCAACTGCCATACATAAATGTGATGTTTTTGTTATCCCATTTGAAATTTTATTTTGAAAAAGAAGAATGTGCTACATATATTTTATAGTATTCAAAGATATTCGGACGATCAAAGTGAAACTGGGTGATATTCGAAAAAGGTCAGTATTCTCCTATATATGCTCCTTCTTATGTATATATATGACATAATGTACCGAATGTGTCAAGTAAAATGTTTCAATTGTTGATCTGAGGAACTGATATCCTGCAAAAAAAAATGTGTCACATGAAAATTCTAACGGAGTCACATGGTAACTGTAGTCGAATTTATATCAATTATACATTACAACGCTCTTTGCATTTCAACGTTTCGTTATTTAACAAATTTTCATTCAGCTATTGGTTTTGTACCCATAAAGTTTTAACGATAGTCATTTTCGACATCTACTTGGTATGTTCGATGAATATTTGAAGAAATTTTTCTGGTGCAAAACCAATAGTTTCAAATTCTTACGAAAAATCGCTAAAAAACAAAGTTGAAATTGTAAGTCCTTACAATTTGTCTTTGTAAGTCCTTGTAATTCAATTTACATAAATTCGACTACGGGAATCATGTTACTTCCGAAGAATTATGTAATTCCTCCTCTCAATTACGGAGTGGGAAACTAAAAATTTCTCTTTTAACATTGGTAAAGAAAAAAGTTTATTTCCTGATCATATTTTCTGCAATTCGTATATATTAACAGACGTATTTGCAATTTTAATATTATTATGCTTTATAATAATATTATTATTATAACCGTCACTATGTTAACTTGATTTAATATTCATTATAATCGCTTTCTCTAGGAAAATTCGTTTAGTCTACGTAACTTCTACGTTACGAAATTTTTGTATTTATCTAAAAGTAGGAAAATAAATACCGTTTGTTCGAAATAATTTTTAATTTGAAGCTTGAATTCGGAGAAGAAGAAAACATGCATTATTACGAGGAAAATTTTGTCTTAGTCTGCAAAATGACAGTTTATTTGACATAAAGTTATAAGCACAGTTTTTAGCTATTGGTGTTATACCAATAGCAAGAAATGAAATCTATCGAAATGAAATTCGGTATTTTAGATGCTTTTGGCATTTAAAAGGCCAATTTCGTTAATGGACAAAATCGGATAAGGAAAAAGGAGGGTTTAGATGCAGGGGGAAACATTTAATTTGGTATATCTCTCTTAATATTGGAAAAATGAAATGAATACATAAGCAAAGTTATAGAAAATTAATTTTATTGCAATTTCATTTCTGAAAAATTTTTTCGGTTAATTTAATATATACAGAAATATTTATGGTTGGAGATTAAAAATTAAAATCCTATATATGTCTGCACACATAGAGCTTTCGAAAAAACGGTCAGGTATTGAGCTGTAGCATCTTGATTTTCTACAACTTTACTCTTTATACATTTTTCGATTTTTCTTATACTGAGAGAGATATTTTATAGTTTGTGTTTTCTTCTTTCTCTATGCCCCCTTCCCCCTTATATCAGATACGACATTTCATTTTGATCAGACTAAAATTGTGACCGCTAGAGATTGTAGAAAGATATTGAAAAAAGTCGCCATGAACATTAATAATAATAAATAATATAAAAATTAATTAAGATCTATTTCCGAGAAGTGATTTATTTATTCTGAGGAAGTTGGCGCCTGCGTACTGAATTTTTGTTAAAAGAAATCAATCTATTTTGCGTGATGGAACTTCTAAGAGAATAAATCTATAAAAACAGTTTATTACATCATTCATGTCTACTTAATTGCCATTTTACAGGTAAACATAGTTTTTCGCTGAAAATGATCTATGTTTCAGAAAAAACTCCCTTTTTATTAATAACACTCTAAAACCAAAAATAATTAATTAAATAACAGCTGATTGTTTTTTAATTAAAGTAGGTTCCAAAGAAATGTAACCAGGAATACACTTGTACAATTAGCTATTTCATTTTTTTGTTTTTAGTGCATTACTAATAAAAGGGTGGTTATTTTCAAACTACAAACTCTTTTTTCAAGACTAATTTTTTAATTTTTCCCTAATCCTAGTATCTCCGCCAAATTTCTATTGCGTGGGGAATATTCAAATTTGGAGGGTACCATACCGAGTGCCAAATGAGTTACTGGAAAAAAAAGTTTCTAGACCGGTTTGATTTTGATTTTGTTTTTGCCGGACTAACAATTTCTCAGATAAATTTGCATAACATTTTATACGTCACACACTGTAGACAAGACAATGTCTTTATCGAATGTTCCCTTTTTTCCATATAATAATAATGAAGATTATTTGTCCTACTTATGAAATTCCATAGGAAGGACTATATAATATATAGGACTCATTGTTATAAATAAGTTCATTGTTCTGAATAAAAATTGTTCAATTAAATTTTGAACAGAAAAACATAAATATTCAATTGTTTTTTTTATAGAAAAGAAAAAATCATTGAACCATTACTACAAAAAAATCGATGCTTTCAAGTAGGTCCTGATCCAGGATGAGTGATTTGCAAGCAACATTAGAATTTGCTGTAGAACTGTATAAGTTCTACAATGTTGATTTATTTCAAAGAGGGTAATTTTTTAAAAATTTCAACGTATGTCTCGCGACAATAAAACTTTAGAAAAATAATAGTTTTAATTCAAAGATATTGACCTTCGGTTCAAAGTTCGACAAGTATAGATTAGCCTCAAGTCAGCTTTTTCTAAGTTAAAAAATAGTTTTAAATTGTATCATCACAAGGCAAATTGTTTCGAAGCTCAAAAACAAATTTTGTATGAATTGGACGAAAATCCTTTATAATTATTAAATAAAACAAATATTTGAGATTTTCGAAACAATACTTTTATTTTGACTATAGTTTCAGGATGTATTCCTCTCAGCGCTCACGATTATAAGTGTAATTTATTAGCGTTCGTCTTGGCTTATGTTACTCTTGTAAATACCGTTCGTTTTGGCATAATAAGTACGTACAAGCGTCAGTTCAAACCAAAAGCCCATAAACTGACAATTTAAAAAAATATGTCGGTAATGTACGCTTTTTTCGAATAAGATTTTGTATGTTTTGTATGGGTTGTTTTGTTTATTTAGAAAAATATAGAATTAAAACATTCAAAAAATGCAATGAAATACACGAAAAATGCAAATCAAAAACTCCGGTGCACATGACAGATAAATAAACAAACGTACGTTATACTGTGTTGGCGCTAACGCTTTTGCTGCCCTACCTCTATAGAGAAAGCCTCTGTGAGCGTTATGCCTATCGTGGAACTCAACCACTAGCGCGCTTTGTCAGATTACACAACACCAAGACGAACTCCAAAAACAACGCTTGATAGCGCTGAAAGCGTGTAAGCATCCAAAATGAATACACACTAAGAAACACAGCTCCTTCTTCAGAAAATATGTAATAATTACTTTATATTTTCTGAAAAAAGGTCTGTGTTTCCGAAATATAATATAATTAATATTTTATATTTTCTGAAGAAGGAACTGTGTTTCCGAAACAATAATATGCAAAATAAAATAAAATGTATTACGAAAATATCAAATATTTATTTTATTTAATAACTCAAGAACAAAGTTATAATGTCGCGATGCATAACCGCAATCAAAAGTGACGTACATTGTTCAAATGTTTACTGTTGTGCCGAATCGATTCGGTTTTTAATAAAAAAAAAAGCTATTAGTACTTTAGCATTTTTATGAAGAACCACTTTTGGTCGTGGTAGTACTATGGACCACAAAAGTTGATGTCATTTTTGAAATTTTATAAATGCTATGTGCCTTATAGTCAGCTCAGGAGGAGTCCAGAGTACAGCACGGTTTTTTTAATGATTAATAACAGGCTAAATTTTTGTCAGTAGCTTCCATTCGACGAGATGCCTACCTTTTCTCTTGCAAAAATTTTCGATGATAGTGACTAACGAAGCACGTAAGAGAGCAACTTGTTGGTTTAACGAGAGAAAAAATTTTATCAGTAACAGTTAATTTGTTAGTTAAATTCAGAGATAATGTAATAAAGACTTCAAAAAAACTTGTGTCCTACAAAATGGATGATGTGACAGGCAGGCCCCCCACCCCAACATATTCAAATAACGGGGTATACATAGTTATTACTTGGCGCTTCTGAAATAACCGTTACTTGGCGCGATTGAGTGTATTCACGATAAAAACAATATTAGTCTTTTATGAAGTAAAGGTTGAAGAAATACAGTATGTATAAACGTTGTGTGTCATTGAAATAAGAAAACATTTTTCTAATTTATAAATGAAAATTTTACATTGACATGTTCAGAGCGTAGGACTGGGAAATTGAACCACTGAATTTGTAGGGCAAGGTGGCCATCAAATTATACATACCATTATTAATTAATAGCATAAAAATCAGCTTGTTACTAATAACTATGTATACCCCGTTATTTGCACATGTTCGGGGTGGAGGACCTGCCTGTCACACCATCCATTTTGTAGGACACAAGTTTTTTTGAAAACTTTATTACATTATCTCTCAATTTAACTAACAAATTAACTGTTACTGATAAAATTTTTGCTATCGTCAAACAAACAAAAGTTACTCTCTTACGCGCTTCGTTAGTCACTATAATCGAGAATTTTCGCGAGAACGAGAAAATTTAGTAAAAAAAAACCGTGCTGTACTGTGGACTATTATTGATTCGGTTTCCCAAAAAATGCTTCGGATAAAAGTTGTTCATTAGAAACATTAGTAGAATAACAACTTTTATTCGAAATTTTTTTTTTTTTCGAAAACTGAATAAATAAAGCACAAATCAACTATGAAACATAAAAAAATGACATCAACTTTTGTGGCCAAGTGTACTATTAAATAAAATTAAATTCTTCTAAATGTAAAAATTTGTTTTTAAAGATTTTATCAAGTACGGTGTTCCTTACGAGTATCACCCAAACTCCCCGTTCAAATAGAAGTCAATGTTCCGGAACCCGGAAGGGGCCTGGGGTCTGCGTGCCTTACAGGCTCAGGAGGAGCTTGCCGCCCATTTCAAATTTTGTACCGCAATGAAGAAGTATCATTAAAAGATGTTATATTATTTCGTGCACATATGCTAGTTGATAGTCGTAGGCTTAAAGAATCGTTAGAGCGAGCTGATTTTTCAATCGTATTAGAATTATGGTTTACAGAACAATTACCTGCTGGTATGGAAAATAGTAGTTTAGTTGGTGTATTGTCTGGAATGTCTCTGGTATCCACACGTTTGTTACAATTGAATTTTTCACCAACAAAAGGATTACATTATCATTTACCAATTTTATTTGATTATTTTCATTTATCGTCAATATCGTTGTCAATTCATGCAAATCTTGTGGCTCTACATCAACCTTATATTAAGTGAGTATTCAAAACAATTGTAATTTTAGGTTTTTTTGTAGAATTCATGTAAACCTACTCAATTTTAAGAATCATTACAACATCTTAAAGTTTGGAGATCATTCAAAAATAAATAAAATGCATTTTCTTTGTAGTTTAATTTTAGATTAAAAACATTACAAAGTCATTGTGTACAATCACTTAACACAAGTTCTGGTGAAGATGGTGATAAGTATATTCACTTTGAATTCCAAGATTCTGACTTTTAACTGACCATTTAGAATAATTATATTCATTTAAATTATCCATTCTGAACCATTCTGAATGGATAATTAAAAGCCGTAAACTACAAAAAATTTAGAAAACAAATTGGATCTCCTGCCCTAGTATAGTAGTGGTAGTAGTAGCGGTGGAGAGGCCGAAGCCTGGGATGTAGGCTTTTCTAGGCCTTTTTTTACCGACCCCTAAAAAAAACAAGAAATCGGTAGGTTGTGTGGTAGGTTGGATCAAATGTCGTGTATTATGATACACGCCAAAATCGGTTGATTCGTTCAAAAGTTATCGCCGTTCAGAAATTTCCAAAACAAGTTTTAATTTTTCTGTTTCATTTCTATATATGTATGAACTATCTACTTTACATGAGCCGGATCCTAGACTGCGCGGGCCAAGCCAAGCGGTAGGTACAGTAGGGGGTGCCTACCGCTTGGCTTGTGGCAAACCACGCAAGCCAGGCTTGTTGGAGGAACACACGCTTGGGCCCGGCTGGCAAACGCCACCTCGACTATATGGCCAGTGCGACGCTGTGTGCGGCTACAGCTGACTTTGATAGGAACTATGCCGATATTCATTTGGGGTTCGTGAAGGAAACTGCAGGAAACCTTCACAAGCATAGACGGTTACTTTCGTTCTTGTCCATACGCCGACAGTTTAGTCAATTAACTGCTCATTAATCTTTTTAAAATTATTTGAACCAGCAACCTCTCAGTTCCGAGCAGAGCACCTTTAACTGCTCAACCACTCGGGCTGGTTGAGCCTGTCCTACAAACCGCTGATTGACAGAGGCTTGAAATTCAAAGTGAATATATTTACCGCCTTCTTTGCTAGAACTTGTGATGAGCGATTGTACATATTTTTAAAAAAAATTCATTTTCTACCAAATTTTGTACAATAAGACGAAGCATAATTGAAATATCCCAACTACCTACGGGAATTGGGACATATCTCTTAGTTCATTTTCTTTATAGTCCAATGTGAACAGGACTTAATGTAATTTCCAAATTCTGTTAACGATTTCCAAACTTTAAGATGGCGAAACAATTTAGAAATATTCGTTTTATTTAAATTCGTAATAATTTTTTTTTAAATGAATTGTTTCTATACTTATGCGAAAAATTTTAAGAAACGATACGTTGGATAATTTCAGGATGATTCGTTGCTTTAATCTTTTTTTCGAATTTCCCTTTATGTAGAAGATATAAAGCCTAAAAGCCTTTAAAAACTACAATAGTTATCACTTATACTCGTTTGGTAGTTATCGTAATATTTTGCAAACGGTGCAGATTATCGAAATGCTACAATAACATGTCATGAATATTTTGACGGTAAATTCTGCCAAACCTGCAATAATCTTTGTTATTTGCTCAAGAACTATTTAGAAAACTAAAACAGCATCTTTTAGGTATACCGTTCTATATCCGAGACACAAAGGGAAACTCGAAAAAAAATTATACAAGATAAATCGTCATGAAATCAATAAAAGCTTTCCATTTTTTCGCATGGTTATAAATAATTCAAAATGTTTCTAAAATGTAGCTTTATTCAATTAAAAGTTGTATGATATCTACTTTGTTTGACTTTCCGACTTTCTTGTAACGCATCTCCGAGTAATAGGAGACTCAGAAAGCAATGCTTGGAATCAAAATCAAAAAGAGGATTTGTGTCTTATTCATTCGATTGACGGAAAAATTCTTCGGAACTTTTATTCGAATCATTTTCCCAAAAACCGAATTAATAGGCACAAATCAAAATTTTGTTTAAATAACGCTTCTTTTTAAAATCTCATTAATTTCCAGTAAAATTCGGAAAGTAGAAACAAAATCAATTCCCGTTAATCATTTTTAACGAAATAGGAATCCCTTAGCGATCATTGTAGAATAGGTTTGTAGAATGATGTTCGCACCTGCAATCATTATAGCAAAATTTCACTAATTGAATAAGTTAAAAATATTTATTAATTGTTGGTTTTTTTTTGTAAACTTTGTCTATTTATCCATTTTTAGGATAGTTGCCTTTTGGTTATATCGAGAGGTCGTGGGTCCGATTCCCATTCTAGATTCTTCATATCAAGCATTTGATGTCAAAAATCAATGTTCAGACATATTACATGTTAAATTAAGAAAACACTAGTCATTTCTGTTGGTATAATATAACCGAAAGGCACTCATCTAACAATGGATAGACGCTAATTTACAAAAAAACAATTAAAAAATATGTTAATAGTAAATAAACAAATTAATAATACATTGACATCAAGATAGTGAGAGGTCATATGCATTCCACTACCATAACATCTCAGGTAACTCAGAGGCAGAAAGTTGGTCTGGAATGCCAGAAGTCGTGGGTTTGATTCCCATCCTAGATATGTATGATTATACCAGCCAAGTAGCCGCGCTTGTAAAGGCGTTGTGTGTAGGTACTTGGAACTGGTAGTTTATGGGTTCGAATCCCGACATCGGTAGTTTGTCAATTATTTAAAAAAAAGGGGGCGGTTAATTGACTAAACTGTCGGTGTATGGACAAGAACGAAGTAAGCGGCTATGCTTGTGAAGGTTTTCTGCAGTTTCCTTCACGAACTCCAGATGAGTATCGGCATAGTTCCAAAGTCGGCTGCAGCTGCACATCCTATCAATTCCTAATCTACACACAAAATTCCTTGTTCTTCACTCATATCCTCACATCTTTAGGCATCGCAATGGACCCTATGGCCGATGTGTGTCCCGTCCAGGACAGCCTCTACAATCTATCAATCTAATCTGTGTATGATTATTCATATCAAGCATTTGATGTCAAAGAATGTTTTATAAATATTTGTTAAAGAAACAAGGTGCTAGGAGAGTGATTTCATATCAAATTTTGAAATTATTATTATTTAATAAAAAATATTTTATAATTTTTTGCGTTGCTAAATAAAATCAATATATTTTTGCTGCTCAGGAAAAGTATAATGCATTATGTTCAAAGTTGGTAAGTTGCTTTCATACTCATTAAAAATATCATATGGCTATATGTGCAAAAAATTACTATAAATATTCAAACACTATGCCAAACTAATTAATTTTGTTTTGTTTCATAATTAAAATTTGCCAGTACGCCACGTAGTGCAAAACCTTGGTTGGGATCAGGAAAATTTAGTTTCCGTAATACACCACAAACACCAGTACATTCAACTATTGATGCCGTATTTTTTGGTGGCAATTCAGCAAAATGTGGCGGTGGCACCAGTGCTTCGAAACTAGCACAAACACGTGTGTTACATCAAATTGTGTGTGAAGTATTGTTGGAATCGTATGAAGCGTTACGCATAGCATTTAGTGAATATTTGTTGCTGTTACCGCAATGGCAACAATCACAGTTGGGTAATCCAAATGATATTACACATCGCTTGAAAAAACTTGGTGATATGGCAAAGGTAAAGTATTTTACTATATAACAGTATCTAGATAACACATATATATATATATATACAGTGTGTGTTGGGCAGCTTTTCCTATAGTGAATCAATGTTAAATATTATTTATTACCGCCTGGCCGTGTGGTACTGTATCAAGTCAGTCAGTACACATATGAATAAAGTCAGTCAGTCATCTCATAGCAGCTATACTGTATGCGTATGGTTGTTTGTTTGTCATTTAAGAGTGGGGATTTTGTGATGCACACACTAAACTACTAAAGTATACTCTCATCACATGTGTACTGACTGACTTGATACAGTACCACACGGCCAGGCAGTAATAAATAATATTTAACATTGATTCTCTATAGGAAAAGCTGTCCAAAACACAGTATACATATATATATATATATATATATATATATATATATATATATATATATATATATATATATATATATATATATATATATATACATAAATCGATGTGTATGTATGCCCTTTGGACTTCAAAACGGCTGAACCGATTTTGAAATTTCAGGCAATCTTAAGATTAGCATATTTTTTGTATCTGGCTATAGCTAATTAGTGCTACCCATGCGATGCCAGGGCGGGTCGCTATTACATACACAAATATATATATATATATATATATATATATATATATATATATATATATATATATATATATATATATATATATATATATATATATATATAGATTTTTGCTGATAAGCCAGGTTGACCTTGCGGAATTGTACCCAGCTGTTATGATTCATCTATAAGAAGGTTGTGCAAAATAGTTCATACAATCGAAAATATTCAGCGATAATACTAATGTAACTTTACCTAATACGATAAAAATTGTCTTCATTACTTTTTTAATTTCATACTCTGTGAGGGAAATAATCAATTACATAATATAATAATAGAATTGCAATAAGAATATTTTTCGCCCGACCCTCTGTGTTTTTACAAATTTCAATCCGACCCGTTTCTCAAAAAATGTGGTGACCACTGATCTAAATACAAAATATATGTAGAACCAATCCAAATTAAAATACCAACAAATTTTGAAATAAAAATTATTATGAAAATATACTTGTATTAAATAAAAATGTTTTTTTAGCATTTGGAAGCTGAAGAAGATTTTATAGCACGTGCCAATAGTGATGTTGCACAATTATGTGCTGAAAATATAGTTCAATGGCAACATTTTTTAGCAGCAGTTAGTTGTAAATCAGCAATACATCAACATTTAGCAAAAAAACACCATACGTTAAGAGTAAAACGTTTTGCTGAAGCATTTTTTGTATTAGATAATCCACGACATTCCGCTGCTGGTTGTTATGATGCAAATTACCAAAATTATTTGGCCGTATCAGAATTAGCACGACGTTCAAAATATTTAACATTATTACCACCATTACCTGTATATTGTGCTGCACTGGACGGTGATGTAAATACAATTCCAATTATATTTGAAGATCAATATCAAGATACATTAGAATTTGCAAGGCGACGTTCAGTAGCTGCAGGTCGTAAAGCTGGCAGCGGTAAGATACTTACATTAAACTAGTAAATGACATCAATTGACTTTCAAGTCAATTATTATTTTTATATCCTGTGAACTAGTTTTTTATGAAACCTTAAAATTTCGAAAAAATATTTCAAGTAAAACTAATTTACTATTAATGGACTATAAGACAAGAAAATTTATAGGGTAGAAAATGTTGTATAGATTGATGGCTTAAGTTGGAAAGTCAAAGGTGGAAAAAAATTTACAGCTTAGTAAAATATAAAAATTGAAACGCCCCCTTGATGTATGAAGCGGTATACAATTATTTGGGAATCTCATTACAGAGGTGGAAGTTCACTTTTTAATGTCATTAAGAAAGTCTATAGTAACCGTCAGGATCATCTTAGGCCATGCAAGGGCCCTTGGGAACACAGAGTTTGGGGACCCTTTTAAAAAGCGAGTCATTAACTATCTTTAATGAAAACGTTCATGAAAACATCATGCGAGCAGAGTCTAGTTTCAGAGATGAACTTGAAAACTTTATTTGCACTAAAACGTTCTGTCAATATTTTCCATCAATTGTTCGAGAAAAAATTGACCAATTTTTCGACCAATTGTAAGAACGCTACTACTTCTGAAACACATCTAACCTCCTGAACATCTCCCAGTGAATATGTAGCTCATGGGGAAAAATTTAAATTCACACACTTAGTTATTTTATTCTTGCCTGAAATCGAGTATACTTTCCAAACCTTATTTGCTGCATTATCATAACTCTGCCCGCGAAAATTCTGTATTGAATATCAAAGCTTTCCGAAAAATTAAAACCTATATTTGCTATATATGATCCTTCTTCATAGACAAAAACTTTTCAATAAGCTATCCGTCTTTCACGCATCGAGCGATGAAAGCCAGTTCCATCAACCTGGAGGCCCTGAGATAATCGTTATGTCATTTTAAGAACGCATATAGTAACCATTATTCTCTGACTTCTCAACAATACAAACTAAGAGCAGGATATGAAAATAGTGTACTCAAGTCAAATATAATTTTCAGAATAATTTCTATCATAATAAATTGAGATTTCAATCATCTTACATTTTAGAACCAACATTAATCGCACAAGAAGACTGCTCGTGTGGTATAGCAGCAATATTGGAGTCACGTTCAAATTCAAGGGCTAGTATGGCTAAAGTTAGTGACACAAAATTAATGCGTAAAGGTCATATGATTCAAGCTTCGTTAACAATAGCACCAAGTAACAACAGTAATGGTAATAATCGTCAAACATCAACATTACCTGCCCGTCATAGTAAATCATTAGATCAATTACGTGTAAATGCAATATCGAATACGTCAACACTGCCACGATCGATACTATCAAATCATGAAGCATCTTTTCATAACAAACAACATCAACAACATCATTCTAAAGACTACGTGTGCAACAATGATTTACAAACTTCATTAGTTTATAACAATAGTGATTATTTTAGTCGACGAGACAGTGATAAGAAAACTAAAAAAAGTGACGAATATTATATGCAACAAAATTTAAGAAATTTTTATTGTAAAAGTAGTTCGAATTTATTGGAAAATATTGAACAAAAAAATAGTGCTGTGAGTGAATGTCATAATTTAACTTTGCCACGTCCAATCCTGCCACCGCGTAACTCATACTCTTTACACCCTAATAAACAGGGTCCGTCAACTAGTAATCATCATTATGCATCATCCTCAGCACCAAATCCATTAATTGTGCATAGTGCTCCTACCACCAAACACATTCCTCGTTCCAATTCTACCCATATATTCCCGAATACTGTATCTATTGATATGAATACATTATTCCAGAATAATACCCTATCCACACGTGTACCACACCGCAATATACACCCACAATCATCATCATCAGCATATCGTGATAAGAGATCGAATATTTTACCTCAAAGTGCTAATAACTTATTAGATTTAAGTAATGAGGGTAATTTTCATAGAGATAGTGTTGTATCCCGTAAGGATACTACAGAAATACACCAATTTAATACTTACCAGTGCAATTCACTTAAAACGTCCAATCAAATTAATCGACAAAAATTGACTGAACGAGTACATAAATTAATATCGTCAGATCCAAATAGTTCATCGACAGATAGTGAGTCACATATAAATAGTATGTATAAACGATTAGAAGGTTCGATTAGTGTACCAAACCAGTTATCACGAACAACAGTCGGAGGTACTAGCGAAGCGGCAGCTTTACGCCATGCGAAAAGTGCTGCAAATGTTTTAGAAGATTCATTTTCACCACTTTCTGCATTAAGTGAATCGTTACCAAATTTAGCACCACCTCCACCAGCGTTTGTTTCATCACTGCTACATTCAAATAATCGTTCCCTAAGTAGTTCTGCGTCAACATCAAGTTTAACAAGTGAACAAAGTGGTTGGGTATCGTCACGACGTAGTTCAGATCCATCAAGTCCAGATATACCTCCTTACGTCACCACTCGAACGCCATTATGTTCAACAAATAGTACATACGCATCGAATGGTGATAAATATGCTAATCCAGAACACATGAATGGCGGCCTATTATATAACACAATAGAAAATCAAAAATTTAACACGTTACTAAACGGTCATGACAAACAGAATCATATATTAAATGGTGAAAAATTACGTGAAAAATTACAAAAATTGGCCTCAGAAAGTAGTAGTAAAAATAATACATTACGTAATAAAACACATAATTTAGATTTAATTGCTGGACATCATCAAATTCGTAAACGAACTCGCAGTATGAATCAAAAAACCTCGCTGAACGCAAAACTTAGTAATAACGTTGATAATAAAATTACAAATATTTATAATGGACATGAACAAAAGTCAATTCTAGGAGCAGATAAGGAATTTATTTTAGATATTTATAATATGAGTTTACCGAATAATAGAAATAATAGTTCAAAATCACCTACATCAATCAATAATCTGGGATTACATCCATATATACGAAAAGAATGTGTACGAATACCACCTTTACAAAACGAGGACGTACTCAACAGTGCAGAACTGAAAGATCCAAATGTTGACGATGAATTAAATCATCCGTATGAAGAGTTACGTTTACCACCACCGCAACAATTTCGGGATGTACCACCACCTCCGGAACCATTTCGAGATCCACCTCTAGCCCCACCAATTCCTGTTGACAATTTACTTTATCATGTTTATGAATCTGTGCGATGTAGAGAACGTCGACAAAAACATCCTGAAATGATGAAATCTCAATCCACGAATGAATTGACTGATCGGATAGGTAAATAGAATAAGCGGTAAACACGATAGATTTCATAGAAAATCGATTTTCGGACCAAAACTACTTTTAACATAATATATACATCAATTTCATTCCACAATGACTAATCGTAAAAAAATGCGTAAAAAAATCGTAAACTAACATTTGGAACCGTTGTCGGAACTGTATAATTCATGCAGAATGTATAGGGATAAATTTGATTTTTTAGAATTTGGCAATTAGAAGACCCACAAACGACGATGGGATCAATTTTCTCTCATGTCTCGGCGATAATATGAAATTTCTGATATATTGATACGTCATTATTGCATAATACATTAGTTCCGATAACGGATATTCACCCAAACCGTTTCCAAAATCTTTGAAAATTTATGAAATCTATCTAACAAATACATATTGCATATACAAATTGATTTTTTAATTTTTAGCATCATTAGAACCACAAAATGTTGTACATAAAAAATTACTAATTGATGAGGCTGAACAAGCATTTGCAAAGGCAAAAAGTGAATTTAAACGACAGATAAATTTCTCTGGTAGTTTGTATTCAGATTATCCATATTACGCTTCAACTCTTCCTTACTTCCATATAAGTGATGAATATCGAATGTTTTCACCAGAAGGTTTACATTTAATAATATGTGTTCACGGCCTTGATGGTAATTCTGCCGATCTTAGATTAGTAAAAACGTATTTAGAATTAGGATTGCCGGGAGCGCATTTGGAATTTTTAATGTCGGAACAAAATCAAGGTGATACATTTAGCGACTTTGATACAATGACTGATCGGTAAGTTTAACTTAATTTTGAGTGATCTTAATACCTAAGTTTTTTACTATAACCTGTATTTAATTTTTAGATTAGTTACAGAGATCCTCTATCAAATAGAAACATGTAGTTTGAATCCAACACGAATTAGTTTTGTTGGACATTCATTGGGTAATATAATTATACGTTCAGCTCTAACACGACCACAAATGAAACCACTTTTATCAAGACTGCATACTTTTTTGTCGTTATCGGGTCCACATTTGGGTACATTATATAATAGTAGCGGTTTAGTAAATATGGGTAAATTATTTTCAATTATTCTGTTTATTTTCAATCGTCAGCTATATTTTGCTTCAAATATTATTTTTAGGAATGTGGTTTATGCAAAAATGGAAAAAATCTGGATCGTTATTACAACTTTGCATGCGAGATGCAAATGATGTACGACAAACATTTTTATATCGTCTAAGTCAAAAGAGTACATTGCATCATTTTAAAAATGTTTTACTGTGTGGTTCGAGTCAGGACAGGTAATATTATCTTATAGTTTTTATTTGAAAAGTTCAAACTCATATCCGCTAAATAAGACCACTTATTTATAGTCTGTGTCATTGACGCCATTATTGTAATTAAATGTCGTTATGGCAATACAAACATATATAAAGATTATTAAAATAATGAAAGAAAACTCTAGGTTTTTGAAATTAAACGTCGATTAGCAGTAATCAGAATTGACCTCACTGACCTCTTTATAACTGGGCAGAGTATGCTTATGGACCTAAACGTGTAATAACGGCTTCAACTTAATGATAGTCAGCGCCGCCTCAGCTAGCCAAGGTACCAAACTGTATGGTGTAATGGAAATACATGTGACAGCCACACAAATACTAACACACATTCTTATCACACATACACGCCACTCAGGCGCGCTGAAGCAAAAATTAGTTTTTTCTCTAGTTGAGAAGCATGGCATAAGATAGGATAATCTGTCCAGTTATTTAGAGGCCAGTGATTAACCCTGTGGTCTTCTTTGGGCCAATAGGGTTGTAGTGTTATATCAGCTGATTTTGACATGTAGGTAGGTTTTAAGTTTGGAAGTGGTTTAATTTTATTAAATATAAATTTGGAATAGACCCATTATCGAAATTCATGATTTGTATTATGAATTTGTGCTTATAATTGCTTTCGTATGCGTCTAATTCTGAGGGGTTTTGTACCGATTTCAGCAGTTTTAAATTCAATTTGTCAATTTGTATGGTTATTCTCAATAACGTGGGCAGCTATACATGTATTTTGGGTTCTCCCAAATTTTACTTGAGACAAATTTTCTTTTATTCGAATTACGATTTGGCGTCGATTATGTTGGTTATATATCGTCTTCAAATCAAAGATGAAATCAAAAATGAACGCAATGCGCGTCGTCTCCACTAAATAATTATTTAGTCAGTCAATCTTATAAAACCCATGTCTGCCGTTTTTATTTTCGGATTTAGCTTCTTAATTTTCTTGAATTTACAGTATTGTGGAATCAAATAAAATGCATTGAAAATTAAATAGCACTAGATCGACTTATGAATATTGACTGTTGGATATTCCACGGATTTTTTATTTGTAAATAAAATTTAAAATTTTCTAGATACGTCCCACTACATTCAGCGAGGTTAGAATTATGCAAAGCAGCGATTAGAGATACGTCTTTATTGGGTACAGCTTATAGAGAAATGGTACATAATATTGTGGCACCAATGCTAGCGCGAAGAGAATTAACTTTAGTGCGGTATGACGTCCACCATGCATTGCCACATACGGCTAATGCTCTAATTGGAAGAGCAGCACATATTGCTGTTTTAGATTCAGAATTATTTATTGAAAAATTTTTGGTGGTTGCTGGATTGAAGTATTTTCGCTGAATATATATTTCAAAAAAAGTCTTATGATTTTTATGAAAGTTGTTAGAATTTGCAGATATAGTTTATATGTTGACTACTAATTTTATAATAATTTTCTAAAATGTTATTGATGGAATAATGTTTATGAATGGAATCCATTTTAGATTTACAGATAGTTTGTGTACACTAATTTACTCAAGTCAATTAGTTCAAAATTTGAGCAATATATAAAGTTTTCTGTAAACTTAGTAGCAATCATATCTGACTCCAAGGTGTTTTTTATTTACAGAAAGTAGTCTGTAATAAATATGAAAATGTCGATATCTCGATTACTTCTGCCTCCGTTTTGACATTTTAGTAATATGCAAAATTTCTATGATTAAATATAATGTGTGTGGAAATTGATAACAAAAAGAGATTATTCAAATTATCTGAAAACTGAAAATCGTCAGCATAAAGAAATCAGTCTTTTGTTTAAGCCATATTGACACTAAAATTTTCAGTAAGAAACAAACAGTTTTTAACATATATTTTTGCCTATTTTTAAATTGTTTTGTAAGTTATTTTATAATACTGGCTTATTTATGGTTAACATGTGTAATTGGAAAATTAAAAAAGATATGGCCTTTTCAAAATGACTGGTTCAAATACTAAATTAAAACATATGCATATTGAAATTAGAGAAATATGAATTGATATTTAAACAAAACCAAATCGAAACATGTTCCTCATTTTATTAATAATTAAGGCACATAAATTTAGTTCACATAACCCAATCAATAGTATTAAAATTTAGGGATATTACGAAGTTGATTATCATACGGAACCGAATTAAGATGTATCTTGTCGAATTCCGTTAGATAAAATGTGAATCGGAAGCGGAAGAATCAAATTTTGTATCCGTAAAACAAAACTTACGATAGTAAAGCACCAGCATGCAAATTAGATAAGACCATTTTACTGCTGCGTACGTGAATGGATCTCTGTATTAACGGGATTTGAATTTGCATTGTAACTCATACTTTGAATTGAAATTTAAGGCTTTTCCGATATCAGAGTTTAAACTCCATAATATCATTAAAAATACCATCAATAACAATTTTATCATACCAATATTTCATGTATTTTTCATAATTTGAACTGAAAATAAAATTTTTATGTATGAAATTTTTATGTATGAAATTATTTAAAAGTTCAGTTTATACGAAGTAGAAAACTTTTTTATTTTAAATAGTTACTATGTATTATCGGTGGCGTACGTAGTGATGAAAGAAAACGTAGAAGTATTCAATTTTTTTGAAGCGCGGCTCTATAAATTTCAGGGTAATTAGTAGTATAATCTTTATTCACAATTGAAATGAACTTTAATGGAAGCAATATAAAAATGTGTACGAAGAGCTAACTTTTGTTGGTAAAAGATTCCAAATATTCAATAATGGATTATTTTAATTATAATAACTTTTTCTCTTTTTTAAATGAAATTCAACGATGTTTCGATAATTATTTAAAAATATTTTGAAAAAATTAGACCAATTATAGAGTTTTTATTAGAGATTTAGTAGTTTTGGACAAAAATATAAAGGCTATTATGTATTCATACTAAATTCAGAGATTGAGAGTAATACCTAATATTTTGCGAATAGCTAAAATAGAGAAATATTTTAAAAAAATTCACGTCATAAATAAAGTACTATTATTTGTAGTTTCGGAATTTGCGTAGAAGAAAACTAGAAGGACCCTATAAGTGTAACTATCCTCTTGAAAAAATTATTTATATTGATAGGAGATGCAATTCATGCTTTTCTATATTTTCGAAGTTCATTTTTCCAATGTTTCAGTTTGTTCAAACATTTATGTATCCATGATCGATTATTTCCTTTTTCAAAAGGATTGTTACGAGGTCCATTGTAAAACTGTTTAATAAAGTATGCTAAACGAACTCTTTGGCTGCTATGTAAATAGTTACAACTACATTAAACAATTTCTGTATTAGGCTTAAAATATAAAAACGCGTAAAAGTTACTATTCTACGGCCTATGTTCAAATTCATAACGTTAAATATATTTATAAATTGATTTTAAAAAAAGTGGCCTAGACTAATGAGAATTAAAGTATTCAGAATTTGCATTGATAAACATTGACCTCGATACGCCCAAAATGAATAAAATAAAAAAGATGTAAAATGTTTTATAAGATTTTGAAATAAATTTTTGATATAAATACGTACGCCATTGTTAATTTTCCTAACAACATCATCCATTTAAATAAAAACCTAATACCATACCTTCTACATATACAACATCTCGAGCAAAATTCAGATAGGTAATCTAAAACCATAATTTTCTCATCCATAAATTAGTAGCTCTCATAATATAGATTAATTAATAATTAGGTACTAATTATAAATTAAACGAGGTATGATGATCAAACACACTTGTTAAATAAAGCATTTATTCATAGACTGAATACATTTTTGTGATATTTATAAAATTTAATGTTACATTTAACTTTACCCTTAAAATATATTTATAATATATTACGTAACAAAATCGCTGCAAATTACTAACAACAATGATAATTATATAAATATATAAATGAAAAAAAAAATATATATATAATATATATATATATATATATATATATATAAATACTTAATATATATAATATATATATATATAATATATATATATATATATATATATATATATATATATATATATATATATATATATATATATATATATATATATATATATATATATATATATATATATATATATATATATATATATATGTTGTAAAAAAAGTTATATAAAATAGTCCAAACAAATTTGCTCATTTCAAAATATAAATATAATTTTGTATAGAAATTAATAAATAATGTATTGGTTAAAAATTATAACAAATAATATATTATATCACTTCTATTTTGTAAATATTGGTTATTTATTTTTTGGAACTTACCTATAGACCTATAGGCATACATATTTTAACCAAACAATATATGTATTCTTTGGTTTCACTTACTCTCATAAATAGTATTCCGGTTCAAAAAGTGTTTTTTAACCTTGCTATACAGTTAAAACTATTCACCAAGTGCAATTCTCAATTTTTCATTTATTACTTCAAAAATCAAGACTTCGATTTAAATTTAAATTGTTATTACTGAACGATCTAAATACTTAACGATCATAATTGATAGTGCTGCTATCTACATTTTTTAATTAAAAATAATTTTTTTTTATATAGTTGTTAAAATTATGGACAGTGAAATGATTATTAATTGAATCAAAAAATTAAATTCGATACTTGATGCAACTTCTATCTTTTATAAGCATTTAATGCCCTTCAAAAATGACAAAACATCAAGCTGCAAGATGCGATTGTCCACCATAATGGTGTGCAGGGAACTAGTGGTAGGGATTTTGTTAATGATTTGTTCGTGCAAAGGTTCAAAAGTTTAAAGATATCACAATAAAAAACCAGAAAAACAATTTCAGTTTCTGTTGTGTTGCTTAGTTTTCATTTAAAAAGCAATAAAAGCGATTCATTAGAAATGCAATAAATAAAAATTTTGGCGTCAACTGGCAACAGAACACACCTCTTTTTAATTTATTGAATTAAAAAGAGATGTACCATAAACGCCAAAAGTCGAGCTAAAATTTAAAATTTTTATAATGATTTGTGCTTTATTTATTCGGTTTTTAAAAAATTGCTTCGGATAAAAGTTGTTCATTATATACTAACAACTAACAACTATACTCACAACTTTTATTCGATATAGTTTTCTAAAATCCGAATGAATAAGGCTCAAATCAAATATAAAAATTTTAAATTTTAGTTCGACTTTTGGCGTTGATGGTACATTGATGTATATTGTAGCCAGTTGAATCCATATTGATAGAAAATTAAGACAATCGAGTGTAAATGTTGTTAATAAACCATTTTTATACTTAGAAGAAACGAAAAACCAAAAACAATTTCTTCAGAAAGGCGCGATATGCGCCTGTGGTGTCAAAAATATATATATAATTCAGGTACACTTCAGGTAATGTTTTTGGCAAGTTCTGAATTTAAAAAAATCAGGAAATTAAAATCAGTACGAAATGCGAACAAACGAATCAATAGCGTTTTTTTTTTGCAAGTTATCAAATATTTTTATAAGATAATTAGAACCTTGGATTTCAGGTGTCATTTATTTATTTTTAGTTATAATAAACGAATTTTATAACAATTGTTGAAGCAAACAATATAATACAGAAGCATTTTTCTGTTACAAATTTGAAATTATTTATTGAATTTATTTAAAATGTCAGCAGCAACAAAGCTCAATATCTATACCAATCGTTTCACATTTTCAATGCCCTCATTCTATGTTGTTAGTAACGGAGTAATCATATATCTGTGTTGCCACCAGCTCCCTAACCATATTAATATCAGAAACTAGCAGAGAGATCGCTCACGCAATGCTAACATATGGGACCATTTTCGAGTGCTGAAAAAGAGCGGCCAAAATTGGAAGCTTGTTGCCATATGCTGGTTGCACTCGAAATGATTTTACATAAGAGCTTCTCTTTCTACTAGCAACCAATCAAGGCGATTGTTGCCAATAGTTCTCTGTTACTCTAATATATTGTACACATTAGAGGGCTCTTGTCATTCTTACCATGTGTGGGAAAGAAGCTATTGGCAGCAGATAAGAAATATACATAATAGGAACAGAGACAGTCGTATACGATATTTTCAATATGTTGCCAAACGTCTTGTAATTTTTGGCATAAGAGTGTCTTTTTCCTTAAACAGCAACATATAGGAAATAAACATAAGAGTAACAGAAACAGTCTTATGCGATATTTTCAATATGTTGGCAAACGTCATGTAATATTTGGCATAAGCTTTTTTATTATTTTTTATTTATTCATATAATTGTAATAATATACCGATCAAAAACATAAACCACCAGTCAAGTAGCCGAGCGGTCTAAGGCGTCATGTCTGCGCAGTATGCAGTACTTGGAAACTGGGAGGTTATGGGTTCAAATCCCGACATCGGCAGTTTGTCAATTATAAAAAAAAAGGGGCGGTTGATTGACTAAACTGTCGGCGAAGGTTTCTTGAGAACGTTTTCTGCAGTTTCCTTCACGAACTCCAGATGAATATCGGCATAGTTCCTATCATAGTCGGCTGCAGCCGCATATCCTACCAATTCCTAGTCTACTCACAAATTCCTTCCACTCCACTCGCATTCTCACATCCTAAGGCATCACAATGGACCTTATGGTCGAGTATAGCCCGTCCAGGGCAGCCTTTACAATCTACCTCTACCTCTCTAAAAACATATATGCAAAAAAGGGCCGAGTTTTCGGGGAGATACTTCATATAATAGTTGCTCCTTAAAAAGTGATGATATCACAATTAAAGATGTTCCCAAAGAGCAGTCGTGCTCTTAAAAAAAACTTACAAAAACTTAAAAAAAATTCCATTATGTAAACTACAATAGATCAAATAAAATATATTTGAGGTACACTGTTACTTTTTGCTGTAGTGTTACTATATTTTATTTGATCTATTGTAGTTTACATAATGAAATTTTTGTTAAATACAGTACTATATAATTATATACAGATCAGACAGAATTTTACTATACAGAATGTATTTTAAATCATTGGGTATATGAATTATTAACAAAAATGAATATTTGAAGTGGGAAATGTTAGGTAATATGCATAGACATAGCATTACTAGACTGCGCGATTCATATACTTTCTGTATTGAAAAGTTGTGCCAACTTTAGAAACAGACAGCCGCTGATCTGCAGTGTTTCTATCTTTGTTCCACTGTGAATGAACGACAGAGATAGCTCTACTGTAACAGTGTTTGTATCTTTTTCTAAAATTGGAACATAAATTTCATCGAATGCGCAGTCTAGTATTATACTATGTCTATGGTAATATGTTTATTATATAACCTATAATAAATGACTCCGCCTTATACATATTTCGTTTTAATGAATTGCACTGTCTACTCCTAAAGTAGCGTTCCTATTTTTGCCGAATTCATTTGGTTCTCGAAAAATTGTTTAGAATTAAAGTTGTTCGTTATTAAAAAAATGACAACTTTTATAGTAAATTTGGCGTCTCAATAGCCAAGGTACTAAATTGTGCTTCAATGCGCTTGCGTGGCTAAAAACTTGATGCGTGTAGTGGAAATACTGCCACATAGATTGGCCTTGTCTAGTTTAGGAACGCTTCAATTCGGGTTAATGGCGTAATATTGAATAATCTATCCAGTTATATGTAGGTCAGTGATTAACACCCATACGTATTACACAAAAACGCCACGCAGGCGCTGAAGAAAAATATAGTACCTTGACTAGTTGAGGAGCGCTTCAATTGTGGCTAATAGCGGGGTCACTAAATTTAGCCCCCCCGAATTTTTTTTTTCAATTTTTGAATTTTTATTTTGATATATCGTTATCCTGAATACAAGTATTCAGCTAATTAAAGTTGTTAATTAAACAAAAAATCGGCAATTTGAAGAAAGAACAAACGATATTTATGCATGAATAATCATGAATGGATATTTATAGTTCAATAATGACAAAAAGATATTAAAAATTGCGATGGGAGGGCCAATTTGAGGATATATTTTTAAATAATTGTTTTTAAATAAACAAATTAACAACAAACAATTGTTTATTGCGAACAATCAAGAACAAAAGACGAACTAACGATATATCATAATAAAAATTCAAAAATAAGAAAAATAAAAATTATGGGGGGCTAAATTTGGTGACCCCTAATAGCGTAACATGAGATAACCTGTCCAGTTATGTAGAGGTCAGTGTGTAAAATGTATACCTTGCAGTATACATTTCCTAAGGAACAAGTATACATTTGTTCCTTAGGACTGTGGCATCTGGTGGCAATAATTAGAAACAGGCTAGTCAGGTTTAATTGTGATAGTTACATGCGCATTACTAGGGTTACGTTAATAAAATAAACAAAAAATTATTATTTTGTCAATGAAACTCATTTGTTTTTACATGATAAATGACGTCATGAGTAACTTTACAAATGCATAGGTAAATAATACGCGTAAATGCAATGTACATTGTACAACCCATAAATGGGGCTTTGCCCCTTCTCTTACTGGAGTAACTAGCACGGTCTGGTGCTGCCATCTACAGTAAAATGTATAAGTTTTTTTATTTTATATACAAAATGTAAGAAACAAATAATAAATATTAATGTTGGAAAACCCTTGTCCTTAGTTTATTTGTTTTATATTAGATCATTGGTTTTTATATAATTTCAACACACAGTAATAACGATTATCAATGAAATCTTATTAGATGACTAAGAAACTTATATCCTGTAATTGCGGTCAAAATTTTGTCGACAATTTGTATAATAGCTTGATTCAACATCAAGAAAATAAAATAATATCAATAGTATATTAATTTTTGGATTAATAATTAAATGTCGCAAAAAGAATATTTTTAGTCATGAAACTTGTAGTTAATTAACTTAAGAGCATCGTGTGAGACATCTTAATCGTGTTAGGTATATCGTCTATTACTCTATTGTATGATGTAAAACTAATACAAGTCACTTAAACACGTTAAGGGGGTGATACATATATTCCTATTTTAATACTATTTCAAAATAGAACTGCTGCTTAATAACAAATAAATAATAAGATAAAAAATATGAGTTCAAGCTTATTTAATACTTGAGAAGTTCTCAAACTGTCATTCTGGAGATCTTATTTTGAATTGCGAATAGTATGGAACGCTAATTTTCACTCTCAAAACAACATCGACACGCATTGCCATATTTTGTTCTTTTGTATATATATTAATGCAGTTTAAGGTATAAAGCCCTCGACGCGGAAGCCAATTTAACATTTAACCAATGTTTTATTAATAAAATCAAAAGAAAATCGCACGTACTATGTATAAAATTTTGTAGCACATCGGTTTTATAGAATGTTAAAATTTGGTTTTGAGAAAAAATTGGTAATTAGCCAACTTTATATTATGGTATATCACAAACCAAACATGGATTTGAAATAAATATTAAAGACGGCAACGTTTTCAATCCTTCTGTTAACAAATTTGTAGCATTTATTTAAAAGTTACTACATAGCTTCATATTATTTCTGAAAGTGATAAAAACATTGTATAATATAACATCAAATTCTTCCGTGTACGTGGGATATAATTTCTATGATTCATGTATTTCTTACGTATTTTGTTACAATAATTTTAACTTAGTAACACTTAAGTACAAATGTTATTATTATGTGAAATTAAATAATCAATTGTTAAGATATTGGAAATCAATATGTAAGTGAATATTTTTATAATTAGATAAGTATTTAAAAATGATCTCACACAAAATTTAATATAGGTATTATTTTAGTTTTATATTTAAAATGTAAGTATAATCATATCAATGATTAGATCAGCATTCATTATTTTATATGTAAATATGTAGATTGGTAAAAATTCAAATAATTATTAATCAGTTTAAATGTGACGAATTGAATGGTTTGTTTCCCTTGCCTCATATAAACTGTCATAAAGCCAAACATCCTGTCAACTATAAAAAACCTTGAAGTACAAACGCTATTTATTAATAAAAATTATTCCAACTGATTAAATAAATGTGTTATTCGACATTAATTGTTGATTAATTCAAGCAATTTGCTACAATATAGTCATCATCAGGGATTACATGCCATAATTATAGGGAATTTCAAATGTAAAATAATGTACATGAAACCGCATAATATACGGCGGTGCAATTGGTGCTATTTTTAGTGTTTTATTATCTTTAAAAGTAGGCGTAAACACTATCGTTTAATTTTAAAATTTTTAATAAATAAATAATGTAATAATCAAAGAAACTATTAAATATGTTTTAATAATATACTATTTTATAATCAGTTCATCATTTTATTATTATCGAAGTAAAAATTTATTTATTTATTGTTTTTGGTTATGTTCGTGATTGTAAATGTTAGTGACACTAGAAAAAAATAATTGAAAATCATGGGGAAATTGCTAAGTTTGCTAGCACGTGATGATTCAACGTGTTGTGCACCCCAAAGATACGAAGTTTTTCTAGATTTTGAAAATGCTGCACCAACTGACACTGAACGAGATGTTTATGAAGATGTTCAACGAGTACTTAAAGATTCTGAATCCGTTCTGGAAGAAATTCAAAACTATAAGGTAAAGCTTGTTCTTTTGTTTAAACAAATGTCTATTGAATAGTATATTTATCATAAATGTTGTAATATAGGGTGCAGGAAAGGAAATTCGAGAAGCGATAGCTATGCCTGTACCTGAAGTTCAACAACGTGCTTGGAGTGTAGTTTGTCCCCTTGTGGCAAAAGTTCGTAAATGTTATGAATTTTCAAGGGAGTTAGAAAGAGTTGTACCTAGACTATTAGGAAAATTATGTGGTGGAAGTATGAGCCCAACTCAACATTTAGAAACTCAACAAGCACTTGTAAAACAACTTGCAGAAATTCTAGAATTTGTTTTAAAATTTGATGAATACAAGGTATGTAAACATTAATTACTTATTCAAAAGACTCAAACCGAGCCGTTCAATTTAAAAAAAAATCTCGATTACGTGATTCATCGGTGGATATATGAATCATCGGAATCCGGAAAGGGTTAATAGAATAAAATTCATATTTTTGTCAGTTCCATGTGTATATTCATACTCTAAAGGTTCTGATATCATTTTTATTATAAGCCATATATGATTAAAATAATAAAAACTACCATTGACTAAATACCATAACATGTATAAATGACGTCAAAAGTCGAGTTATTTCAAAATTTTATAATTGATTTGTGTCTTATTTATTCGGATTTCGGAAAAACGTTTGGAATAAAGGTTGTTACTTGTTAGTATAGTCATAATGAACAACTTTTATCGGAAGCATTTTTTCGAAAACCAAATAAATAAGACACAAATCAATTATAAAATTTTGAAATGATAGCTCGACTATTACGCCATTTGTACATTAAAATTTCTCCAAACTGTATATTTGTGTCCTTAAGCAAACACTGACAAGACAAAATAGGGGGTACAATTTGGAAATAGATAGATTATGATAACGGAAATTGAAAACTTGGAACGCACTGAAATCTCATACATCTAACAAGTCAATTTGTTTTATTTTTGCTATTTGAAGGTTCGTATTGAGTCTTTAAGGTTAAGTCTTAAATTTACTTTATAAAGAACTAATTTCTCTATCAAACGATTTTAGATGAAAACTCCAGCAATACAAAATGATTTCAGTTATTATAGACGAACTGTGTCTAGACAACAAAATATTGGGAGTAGTGCAAATGCTGGAACTATAAATTCGGATTTGGCTAATCGAATGTCACTATTTTATGCGCATCCGACACCAATGTTAAAAGTACTCAGTGAAGCAACGTCTACATTTGTTAAAGATAATGCTGATATTCCTGTTGAAAATACGACTGAAACATTAGGAACTATGGCTAAAGTTTGTTTAAGAATGCTAGAAAATCCGTAAGTTGAATTACATTTTGTATAACTGCCTATACAAATTTATTGTAAATTACTTTTTGGTTTTATAGAAAATTGGTAGGTCAATTCGAACATGAAGAAACGTATCATCTTGTATTACGGGTAATGGTTGGTTTAGTGATATTATACGATCATGTTCATCCAGTGGGAGCATTTGCACGTGGAGCTCATGTTGATGTAAAAGGCTGTGTACGTTTATTACAATCACAACCACCTGCACGCGCTGAACCACTTTTAAATGCACTTCGATATACTACAAAACATTTAAATGAAGAAAACACACCAAAGAATATTAAAAATCTTTTAGCAGCATAGCTGTATTACATATCGATCGCTCTTTAGATATTTAATTAAGAATTTTTTGAAAATTAATAACATGCACACGTTTAAATAATTTTAACAAATATATTACGTAACATAAAGCACTGCCAGTAATCGTAATATATTTATAAAAAAAATACAAAACAAAAAAACAAACTAGTTTTAAAACAAAAATCCGATTGGCATTTAAAAGTCTTCGATTTGAAGATATTTTATATATAGTTGAAAATAAATTTTTTACTCATTTTAAAAATTTTATTGAAAGTTTTTATAATTGAAAATAATGTGCAACTTAGAACTTCGAATATAAAAAATTACTTCGTTATCATTAGTAAAAAGCAACTGACAATATTGTCTCTAAAAAGTTTTTAGTTATACTTGAAAAATTCTATTTAGTTATATTTGAAAAATTCTTACTGATACTATTTTCTAATATTTCGAAAATAGGACTAAGTATCTCAAATATTTCATACCAACGAAGTATTTCTTTATTGGATAAAGTTCTAATAATAAAGCCTTAATGATAACTTCAAAAACGAAATTGTATTACATAAGGCACGAAGAAAATAATTTTAAGTAGAATTATTTTAGCATAATTTTCGTTACATTTTTTAATAGTTCAATCAAATTTGCGCACATTTATAGTTACAAGAATGAATTTGAAACGGGTTGCAAAGCGACAGTTTTATTCAAAATAAAACTACGTTTCGAATATTGTTTCCTTTCGTTAATAAGTTTTTTATTTGCAATAATTTTGTATAATTATTTATATATTTAAATATTTTTAAATGTATTATTAATTTAATTGAAAATGCGAAGACGTACTAGTCTCAATTCGCATTTTTATTGTTACGATGTACATATTCACGGATAACAAACAATCCTAAATTTTCATAGAAGAAAGTATTGTCTATTTATATTGTGTTAGAAAATAATCTTTCTATATTAAAAAAAATAAGTATATTGATATTACTTCTTACGAAATAGAGAATAGTAAGCGCAAAAAGGAACAATAATTTCTTTAGACGCTTCCAAGTGATCCTATTTTTGTGTAACCCCCGTAAAGATTGATATAGGTTAAATTGTATACGTAATTGTCGAAATTGTGGAAGCGTCTTATTTCATTTGCTATCTCAGTAACTAACTATTATATTATTTTAAGAAAGTTATCAGAAAACATGTATTTGTTTTTAGAGATAATTGCATTTCGATCCCACCGTTAATAACCGATTATTTATTTATGTACTAACTATCACTGTTTACTAAACGAACAGTCATAATAAAAATTAAGTTTTTTGCATGAATTCGTTAAATATGATGTGACAACATCGCATAAATGTTTTGCATTTTAAAATTTTTTTTAATAAACAATAAATATTAATTTATCGGCGCACATAGATAAGATTGTTTTGTTGCTGAGATAGAAAAATCGTGATTAGGAAACTTAAAATAGTCAATAATGTAATAATAATGATAATAATAACGCATAATAGATGTAAAAATTTATTTACATCAAAGATGTCTTTCAATTTCTTGCTTGTTAAGGGTTAAATAATTTGTTCTTTTTAAATTAATATTTAATAGGTAGAAAAGTATTTCTATAGAACACTCAAGCTAGAGAATCCAAAACAGACCGGCTTCATTTTATCGTTTTCGTTTTTTATTATTATTATGTGATATAAATATAACGAATTGAAACACTAAAAAAAATAACAAGAACAAATTTAACAATTAAAACTAAAAATAAATAAAATGATGATCACAAAGATAACAGTTAACAATTCGCATAGGAATGAACTGACACTTGTATTCATTCAGATTTATAGATCCAAGTTATCGAGCCAATCATATCGATCATAGCATATGCTATGATCACGCGATTTCTTCTGTTTATATGGATGGGCTCTCTAGCTGAGTGTACTATAGATCAGGAGTGGCCCACTTTCGTGTGCATAAGATCTACTATTTATATTAAAAATGTGTCGCGATCGACTTGTTCTATTCGATCGAAGGTACATACGATAAAGTTTAAAAATGCACAGTATGGCTGATAATTTCATGTAAGATTTCACTTTCGCGATATTTTTTGGATCAGGAAAATTTCTCATGAAAGAATGATATATATTAATTTTAAGGAAGATCTGATAAGCAAGCTCCTGGCTATTGCCAACGATTGGGAAAAGCGAATCTCGTCGGACTGAAGTAAATGGGGAAGCACAATGGACGATAAGGTCGAAGTGTAATACTTTTTGGACTGCAGGATGTATTAATCTATCTATCTATGATATCTATCTATCTATGATATAAGATTTTTAGACTTGTTCTTTGCTAACACTGAAACATTCTGTATATCCACATAGGTAAAGAAACAGCATAATTTTTTAACGAGTCAAAATTAATTCAAATTAGCTACAGTTAAAGACAGATTTAGAATTTATTTTATTGCCTTAAAATTAATGGGAAGACTGAGTTTGCATGTCTCTAACCAAGGAATCATAAATTCGTGTAAATCTTGACAATGATAATAATCAGTGAGTCTTCAGTAAGTATGGGAATTAGTTAGGACAGAACGTTGTTTAGTCTTCGTTAATTTTAAGTATGAAAATGCCGATTCTAACATGTATTTAGATCCGAAACAAGAATATATATATTCACTACATTTGTTGATTTTGGGATATTTTTCTCGGTTGACGTATTTCCAAAAATTTTCTTCAAATTTTCTGGCTTTTAAGTTTAAGTCAGTTTGTAAAATTTTAATTTCATGTTTTGATCTTATCTCAAATTCTTCAATTACTGTTCGTCAAGACATAGCGAGCGATCGTTCAAAATTGGCTTGGCGATCGACCGGTCGCTCGGGATCGACATGTTGGCCGCCCCTGCTATAGATGATCGAGTATGTAACTTTTACACTGGAAAATATTGTATTTACAAATGGGCATTTAATTAGTACCTTATACCGTCTGTTTAGTTTACATTTTCGTATAATAGATCTCCCACGATTATGAGAGAGTACATATGTATACATTAAGCAATGTGTATGAGAAGGAGGTCTTATAGGTTTGATAAACAAGCATATTTTTCAAAATAGTGAATAATATTCATAACGAGTATGAGAGAGTACATATGTATACATTAAGCAATGTGTATGAGAAGGACGTCTTATAGGTTTGAGTGGTGGGTGACAGTTATGAAAAATATGCTTGTTTATCAAACCTATTAGACCACCTTCTCATACACATTGCTTAATGTATACATTGTACTCTCTCATACTCGTGGGAGATCTACTATACGAAGATGTAAACTAAACTGTATATCGATGAGAACAGAAAGATATGGGTTGTATAATCGATTAAATTTTTTGTAGTAGCCACCCATATTAATTTAAAGCCAATAATTGTTTTTTTTTTGTAAACTCACTCGTATTAATTTATTTTCTTTCAACGATTAATGTTGTAAAACGACAATTGATTTAACACAAATGCATTAACTCTTTTACGAGCTCTCTCTTTTAATTTTGAAGTATTCCTTTTTGACTAACAAAACAATGTTAGCTCTAACGCAAGAATTAATATTATTTATTCCTAGTTATTTGATGCAAAAAGAATTAATAAATATTTATCTCATCTTCCATTGTTTTGTTGGCTTTTTGAATAAAATAAAATATGTGTTCACATATTCTGGGATTAATATTATATAAAATTGAAAATTTTTATTTAGATATTAATTTTCAGACTAAAAAAGTACTACTAAAGTAAGACAATGTGTTCTTTGGAACAGAAAAATGTTAGCAACTACATTAAATAGTTACCTGTTTTATGATAATTTTTAAGGTATTTATTAAATTTATCAAAATCACTAAACTCAAAAGAAAACGGCGATCTCAATCATGTATTGTTTTTTAAAAAAATATCAAAATGAACTATTTTAATATTGCGGTAATAAATTTATAATAAAAAAAGATAAGTTTAGTATTAAAATTTCAAAAATTAATGAGATGAAAACTTTTGAATTTATCAATGTAATTATTTGACAATTAAAAAAAAAGTATTTTGCCTAAAACAGGTCTAATTGATTTCATTAAGTAGTAAAGTATAATTTATTAAAGTTTTGACTATTTACAAAAGTTAATGTTTATAAGACTTATCACAAATTTGTATTTTTGCTCTCTTGCATTTTTTACGATGCTTCTTGTTTTGTATTAAATTTTCTAAAAGAATTTTTATAGTTTTGTATTCAATTCCTAATATTTCCACAGCAGAGTGTTCAGGGTTATCGTATTTTATCCGTTCGCGAATAAATAGTTTTTGGTCAATAGACAAAAATTCCCTTGTATTTACAATAGTACAATTTCCTAATAAATTATACCGTATTCCAATTCTTCCAAATAAAGTATTATGGATATATGTAGGAAATTTGACGAAAATCTATACAAGTTAGTTATGGAAATAATATTTAATTAAAAAATTGGAATATCTTATTTACAAAGAATGATGTTTCCGAAGATGTACTCACTAGAAAATATATTTTAGTTTGGAGTTATTTTATACTTGAACAATATCGAAAAAAACACGATTCCATGTTCAATAAGATCGAGAAAGAAAAAAAAAACACGATTCTATGTTTAACAATTATTTCTTAAATTTTCCTTAATTATATTTATGAAGGTAGGCATATTCAAATGAAAATTGCTTGAACAATCATACAACAATATGTAAAAATGAAATAACTACAATTAAATGACAAAATAATTTACAAATTCCAACACTCAATAATTTTCTAAGCCATGTACAGCTGTCATGTTGTTACCGTCGGTCGAGGTTTTAAAATTAATTTTCCAGTTTCATCACATGACATATTAAAATCCCCTAAGACTGTTCGTGTTCGTGCTGTTATAATTGATGGTGCAATTACTCGTTTATGGATGCCCATGGCAAAAAGAACCACTGTAAAAATAATTACCATTATTTGTAATTCATAGTTTCGCCATTTTAATTTCTTACTTAAACTGAGAGATGCAATTGCAAAGAAAGGATGATTCCATAATGATTGCATAAAAGGTACAGCAGCGGTATCAGGATCTGTAAGCCAATGCCATGCTCCAGCTGCTGTACAAATCGATATAATTACCAATATTACTAAAAACAGAAACCAAAGTTTAGTAAATATAATTTAATTTAAAAAGTATGCTAAATAGAAGGAACTTACTTCTCCATCTAGTTGCTGAAGGTTGTAAATGGGCAATAACTTCAGTCAATCGTCTTTCAAAAGCCTTTAAATCTAAAATTTAGAGGTTATATAACTGTTTAATATTTTAAATATTTATTAATAATATTATTATACCTTCACATGCTGTTTGCTCCATTGACATGGTAATTTTTACTAAACGACTAGATAAATTGTTATGCTTTGAAATTAATATTTATGTTTACATTTAATTTGACAATAGCTAAAAGAATGCCGGTTCAATTCATTTTGGTTCATTTTTCACTCGATAGTGGTTATTCCTTGTACTGATATAATTAGTCTCTATTATTTAGCACCCCCTATTGGGTTATTGCAATTATTTTTTCGCAATCGTTTCATGGCCCTTTGACGGTCTTTGATGGCCTATTTTTATCGTTTGAACTCCTTCGTTTATTAAAAAAAAAATTTGTTTATTTAATTTTTTACTTAGCACCCATTTTTTTGCAAAATGCTATTTTTATATATATTTTTATTTTAAATTGTTTGTTGGTTAATGATAGTTAAATAATTTTACTGTATTACTATTGCTTAAAAAATAGTTACAAGATGAGCTTGAGTTCTCAGCACACCAATATTTTTGTATGAAATATCGTGGCAAGTTATCTGTCCAATTAACTTATCAAACACACAACTTTCGATCTCCATGGCCCAGTTTTCTTAAGAATAAACCTAGTTAGTTAACTCGCGTGGTTTAAGTTAAGTTCCCCCACCTAGATCCCGAAAATAATAGCGTTGATCAGAAGAATAATAATATATATTATATTTTATTATTATCATATATATTATTATAAGATCTGAATAATAATTTATTATATATTATCATATATATTATTTATCATAACCTCAAATATTTCAATTCAAAGTGTTAAATATTTTATGCAGTGATATCAAGTTATTAACAAAATGATTTTTGTATAATTGTCTCTAAAATTGTGAAGATTGCAACGTTATAGACACGTGTACAGTATGTAATCAGGGGAAGGGACTCGAAGTGGGGGAACTTAATTTAAATCACGCGAGTTAACTAATTAAGCTTATCCTTAAAAAAACTGGGTGCATGTCTTTTAAATCATCACTGATAATGCATGTCGTAATAGTGTATGACCTCTGATACTTCTTGAACAAGCGTGACCATTCAGCATCTTATCGACATCATTCATGATGACCTTGCGCTATGACATCGACATGTATGGCTGAGCGCTCCACACTCTTCGCGTTCTATCTCAAAAACGGTTAAACATATAAAAAATTGCTTGAAGCAAAATTTGTAGAGAATTGAATGCTCTTCAATTTTTGTAATGAATACAAATAAGATTTAAAGCATAGGAAGCGAGATATGTATTTACGAAAAACTGATTTTTGTTACTTTTGACCTTGAATATCTTAAGACGTGCACATGATATTTATTGCGACTTTTGAGGTAACATTTAGATGTCAAAATGAAGGTTTGTACGAATTTTCAGCTCCTTATCTTTCATTCCGAGGTTCAACCCCTAAGATAACTGGATTATATGTTAACATATAATATGTATACCATGTTTGTTTTTCAGAAAAATTAAAAAACATTGATTATTTTACGACAAAAGTATCAAGTACTCGCGCCTACACATTGTTTGATAAGTGCCGATAATTTATTTAAATATGAAATGTTAAAATTTTTCTTAGATTATCGTATTTATTCTAAAAAAAAATATTTGTTGTAAAACATTCAAATAAATACTATGATAATTGTAGATGATAACTTGTATTAAATATGTATATTTGATGATTTCTAAACCTTTTTCCACGGGCTATGATTTTTGTTTGCAGTGTATCAAAAACTCAAAGTGAGGGTTAGAGGAAGAAGAAATACAAAATAAAGAATCTAGAGCACGGTAGTGCGACAGACGAGTTTAAGGGGTTTTTTGCCTTCGTATATCTCTTAATACTAAAAAAGTAAAAACATTGTAAAGTAGTAAAATTGCAGAAAATCAATTTTACTATAATTCATGACCTGATCATTTTTTAAATCTAATAAATACAGAGAAATTATAGTACGTACACTCCCGTTCACAAAAATTGAACCAGCGTTATTGTATGTAGTATTAGACATTTATTTAGTAATATATATATATATATATATATATATATATATATATATATATATATATATATATATATATATATATATATATATTATATATATATATATGCAAAAATCGAAAAATATATAAAAATTAAATGTTCTCCCGTTCATAAAAATTGAACCAGTAAGTCACATTCTAAGCGTAAATATATATATATATATATATATATATGTGTATACATATATATATATATATATATATATATATATATATATATATATATATGTATACATATATATATATATGTGTATACATATATATATATATATATATATATATACATATATATATATATATATATATTTATATATATTTATTATATATATATATTTACGCTTAGAATGTGACTTACTGGTTCAATTTTTATGAACGGGAGAACATTTAATTTTTATATATTTTTCGATTTTTGCAATTTTAAAGAGGTATAAATATAAAATTCTTGACGCATTTTTATACCCGGTATATAATATATACCAGAGGGTATAAGAATATAAAGTTTAGTTCAGTTTCTGTAATGATTAAAAATGTTGACCGCAGAAAAATTTTTGGTATAGGTGTTCATAAAATGACCTAATTAGTCCATTTCCGCAAATGTGTCTATCCATCCATCCTATCTAGAGCTAAAAGGTAAGGTCAAGTTCGAGAATAGGCATAATCGGTAAGAGATAGAACAAAAATTTAATGACAGTTAATTATTATTTCACTTATTTCAAAGAATACATTGTATTCTTATTTACAAGACCAATCAATATACAAGTATTATACATGGATGTCATTGTGAATAAAATAACTATAACCGATGACTTAAAGCACTCCTCAGTAACTTTTAAACATTATCAATAGTAATTATCACTTATATAATTAATTATAATCAAATTAAATATATTTATGTTTTGTAGGTACGGTGAGTTGCGGTGTTATTGTTTTTTATTTAAATAAACATTGTATACTTAGAAACAATGTGGATAACACATTCACTTAACAGTTCCTACTAAAGAAAAAGAGTACTTGTTGAACACCATTCTTGAATTTTATCTTTCAAGAATATCAAATCAATTCAAAAATAATTTACAAAATTCATTTATTTCCTACCTTTATGTTGCAATGCAGCTACTTCAAACGTCCATAATCCATTCCATACCCATGGAACACACTGTACACAATATATTACTGCACTCTACAAACTAGGTTTTGAACACTAAGAATGTCACATAAATATACACCAAAGAAACACTACTTTTAATTAAAAATATCCGATTTAACTTTTAAGCTTAGTTTAACTACGCTACGGCTAGAGGTCGTTTACATACATAGCATTGCTGTTTCGTAAGTATGTGGTTCTACATGATGTATTATGATGAAGAAACTTTATAATTAGTTATTGATATGTAATTGATGTTCAATTAAACGATATTCAAATTTACTTCTCAGTTCAGAAATAACACTTCAAATTACGAATGTTCATCAATCAAATCTCTCACAAGACCGACAATTGTTGTCAGTTTTCCTGACATATACGTTGTACATGAGTGTAACTAGTATAAACAGCAATTTCATTAAAAAGAGAAAAAAGTATAGAATTTACCAAAATAACAAAAGAGGTAGATGACAAGTGTTGGTGTAAATGAATACCAACCTGACTCTTATAACCAACAAACTTACTAAAATGTTTTTAAATTTTCGGTCGGTAACAGTCGCAACGCGTTGTTCGTTACAAATGTTTTAATATTGTTTTTTATTCAAACTTTACAAACAGTTATTCAGTATGGAGTATCGACATCAATTAAATATCTTAAATAAAATATAACTTTTAAATAATTTTGCCCCAATTCCTAGAACATTTGTTTGTATTTTAGAAATACGTATTTCGACTACAATGTAGTCATCATCAGTATGAATTAGCTAATCGTAACTATCTCTGGGATATGGATCTAGAGATATGTTGCTTGTTACTAATTTGGTGCGTGTCTCACAATGACTCTAAAAAAGTTATGTCGTTCTATACGATCTGACCTAAGGATTATTTGAGTTGATTGACTAACGGATTAGGTGTGTGAAGAGTCCCATCTATTTATTGGCGGTATTCTTTGATGACTATGTGGCGTTTGTTTTGCCACTTAAGTGAGGGTATCGAAGCTAACCTTGACATTCAGATATTAGATTTTTTTGAAAATGGTTTAATTTTATTAAATGATTAAATCGGAATTTGGAATTGGGCCATTGTCTAAATTCATTATCTGTTTTCTCAATTTGTATATGTAGATACTTTCGTATGCATCTAATTCTGTGGGGTTTTGTACCGATTTCAGTAGTTTTAGATTCGATTTATCAATTTTGTGGTTGTTCTCAATAACGTGCGCAGCCATACACGATTTTTCGGTTCTCCCAAATTTCACATGAGCCAGATGTTCTTTGATTCGAATTCCGATTTGGCGACGACTTTGACCAACATAAATTTTCGAACAGTTTTCACAACTGACACCATACTGCCCGATTGATTTTCATTATTGATTTTATCCTTATGGTTGCCCAGTAACTGTTTGATTTTATTTTTACTAACAAGCGCTGTTTTTAGTATCATTGATAATAGTAAAAAAACTTTGTAAAGTGCAGTAGTATAATGTGTACAGTGTGTTTCATGGATTTGGAATGGATTGTGGACGTTTGAAGTAGCTTCATTATAACATTAATTAAGGTAAGAAGTAAATTATTTTTGAATTGATTTGATATTCTTGAAAGTTAAAATTCAAAAATGGTGTTCAACAAGTTTTGATTTTATTTAGTAACTGTTAGTGCTGTTAGTGAATGTGAAATACACATTGTCTATACGTTTACAATGTTTTAGAGAATTTTTCCAATTTTGATAATCTAATAGTTGAGTCTTCCATATGAAAACACACAAAAAAAATCGTTGCTGTGCTATTTCAGATTTTGCTTAAACTTTGTGGAAATGTTCTTTAGAGTCTCAACGACGTAAATCTATGGGGATTTAATTTTCGCACGCACCACTTCCGCACCACCAATAAAGCAATTAAAAAAGCGTATTTTTGGGGTTTACGGTTTCGGCTGTAAAATTTTTTTTATTAGAGATATTCACTTGATTAAGGTGTCTTGATTATAGGTAAAAGATAGTAATTTCTGGGCAAAAAATAAAAATTTACATACCTCATATAAATACAAAATAATATGGTATTGAAAATATATATATATTTTAATGATTTTTCGTGATTTTCAACTGACTACGATACCTGTACTATTGAACGTAGAGGGGTAATTTTTCTTAGATAACAAGTGCACATATTGTACAAGAATAAAAAATTCAAATCCACTCGTTCCGTTCCCTCGCCATGAAAAAATCTTAGCTTGAAATTTTGAAATTTCCAGAATTTGTATATTTTAGGCTATAATTTGGACGTGTGGTAGTAAAAACAAAAGTTTGAAAATTACAGGATACTTAGTTCTTACCTTCAATTTAAAAAAACTGCAAGGACTTTCTGGTTGTTTTCATCGCTCACGTATGCACAGGCGATTAAAAAGTAGCAAAAAATACAGTGATATGTTTGGCTTCTATACTTTGAAATAGGTAACACTTTTTGCATAACTATGCTGGAACTTTTATTATAAAATTATACATAAAAGAGATATTTAGGATTTTAATTACCAATCTTAAACCGTAAATATTTCTGTAAATATTAAAGAAACAAAAAAAATTCTTAAGAAACTAAATTGCAGTAAAATTAATTTTCTATAACTTTACTTCTTAGACATTTTACAATTTTTCCAATATTAAGAGACATATATAAATTTTATGGGTCTCCCGCACTTTAAACACTCCTTTCCCACTGTATTCGCATTTTGTGATTGATGATATATTATAATATATACCAGGGTATATTAAGTTTAGTCCCAAGTTTGTAATAGTCGAAAATATTGATCGCAGAAAAAAAATTTAGATATAGGTTTTCATAAAATGATCGAATTAGTCCATTTCGAAAACTAAAAAGCGAAAAGGGATACCGAGTTGAAATTTTGTAGAGCTAAAAAGTAAGGTCAAGTTCGGTAAGAATGGGCCAAATCGGATCATGTTTGGGCAAAATAGGCAAAGCTGTCTATCATGGAAATCGTAAGATATAGAACAAAAATCTTGAGACAAAAAATGTTCCTTTTTAAAAAAAATCAACTTTTATTTTAAACTATTTTACATTTAAGAAATTAACTCTGTTACTTGTTATTTTCACTTGTTTTATTTCATATTTGACTAAGTCTGATAATTTTTTTAGCTTTGAAGATTATGTTTTCAATACCAGTCCAAGTAGCCGAGCGTTCTAAGGCGTTATGCCTGCGCAGTATGCATACTTGCAAACTGGGAGGTTATGGGTTCGAATCCCGACATCGGCAGTTTGTCAATTATTAAAAAAAAAGATTGACTAATTGACTAAACTGTCGGCGTATGGACAAGAACGAAGTAATCGGCTATGCTTGAGAAGGTTTTCTGCAGTTTCCTTCACAAAATCCACATGAATATCGGCATAGTTCCTTTCAGAGTCGGCGGCAGCCGCATATCCTACCAATTCCTAGTCTACTAACAAATTCCTTGCACTCCACTCACATCCTCACATCTTTAGGCATCACAATTGACCTTCTGGTCGAAGTGTTGCCCGTTCAGGGCAGCCTCTACAATCTATCTATCTATCTATCTATGTTTTCAATAGTTAAGTTTTCTTCATTAATTATTCAATTTAATATTGTTTAATCTTTTTATGTTAATTATAAAAAACACCGCATAAACGCCATGAAATAAATAAAGAAACAACATTTAATTTAATAATAAACACAATGAAATGTAATTAAATGCAAATTATCCCAATAATAAACAACCAATGTCGTCCATTTATATGGGTATTAACTAAAATATTGTGTGATGATAAACCATTTTAACTTTTAATTAAAATCAAAATTATCGAAATTTACCAATAAGGTTTTGTGTATATAACTAAAAAAACAAAAGCTGAGACTAAACGCGTGTTTGACTCCTATACCGAAGGTTCCGTATTACATAGGAAAAGTATATTTGTATTATATATACAATTCTAATAGTATTTCTATGGCATATATTCTTAAAACTGTTAGGCTCAGAGCTATACGCAATTGAAAATGTACTCATCATGTCAGGTGTCGAAAATAGATTAATTTCATATAGATGGAAGCAGACTCGTCACAAGCTTGCATTGGCAAAGATGAGGGAGGACTGATGCACCACACCGCTATGACGGAGAACCGGCCCTCTGGGTCAAGTACAAAAGAGTTTCACTTATGAAATTAAGATGCTATTTCGAGATAAATAATTTTTGTATATGTATAGAACAGATTATAAGATTGCATGTTGCCATGGGGTAGGTCAATTGGAACCATACTTTCTTAAACGAAATTTTTGAACTAATTGTAAACAAATGAAATTTTTGAATGTGACAAATTTTTTTGCATGTTCCCGATTTAATACAAATGTTCAGTATTTTTTGAGATATGCATTTTTTTAAATTTCAGAAATCATAATTTTGGTTTTTAATATAACGTGTTGTTTGGTTACCCCTTAGTAAATTCTAACATTTTTTTCTTTTCTGGAGATTTAAAGTTAAATTCTTGGTGGTAATTAAAGAGCTACATTGCCCAAGTAGCTTTTCTATTTTCTTTGGATTTCTTTTCCTTTCCACTAGAAAAAATTGATTTTTATATACCAAATATAGGTCTGAAAAAGACAAATTGAACAAGCCTCATTAAAAAAATTCTATCAGAATGTCCGAAAAGTTAATCGAGTAAAGCCATACATATATTGTGATGCTTTCAGAACAAAAACTTATTTGTGCAAGCTATGGGTGGTACATAATTTAACGATATAGTGTTCACATATATAAATCAATGACCAAACCCTCTAAAAAGTATAAAATGCCAATTGAACATATCTAGTATAACAAATAGTGTTTTAACATTATACTACACTATATATGTCGTATTACGCAAGACTTGTGATCGTACGTAATTTTTGGTGGCGCAGTTGTACAATATTACATTTACCTAAACATGGCTACCCTTTTAAAAAAACGGCAGTATATATGTTCTTTTTATTTAAGCGAATTTATTAAGTTTCACTATATAAGCTATTTGAAACGATTGTATCAGAAAGATTTTCTGTAGTATAAAAATAAAAAGGATATGCTCGAACTGTTTACGTATACCGTACCGTGCATGTTAAAAGTCTCCACATTGATTATGAAAATCTCTCTTCACAATATATAAAAAATTTGATTTCTTTGAATTAAATGTTGGACATTGTGGCTAATAACATAATTCAATGGCATCAAACTTTTAAGAAAAGTTAGTTTAAGCTAGTGGACCATAGCCGGTTACTTCTGTTCTTGTACATACCGACAGTTTAGTCAATTAACCGCCCAATTAATTTTTTTTTAATTATTAAATTAATTGAAAAACTGCCACTATTGGTAGTCGAACCAGCAACCTCCCAGTTCCGAGTAGAGCTCGCCTTTAATAGCTCGACCACTTGGACGGTCGAGCAAACTACCTTAATTTTGAAACCTGAACAATATCGATAAAATGGACGGATATTGGCGCTGTATTATGTATCCGTTTGGATGCCTTTTGGATACGTAGCCCTAAAAAAAGACAATTCAATCCAAATTAATGGGAACCAAATCATGAATAATGAATGAATTGTGTGAAACGATTTATCTACCAATTTAAAATGAACACAGCTCCTCTGTATGTAGTAACTAGGTATTCATGTGACTGGGTATGTTATATACACACACATCTAGAGCAAGGTAGTGCGACGGCCCGAGTTTAAAGGGTTTTTTGCCTTCGCGCTTACAGTACTATATTACTACAGGAAATATCAGAGCAGATTTGACCACGAAATATCTTCTGAACGAAAGGAGCTACAGTGCTGGTTTTTCGAATATACGCTATTTAGGGAATTATAAGAGAACAAGTTTTTGCTTTTTATTAAGAAATAAACGGTTAAAAAGTTATTTAGGTTCAAAAACCGTAAAATAGCGGGTACGCCCACAATTTTCATTAGACAGGATAAAAACGTAGGGCCTACACCAGATATCCTTTAAAGATGATATTTGGCATATAGTTAGGTCTAGTACCCAAGACACAGGGAAAATTATGAAATCATGGAATTTATATCGGGAAATGGGAAAACTTTTGCTTTTTTGTTTTGATAAAATTAACATAGGAAATATTGCTGCTCTATGATTGGTCGATATTTCTATATTTATAGTAAAATGTTAGCACATACCATTTGTGAGAGGTGTGTGCGATTTTTTAAAACTTTGTTGCTCCACTTCCAGAAATGCTAGAAGGGTGCGGTTTTTCGCATTCGATGCGGAATTTTTGATACTTTAAATAAAAATCGTTGGGAAAGTTTAATTTTCCCAACGGAACATATGGAAAATCAAAAATTAAATTTATGTGTTTAAAATTGAAAATTAAATTCCTGAATATCTCTGTACAAATTAGAGCTAGAGCAAAAATGATAAGGTGATGAATTGTAGCAAACTTGATTTCCTACAACTGTATTCCATACGTATTTTTCGATTGTTCTAATATTAAGAGAGATATTTTATATTTTGTGATTGTATATTTTTTATACAATTTTTTGTATGAAAGATCTTACATGTGATATATGAATGCTGTCCGCTCATTGGTCTATGACATTTCTATAATACCATTGGTTAATATCTAACATATGATAAATTATAAATATTATAAATTAATTGAATAATCTTAACTAATAATCTTAATCTAATCATAGTATGTTTTTAAAATTTTATAACGCGGCAAGTTTTAAAATATTTGAAATCAACAGAAAATATAACTTCGTCGCGTTATAAAATTTTAAATTATAAAATTTTAAAAACATACTAAAGAAAACTTACGAAATAAATTTCAACCAAATTTTTTTTTCATTTTACTTTGCACTTATATTCTTACATTTTAATTTTAACTATTTACTTTATTATTTATAGCTCGGCTCTTTAATTGGGATATCATCACTTTTTAAGGAGCAACTATTATATGAAGTATCTCCCCGAAAACTCGGCCCTTTTTTACATTTATGTTTTTGATCGGATACATTATACTCGTATACCTGTATACCTGTGCATTATTACACAATAAAAGCTTTTATGTTAATTACTTCTAGCTATCACATATCACTGACATCAAATTAGAAATTCAACAAAACAGTTATTGTGTTTATTGTACAGTTTAGGTATTAAATGCTTCAAATAACTTTACAATGTTCTGTGACTTCATTTTTATTTTCCAGCAACTATATTAGTAAGCAGCAGTAGTAGTAGTGGAGGGTAGACCAAAGTCTGGGAAGTAGGCCATTATAGTCCTTTTATACCGACCCGTAAGAAACCCATTCCCTCAATCTCTTCTATCCTCTACCACATCTGATTAGTTTCCTCTAGCCCTCAGTTTGTTGTCGAACCTACCCGTCTTCTTTACGAATAACAGGACAGAGCTCCACTTTAGTAGTTTTTTTTCTGAACTTCCCCCATTTCAGTCAAACCGAAGGTTAGGTAGCTATTTCTGACTCTGTGGGGACATTTTGCCAGTAGGTGGGACGGCATATTATCCGCCCTGTTACAGTCCAGACAGATCGCACTGTCATCCAACCTCATGAGGGATAGATAGATTGTAGAGGCCGCCCTGGACGGGCTATACTTCGACCATAAGGTCCATTGTGTTGCCTAAGGATGTGAGGATGTGAGTGGAGTGGAAGGAATTTTTGTGTATAGACTAGGAATTGGTAGGATATGCGGCTGTAGCCGACTATGATAGGAACTATGACGATATTCATCTGGAGTTCGTTAAGAAAACTGCAGAAAACCTTCTCAAGCATAGCCGGTTACTTCGTTCTTGCCCATACGCCGACAGAAAGGTTTATCTCTTTCTGTTTTTTGCCAATAAGCCAGGTTGACCTTGCGGCTTTATACCCATCTATCATTTATTTAACCTAACTGCAGCCTGCTGTGTCTCTCCATTTCCTGTTCATAGACTTATCCACCCATTCGTTAAGGGTGGAGGTAGTTTGTCTCCTTGTTATTCCTAGATAGAGTTTCGGTCCGTATAATCATATTGCACGTATTATAATTGTAATCAAGACTTTGAGTGTCACATTACTAAGTGCGGCCCATGAGGTCCACGGGACCAACTTCCCAATATGATATAAAAATTAATATTATTGATAATTGATGATTGTTTAAAGTTAGTTATTCTTTAGTTTTGCGAAAAGACAGTTGTGATCAATCCCTCATTCTGGACTGGAGTGCTTATGTTGCAACTGAAGAGCTCAGTAATGAAAAATAAACCAAAAGAGCCTCGCTTTGGAAATGTCTTTTGGCTACTGACCGGTTGTCATTTGCCAAAATGTCTTTTGGTAACTGAAAATCACCAGTAGACTACGGCTACTGACTCAAGAAAATATTCGATAAGAAACAGCGAATACATGTTTTGAGGGGTACCGGGGTAAACCATAAAGCACTTGCTGACGCACTGTACACTCCAGCCCTTACACATCCTAAAGGAGTCATACGGGTGCTATTACTGTGAATGTTTTCGACCTGCAACTGATAAATATTTCAGGTCTAATTTATTAAAAAATATGTTTTTGTGAAATCTGTACTCTAAGGGTATTCAAGTTTCTAAATCAAATCCACAAGGACCTAAAATTAACACATGTACTTATGCAGAAGAGTATACATAATTTAAAAAAACTAGTTCAAGACTAAACATTCACGGACTTCTGGGAGTAGTAATAACATAAATTTTTTTCTACTTAAGGAGGTTACCTACCTATATCGTACGGGGCACAGGAGAAAGTCGGTACAACGGCTACTGAAATGCCGTTGTACCGACCGTCTTCGTGTATACCGTCTTCGAAAAGTTGGAAACCGTGTATTAACATCTGTTATATTTAGACTAACTCATATATGTAGGAGTCATAGACATAGTATTACTAGAATGCGCGATTCATATACTTTCTGTATTGAAAAGTTGTACCAACATTTGAAACAGGCAGCCTTTGATCTGCAGTGTTTCTATCTTTGTTCCACTGTGAATGAATGACAGAGATAGCTCTACTGTAACCGTGTTTGTATTTCTTTCTAATATTGGAACATAAATTTCATCGAATGCGTAGTCTAGTATTATACTATGTCTATGGTAGGAGTACTATGGACTACCTAATAATATTTTAGGTTATAACCTATGACATGTGGTTATTATTTACGAGTATTTAGTTCAATAATGTTAATTTTTGGTGATTATATATTTTTTGTAGTAATTAAATGTTATAGTAAAATTATTATATATTCGTTTAAAACTGATTAATTATTTACTTATAACTTGATATACAACAATTTAACTTTTGCAACATTGCCAAACATTTTTGACAGAAGGAATAACTTTAATTTTTGTTTATATTTTTGTAAATTTCGCTTGATTATTATTTCAATGGGAAATCTTAATGTAAAATGCATCTACTTCTCTATCTTCCTTTCATGTTTAAAAATACGATTTGCAAAGTTGAACATCTCAAAAACTAGAGAGTAAATTTTGTTTAAATTTTGAGTGATTATGTATATTTTAAACAATAAATCCGAAAAGATTTACAGACTTCTGATCATTTTCACATAAGTAGGTAACCTCCTTAATATTATAATACACAAAGGTATATGATAGAATGCATTTTGTATCATCAGTGTGACAGAAAAATGTTAAAAGTTATGATTTCTATGCACCTGCAATCCCACCCCCAGCGTTGATAAGAGTGTCTTACACTTAAAGTATTCTCACCCTCCGACTCCAAACCATATGTGTATCAAGGCTAGAGCTATTACATCCATTGATTTATATATAAAGGTACGTCCATATATACGCGCCACGAACCACGAGCGCCGAGCGCCGCTCGCCTTTGGTTCGTTGGAATTGTTGATTTCAACGAACCTCCAGTGATCCATAGCAAACCCACGAACATATATTCATATTGCAGTGAAGTTGAATCAATCACAAAAACCCGTTATTTAAGCCTAAAAATAATCTAAAGATATTAATTAAAATATTTACATTTTAGTTCATCTTGAAAAATGTTTAAGTTGAATTAAAATTCTAAATTTAAATTAATATTAAAAAAACAATAACCACATGCGCGCTAAAAACGACAAACCTTTCACGAACACGTCCAAATATGAACTGCGAACATACAAAGTGTTCGTTGAAAAAACCGACTTCAGATGGATCGTTGTGAACCGCGTGCGCGCACCATCCAAATATGTGGACGCACCATAACGAACTATTCTTCTATCTCTTAATATCAAAGGAATATATGTTCTCTCCTAATATATTTGATATTTGGATATTTGGCGTTTTTACTAAGATGGCGGGGGGACCGGATCGCTTAAGCCCCTTCGTTATATATAGAAGCGTTTTTTACTAACAGGACTCCGGAGGGGGTTCGGATTCCCTTATATACGTCCGTGTGAAAAATTAATTTATTCATCTATTTTAATTAATATAAAATCATTATTAGCTGAATACTCCACCCCTAATGATATGTATTATGTAACAATCATTGATTGTTTAATTAATAATAATAATTAATAACAAACATAGTAGCAAATTGGCACAAACCAATTAGACTTGTGTAAAATAAAATATCTATATATAAAATAAAAATCATTAAATCTCCAATCTCCAAAAATGATAACTCAGTTAGGTATTAATTAAACTAAAAGGGGACATTTAAGACATTAGGACACGACGAGAATGCCGTCTTTCTCGTCTCTTTTCTAATTTTGCGGGTTCATTATTGTGTCATCTTGTTTTGTATGTCTAGAGAGAAACGTTTTCTTGCTCTAGCTGAGAAACAGACAAATCTTGCTTCGTCTTGACTACAACTTCGATTAAAAATTATAAAAGTAGCATTTACATTTGAATGTTAGAATTTAAAATAAGCTTCGTTTTTTGTATTTTATAAAATTTTTATCACTCATAAAATATTGTATTCAAAATAATAAAAATTCGTTACGAAGGAGCTGCGTTAATTTAGTGAATTTTCTTAGAACACATAAATCACCTCGCTAGCGGTCACAATTTTAGTCTGATCAAAATGAAATGGCGTATCTGATATGATTTTGGTATTTGCAAGACCAATTTTATTAATAAATGGCATATGCCAAGGGGAAAGGTGGAAGAAAACACAAAATATAAGGGAATAGAGAAAGACGAAAACACAAATTATAAAATATCCCTCTTTATATTAGAATAATCGAAAAATGTATGAGGAGTAAACTTGTTAAAGAAAATCATATTTGATACTCTTCATTACTTAATAATTTTTCTCAAACTCTAATGTGAACCGGGATATTAAGAATTTTAACTTTCAATTTTAAATTGTACATATTTCAGTAAATATTAGGATAACAGAACAAATGATAAGAAACAAAATTAGAGTATTTTCAACAACTTTACTTTTTATACATTTTTCGATTTTTTTAATATTAAGGGAGATATGCTAAATTTTCTGTTTCCCCCTCTCTTTAAACCCCCCTTTTATCTTGTACGATTTTACCCATTAACGAGATAGACCTTTCAAATACCAAAAGCATCTCAAATACAAAATTTCATTCCGATCGGATTAAAACTGTGACCACTAGAGAGTCTACAGGCACATAAACGTATTTATATATAAGAATAAATATAATAAATACATATACAAAATTATTTAATTAATTATTTGTATTTTATAAATACGTATTTCGACTACAAGGTAGTCATCATCGGTTGGAATTAACTAATCGTAACTATTTCTGGGATATGGAGTCAGAGATATGTTGCTCGTTTGGTGCGTGTCCCACAATAATATTAAAAAATTTTGTCTTTTATATTGTCTTTTATCCATTATATTATCGAGTGAGAACTCTAGGTTTTTGAAATAAAATTTCAAATTCGCCCCCTTTACCTAGATCAGTTTTTTGTATTATAAATACGTATTTCGACTACAATGTAGTCATCATCAGTATAAATTAGCTAGTCGTACTTTACTCTTTGACAATTAGAACTAGATATAAAGTCGAGATCAATAGACAAAAATAAAAATGTCCCAGGATATATTTATTTTTATTTTTGTCTATTGATCTCGACTTTATATCTATTTCTAATTGTCAAAGAGTAAAGTACGACTAGCTAATTTATACTGATGATGACTACATTGTAGTCGAAATACGTATTTATAATACAAAAAAACTGATCTAGGTAAAGGGGGCGAATTTGAAATTTTATTGTCTTTTATATTGTCTTTTTTAGGATTATTTGAGTTGACTGGCCAATTAAAAGATTAAGTTTGTGAAAAATCCAACCCACTTATTGGCGGTATCCTTTTCCGACTATGCTGTGTTGTTATTGTCAATAAGGTGGAGGGTGTTGATCGCAGATTAATTTCAAAAAACCTAGAGTTCTCTTTGATTATTTTAATAATCTTTATACATACACAAAAGTTTTAACGTTGGTCATTTATAACATTATCAGGTAGGATCGATGAACATTTGAAGTAATTTTTACGAAATTCTATAATCGGTACAAAAACAATAGCTGCATTTCCTTCGGAGAAAATTCGCTAACACGAAATATGCATTATTAGGTATATTTTTAGATAATTTCTTGAAATCTCGTCTCGTTTCTCGACATGTATTTGTCAACTCTCTTTGTTTCTTATCTAGTCTCTATATTAGTCTTATTTCTCAAAAATCTTAACTCTGGCCTCGGCTCTCGATAATCTCGTGTTAGTTTACTTTAAAAGCGCTTTTTTTTTTAATTATAAATTATATGGTCATGCGAAAAACGAGAGTTCCTGGGTGAGATTGAATTTTATACTTTAAAATTATTTTATTTACCTTTGAGAATATTTAATTTTCATTGAAACATCTCATAGTCATTTTTTTAAAGTCAAGTACAAAAATCTTCGTTTTCTTCGTTTAGATGTAAACAAGAATTTGATATTTAAATGAACTGTTCAATTTTAAACAGTTTTTAATTAATGTAAATAAACTGCATTATAAATTATTCAGAAGAACACCACACAAAGACTAACTAGATATTCGTTAGAAGCGAATATCACAAAGGAAATGTATCACAAAATGCCACTAATGGAATCCTGATCATTGTAGTTTAAAATGCCGCAAGTATAGTAACATTATATACTAGTTATACCCAGTATATAATATATACCTACCAGGGTATATTAGATAGATAGATAGATTGTAGCGGCTGCCCTGGACGGGTTACACATCGACCATAAGGTCCATTGTGATGCCTAAGAATGTGACGATGTGAGTGGAGTGAAAGGAATTTTTGTGTGTAGACTAGGAATTGGTAGGATGTGCGGCTGCAGCCGACTCTGATAGGAACTATGCCGATATTCATCAGGAGTTCGTGAAGGGAAACTGTAGAAAACCTTCACAAGCATAGCCGGTTACTTCGTTCTTGTCCATACGCCGACAGTTTAGTCAATTAACCGCCCCTTTTTTTTCCTTTTTTTCTTCTTAATAATTGACAAATTGCCGATGTCGGGAATTCAGGGTATATTAAGTTTAGTTCCGTTTTTGTAACTGTTAAAAACATTGATTACAGAAAAAAATTTTGGTATACGTGTTCATAAAATGACCTAATTAGTCCATTTCCGCAAATGTGTGTATCCATCCGTCCGTCAACACGATAACTCGAAAACGAAAAGAGAGAACGAGCTGAAATTTTGTATGTGTGTTCAAGTGAAGTTCGTGAATGGACAAAATCGGACCATGTTTGGGCAAAATTGGTAAAACTGCCTATCTTTGAATCTGATAAAGATAGAAAAAAAATTGAATACAAAAAATGTTCCTCTTTTAAAAATAAACAACATTTGCTTGAAACTCTTTTTCAAGAATTCGGTATATGTAGGGTATTTAAGCAAATAACTCAGTTTAGTTGTAATTTTCACTTGTTTAAATTATTTTGTCATTTAATTTATATGAATTTTATTTGAACATCGAATGTTGCGTCGATGGTCAGAGGTGGACTGAGGCCTGAAATGGCACAATTTTAAAGGCGTTAAAATTCGAAAACGATATTTGAACTACGAGGTTTAAAACACAAGATAACTAGAAATTGTTTTTTATAATATATTAGAATAATGAGAACTGACCTGAGGCCGGGGCTTAAAAAACATGGCTGTTTATTGTGAGCAATCGAAAGACTTGTTTCCATTCCTTTATGTGTGTTTTAATGAATGTCAAATAATTATGTTTTTCTAAATTTCGACAGTCAAATTTTTTTATACTTTCAATTTATTTGCAAATAATTTATTTTGGTAATGTAGGTATTTCTATAGAAACTATAAACTATATATTTCTGGTGTCGTTAAGAAAATTTACCTTGGGTCTTCTCTCATCATTATTTCGCTATACTATGTAGTTTTCTCCAAACAATTCGACAGTTTCTCTTCTATATGTATAGAAGATAACACTGCACACTAAATTTGGTTTCTTTTTTTGCCATCAGACGTCGTGACTAAAATGGTCAGTTATCAGAAATTCAACTCTATATTAGAAGGATATAGCTGGTGTTTTTGCATGAGCTATTTGATTTTTAATAATAATTAATTTATCAAAAGTTCATAATATTTCCATAAATATATTAGAAACTAAAACAAAATTTTTTTAACCATATTAGATCGGACCTAAATCGGTGAAATCTAACTTAAATATGCCGCCATCTAGCATGGTAATTTTACGATTTTAATCAAGATATTATGGAATTATATTACATTTGATTTATATTTTTTTAATTTAATATGTTTCCTTATAGGAGTAATGTCATGGTATAGTCATGGTATAGGAGTAATGTAAAAAAAGAGTAATGTCATGGTCCCTAAATTGGGTAAAACGGTGAACTAAAGCGTACACTAATACTAGAGATACAAAATTAATGATTTAAAATAAAATTTCATTAAAATCAGATAAAAGTTTTTATATAAATGATTATATGAACCTTGTGATGTCATCAGAATCAATAAAAATCAATAAAAGTTCGTTCTAACACAGAAAAAAATTATATTAAATCTATAATTATACTAAATTAAAAAAAATGTTTTAAGGTATTTCCAAACTATACCGGCTGATCCAGTACCCGCGCGAAAAGAACTATATAGAAAATTATATCGAATCAGGGAGATTCCGTAATGAAACATCATACATTTACTAGTATAGATTTTCAAACAGCGCACTGGTACTCAGGATGTCAACTGAACCATAAAAAATAACCTTCTGCTGCGAACATGAAAAAAATGCACTTTTTTACGCATATTTTATCAAAAAACTTAACAACCCGATGGGCATTCTCTCAAAGTTTTAAGGAAAAATATTTCTAAGGAATTGAGGAAAGTATGTGTCGAATTTCAGAACAACTGTGACTATATTGAGAGAGTTCGAAGTAAAAACATTCGGAATCGTGCATTTTATTTCACCATGTTTATGAAGATGCATGTTAAATTTCTCCAACTTACGTAACGATTTTCTCAAAAACACCATGGGGATAAATTCTCAAAAAAATTCAGCTGATTTCTGAGGATTCATTTTACTAATATTGTGAAGTTCTTGACAACCTAATAATAGTTTGGAAATACCTTAAGACGGGGACTTGTTAAATATACAATGGTAAAAGGAAATTATTTTTCTCATATGCTTGGCATTTTCATCTTCTCGAAATTCACAAAATTTAACGGTACTTTAATCTTACAGATTAGGATGCGGGCTGTGGCACTCTATACACTTGGCATCACAAAATTGGTGTGATAGTACATGGATATTATGCAAATGAACTTTAAAAGTAAATAGACATAATAATATTTAAATTATTCTTTGTACAGAAAATGTCTCTTTCTCTTACGTTGGCATTTTCAATTTCTTTTTTGTTTTACAAAGATAGATAGATGATGTTGATGGAATGATATGACGATGTGTTAAACATTTTATGGTTTTATTTTATATCGTGTATAATTTTATTACTGAGTATCATCACCATCATAGAGTTAAATTTGAATAGAGATTTGAATAGAATTAAGAAGAGAGATCTTCATTAGTGTATAAAATTAAAAGAATATAAAAAAGTGATGTACAAACACTCATGTGTTACTTTCATGCATACAAGTTTTCTAAAAGAAGACCAGTCAGGTTGTCTCGCTGTCAAAAACGCTCTGTTTAGGACTGGGAGTTCAAATGCCGCCGGCGGCAGTTTGTCAATTATAATAAATGGGGCGGGTAATTGACTATACTGTCGGCGTATGAACCAGAACGATGTAACCGGCTATGCTTATGAAGGTTTTCTGCAGATTTCCTTTACGAACTCGGCAAAGTTTCTATTAAAGTCGGCTACAGCAGCACATCCTACCAATTCCTAGCCTGCAAACAAATTCCTTATCCTCCACCCATATTATTCATGTATGGTTATAAATTATTAAGTTGGGTAAAGAAATGATGTGAATGGTCTCTGTTATAAGCTGTGTCTCAGAAATGGAGGTCGAACCCCATTATTATTATTAGTATACAAATTTTCTAAAAGATCTCAATATTTGCCTCAATTCATAGATCAATTATTTATATTTTCGTGCCATATGTAGGTAGGTCTCATCAGACTTTGCACTGTAAATCTGATACAAAGATTTTAGATTTCCGTTCTGATTCCATTTGTATGATGTTACGTTTGCTAGTGATGATTAATCAACAAACAGCCAGCCGATTGAGTTTGAATAATCAGAGGCGAACACTGGATCTTGTTTAATCTTATAGTGTAATGGTGCTCGATTAGCTGATTTTTAGATATCTTTTCAGCTAATTCATACTGATGATGACCACTTTATACACGGCATCTATTCTTGTATAATAGATTTTATCAAGGATTGCATTATGTGAATAATACTCGGACATTAGCGTAGTGTAAAGTTTCAAGATCTAATGATGCATTTGTGATATAGTTAGTTATATTGAAACTAATTATGGAGGTTAGAAATAAGGAGAACCATATTATATGGGTGTTAAACTCAACAAAATGTCCACGTATATGTATTAAATACCGTTTCAAAAAAATGACCAGAACAAGGGGACAAAATGAAGTGTGCCGAGTCGAAGTAATCAAACATAAAATAAATTGGCTATTTTTGAAGTTTTAAAATAGTTATTATAGCGGTCTTTGTATAATATATACAAGGGTATATTAAGATTAGTTCCGACTTTGTAACGGTAGAAAATGGTCATCACAGAAAACAACTTTTGGTATAGGTGTTCATATTGGTAAAGGTGTCTGCTTGTCCGTCCGTAACTGAAAAAAGAAAAGATAACGAGCTGAAATTTCGCCTGTATATTCTAGAGCTAAAAAGTGAGGAAAAGTTCGTAAATGGACAAAATTGGTCCGTGCACCCCTCGCCAGGGAGAAAAGTATCTATGTTTGAAACCATAAGAGTTTGAAGAAAAGTATGAATCTTTTGTTTGCATCTTTTTTTCATAAACTAATTAGTTTTGTTACAATATTATCTCAGAAACTAAAAAAATAGTTCACGCATGAATAAAGAACTCATGTATATACCGGGTATTTAAGCAAATAACTCAGCTAGTTGTTATTATCACTTGTTTTTAAATGGTCTTGATGATTTTGACAGTCGGTATAGATAGATAGATAGATTGTAAAGGCTGCTCTGGACGGGCTACACTTCGACCATAAGGTCCATTGTGATGCTTAAGAATGTGAGGATGTGAATGGAGTGGAAGAAATTTTTGTGTATAGACTAAGAATTGGTAGGATATGTGGCTGCAGCCGACTTTGATAGGAACTATTCCGATATTCATCTGGAGTTCGTGAAGGAAACTGCAGAATACCTTCTCAAGCATAGCCGGTTACTTCGTTCTTGTCCATACGCCGACAGTTAGGCAATTAACCACCCCCGCCTTTTTTTTCTTAATAATTGACAAACAGTTTCCAAGTAGGCATACTGCGCAGACATAACGCCTTAGACCGCTCGGCCACTTGGCCAGTTTGTAATAATAACGACGCAAGAATAGCTGTTATTGCAGTTATAATTTCTACTTTTTTTTAAAATTGAGTTTTGTTAAAATGATTTTGCTTCAAAATTTAGATTTAATTTTAATTGAACGCCGTCAACAAAGACAATTGAATAGAAATGGAATAATTCGAGATCGAAATAATAAATTGGATCTTAGTGATCAACATTTTATTCAATTCTTTAGATTAAATAAGTTGTGGGTAATCATACATGAACTTAACGATAATTAGATTCTGTTCCTAAGAAACTTTTTTCGTTACTTCTGACATTTTCAACTTAAAAAAAACTTGAAATAACATTTCTCTTTTTAATAAAAAGAGAACACGCTACAAAAGACTAACGAGAAGTTGGTTCACTTCCTTTTTTAACATAAATCTAATACCAACCAGAAAAATGTATTCATTTATTAACACAATTGTCATAACGTTATGCCGATGTATGATTTCAATACTAGCGTTTTGTAGATTTGACACAATACAAGAATCGTGCTAACCAAGGCCCAAATAGACGGAGAACATGGTTGCAGCAACATTGAACAGCAACTAGCTTGTTGCACTGTGTGTGGGGTGGTTGCAGCAACAAAAAACAAACTTTTTGTTGCTGCAACCACTCCACACACGGAGCAACAAGCTAGTTGCTGTTCAATGTTGCTGCAACCATGTTCTCCGTCTAGTTTGGCCATAGAAGTGATACATATACCACTAGAAATACAGTGTTACATTACACACATTTCAATACTTGGCCCTCAGTGGCTCACTAGACGACTCAACGATGTGTGTTAATGTAATTCCTTGTCTTGACGTCTTCATACACAAGACACACAAATTGTAATGAGAAACTGTTTGCATACTTGGAACATTGAGTATGAAAGTAAAAATTTAAATTTTTATACGGAATTAGTTTATACACTTTATACTAAAACGACTGGTTTTTATCGCTAACATGGTTATTAAGTATATAAAGTTCATAATTCCTACTTTAAATTCGACTCTAATCGCATACCATCGTCTGCTATACTCAGCTGTATTGTTAGTTTTTCATCATTTTTTATTTATATTTCAATACTATGCCTTTATTTCACTGTATAATCGTGGAAATATAAAATACATTTTTTATGTATAAATTCGGATTCTTATTGCAATTCTAATCGCATCCTTTTATTAATTTCCCATGGGATTTGGTTAGAAAACTACTGATGGGTGTAAAACATATGTGACATTTTCGACATACAATACTTCCTTTGTCTATAAACAATCTGAATCTTGAAATATTTTAAAATAATCCATTTCCTTGTTGTAGTATAGTATCCGATCAAAAACATAAATGTAAGAAAGGGCAGAGTTTTCGGGGAAATCCTTAATGTAATAGTTGCTTCTTAAAAAGTGATGATATGGAAGAAAGGACCGAGCTATTTACAAAGTAAATAGATCTAGACTTTATATAATAGTTGCTCCTTAAAAAGTGATCATATCCCATTAAAGAGCCGAGCTATTTACAAAGTATATAGATATATATTATATCTATATCTATATAGTATATCCATATACAGACTGTGTTGGAATGCTTTTCCTATAAAGAATCAATGTTAAATATTATTTATTACTGGCAGGCCGTGTGGTTACTATGCGGAGTCAGTCAGTACACATGTATGTCAGAATTGTGAATTTTATTATGTCAGAATACTAAATGCAAATTCAATCTAATACAAAAGATTCCCGTACGAATAAAAATATAAGTGAATAAGAAATGTAATGTAATGACTAAGTAACTATGGTGTATCGGTATGATTCGAGTCCTAGTAGTTACATTATCTTATATCCACGTTTTTAATTTATTTAAAAAAATCATTCGTCATACTCTGAACAGAGCAAACTGTTGCATGCCACAGTTTTTATTGCACATGCAATAAGATTTTGTAACCTATATACTTGCTTTTTGGATACACTATCGAGATTTTGAAAACCCAAAAATTTAAATAAATGAAGCCACGTGGGGACATCTAAACATTACGTGAAAGAAAACTGTTAATCTATAGCACGATAGTGCGTATGCTTAAGTTTAAGGGAGCGTGACCATGCGTACTTCCAGTAACAATTACTACAAGAAATATTAGGCAAAAAATGATCCTCACGTAACTTTTGAACTAAAAGATCTACATAGTTCAGTTTTCGAATATAGAAAGATTACGTTAATCTAAAACTACGTTTTTAATCTCATCATTAAGGAATAAATAGTTTAAAAGAAATTTTGATGGCAGAGTTAAATATAAAAATCCAATAATAACTACATTGAGGGTTAGATTGTCGACTGCTATTCTTCACCCTTCTTTTATGAATTTTATTTTTAAACTATTTTTTATGAGTTTCAATGATAATTAAAAGTAATGAAAAACTTTTTTTCTCTGAACGATCTACAAGTCAGACCATTTTGATGTTGATAATATAATTCAGTATATAGCTGTTGCATAAGGAGAAGCACAGGTGTACAGTTTTTTTGGACAAAATCGGGTGACGGGAAGTGATAGTTGACGGGACACCAAAACTAAAAATAATTGTATTGTCAAACATTATTCACCATGTAACGCTGATATTTCGTATATACGATTATTTGACGATTTAAAATAAATTATTGTTCAGGATCGTATTGATAAACTTTTTTTGCTATTATTATAATTTTAAATTAAATTATATAAGGAAATCATTAAACAACACATTAATTTCATTATCCCTATGATTTAAGATAGATATATTTGTAAAACTAATATTCATTTAAATTCCATTGAATATTGAAATACATTAAATATTAATTGTGTATATTAATTTATATGGATTTCAATATATATATATATATATATATATATATATATATATATATATATATATATATATATATATATATATATATATATATATATATATATATATATATATATATATATATATATATATGTTTAGCATTTACTACAGGCAAAATAAGACAAACAAGTTCAAATAACAACTAATGGAATTATTTGCTTAAATACCTGGTGTATATTTGGAGGTCAATATCAATGCGTCAACTGTTTATTTAAGTTATTGAGTTGAAATTGTGCAAAAGCTATTCATTTTATGAAAAACAGTTTCAAACCACCAATATGATGTTTATAACCAAAGTTGTTTATATTAAAGAAATAACAAAAGAAATTAAATTTCATATTTTGCCCCAATTCCTAAAACAATCATTTGTATGACAATGATTTAAGAAATCGAAACAATTGTCACAATATGCATAAATAAAGGTGGACATTGCAAAATAAAAATAAAAATTAGTTTTTCTAATTATTTTACAAAATTAATATGGAATTCCACAAACTAAAGCTCTCAACAATCAATTGGAATTATTTGTATTTTATAAATACGTATTTCGACTACAAGGAAGTCATTATCAGTATGAACTAGCTAATCGTAACTATCTCTGGGATATGGAATCAGAGATAGTTACGATTAGCTACTTCATACTGATGATGACTACCTTGTAGTCGAAATACGTATTTATAAAATACAAATAATTGTTCTAGAAATTGGGGCACAATTTGAAATTTAATTTCAAAAAATCTAGAGTTCTCTTTGGGTATTTTAATAATCTTTATAACAAAAGAAATGATGACATAGATGGTGTAATGATGCCCTAACTTTCGACTCAGAGACTGAAGGATTAAATGCCGTGTGATTGACACAACGGGCAAAACTGGCCATTTTTGAAACCGTAAGAGTTGGAACAAAAATTTAAAGACACAAAATGCTCCTTTTTTAAAAATAAAAAACTTTTGTAAGAAACTTTATTTCATTAATTCAGTATGTACCGGGTATTTAAGCAATTAACTCAGTTAGTTGTTATTATTACTTGAAATAAAATAAAAATTTATCTTTTATCCCATTAGCCCATTATATCACAATATATCTACTACGAAAATTTATTGTATTTATTTAACATATTAAAAAAAAAATTATTAATATAATATTCCATATTGATTTTAGTTTGTAAATTGTTCTTTTACGTGACACCTGTATATGTAATCCGCAATAAACGAAATAGAACAATGTTTTGATTCTTTTCGTGACACGTTTCGTGGATGTTACTATTTATTCAATAGTTTAACCTTACATACTTTTTTGAGATATGGGCGTTTGTTAATACCCACAACGCTTCCTAAGTTTTGAAGTCATTTTATTCATAAAACAAAAAGTTTGCAAATGTTTAGCAAAAAGTTTGTTCGCGGGCAAACTTTAAAAAATTATTCGGGTTAGAAAAAAAATTTTGGGTTTCTTTACTTTAAGTTATAATAGCAATCGAAATCATGGAATGAAATTAATTCCCTGACTACGGAAAGATATCCCACTAGTAATCATAGGAAATTTTTGTTGTGATTCGGATGCAATTTACTATATGAGGTAAATTGGATCCGAAACGAATATCAAAATTGTAAAAAACTGAATCATTATTATTCTGAAGGATTAAATACCTAATCAATTCACTAGTTGTTTTTATTGCTCCTGACCAAGACAAAAATTACTTGATTATTCTCTGGTTTTTTCAGAATCTCCGAATTCCCTGACATTTCCAGGTTTTCTAGGTCGGCCGCGATCCTTAAAAAAGGCTCAACTTTGAATACGGGTAAAAAATTAGATGGTTGAGTAACGGAAACTATGAAATTTATTCGAGTTTGATGCAATTTTTTTACAAATTCATTAATATATTTTCAGAGAATTTTGGTAGAAAAACTGATGTTTTTAGTTTTTGGCGATGTACAGATGGCATGTACATGGCCGTTGCATCTAGAAATCGATTAACGCTAGACTGTTTTCTATTAAAGTAATGAGAAATCTTCTCAATAATAGTGGGTTTCAAAACTTCCAAAAATGATTTATGATTTATCAATTCAAGAGAAAAGTGCGAGGATGATTAGTAGTAGTTGTAGCAGAGTTAGGATCGGATTTAGGGAAGGGAATCAGAGAGGGGTATCCACAATATGATTTTTCGAAAGAAAGCGCCCGTTTTGACACAGAAAAAAGGTCGCGTTCGTGAAACACTCTTCTTTACACATTTTAATTCCTATAAAATTCTTTATAAAAAACTATGTTCTATAGATTACAAATTAAAAATAGAAAGTTTAGTGTGTATTGTTAGCGCTAGTTATTTACACTGACAGTATATGTTTTACGCTGGCCAATAAGAATGTCTGCGAATAGAATATTAAATATATTTCTCTGCCCCGCCAAACTGTACTATGCTAAGTGAGCTTGACAACCAAGTGAAATTTCTATTTGTCTATTTCATGTGTTTTACCATACTTTCATCAATTTGTTAAAAGCATTTTATTTATGACGATAAATAATTGAAAAATTGTAAAAAATAGTATATTTTTCTCGTTTGATTTCAAAAATTAACGATGGTCACCACTTCTTCATTGCCTCAGGGCCTCCCAACCTTTGCATTTGGCCCTGAACGAAGTGGAGGTAGCAGCTTGGCAAGTAGTCCTTTCTAGACCTTAAGGACATGCAATTTGTAGGTTGTGCGTCTGCAGCCAGCCGACTTTGATAGGAACTATGCTGATATTCATTTGGAGTTTGTGAAAGGAAACTGCAGAAAACCTTCACAAGCGTAGCTGGTTACTTTCGTTCTTGCCAATACGCCACCAGTTTATTAAATTAACTACCTCATTAATTAAAAAAAAAATTAAATGCCAGTGTTGGTAATCGAACCATAACCTTCCAGTTCCGAGTCGAGCGCTTTTAACAACTGGACCACACGGACTGATTAATGGCGATGATAATTAAAAGGACTTGGAAGATCGTTTCTTTGTTGTACTTGAATATTACGCGGTGGCACGAATAATGCCTTAAAAATACGGTGAAGCTCAATTTTATATACCTGGATATTTAGTATTTTGGCCATGGAAAACCTGGAAAAATCATGGAATATTATTTTTCGAGCTCATAATGCATTGTAGGAAAAAAATTCAATCTATGACCGAATTTGTGCATTGTGAATAATAAATACATTCACTATAAAAGGTAATTTAACATTTTATAGATGGACGTTTTTCAATTTTTTCATTAATATAACGAATTTTATCGATAACGTGTGCTCCAATAAAAATATATTTCAATGACACATATGTTGTCAAGACAGATTTAAGCTTCAAAAGAGATTCCATATCAATTTTTATTTAGTTTATTTATTTAAACACCAACGGAAATTGGCAGAATTTTGAAATTTTTTTTTTGTTCGGCTTGAAGTACAAAATACGCTACTGAAAACCTTAATAAAATTTGTATGGGATTGAAAGATCAGATGTTTTCATTTATATATTTTTAAAACGTAAGTATTTTCAGTGGATTGACTTGTCCAAATTGAAGTGTCCAAATTTCGAGATATATCGATTTTATTATTTTGAGGAATCTTTTGGATAAGTTGGTAAATATATGCAAATATATTATACTAGCTTATATATAGTACATAGGAAATTTATATCAAATAATAATTTTTTTCTAAATTTTGACAGATTGTAAAGTCAATTTATTAATATTTTAAATTTATTAACAAACAATTTAGTTCCCAAATTTTGATGATTTTGATGACTATAGACAGATATTTGCCGCCAGAAAACGACTATAACTTTGGAATAGTTTGGAACTCCTGATAGTTTTCTTGGTGCCGTAAGGAAAATAACTAAGGCCTTCTCTCATTATTATTTCGCTAAAATTTTCTCCAAACAATTCGGACAAACATACACTCACATACACACAAACAACTTATTTCCATTTTGATCAGAATGAACGTATGTGAAGTGAATGGACAAAATCAGACAGTTTAATGGAAGGGGGAAACAGAAAGCTTGGTATATCTGTCTAAATGTTCGAAAAATCGAAAAATGCCTAAGAAGTAAAGTTATAGGCAAATTATTTTACTATAATTTTGATACTTGTCTTATTTTCTGTTGCTCCCATATTTACAGACATATTTATAATTTAAGCTTGAAAGTTAAAATCCCAAATATCTCTTACAACATTAATAATAATAATTAGAAAGAGCACCTAGACCAAGAGGTCCTCTGTGACCTCCTTGAGAACAACCTTTCACCCGATGGCGATACGTCTCCGAATAAGAGGTGCTATTTTAAGCAGATAAAGCTATAGGATTCTGTTGAGGCCAGTCGCCACGCAGAAGACCCACAACTTCTCCGCCGGGATTGCTCCCAGGATTGATGAATCCAAGGTTTCGGACCCAAACATTCTATACCTGACACTCTGCAGGTTTCTGAAGGTGCAAATAACATTGATGTATTGAAAATTATTGAGAATAATTTTTCTGGATCCAACACATGTTCTTATTATATTACGAAAAATATTAAGTAAAATATTACGAAGAATATTTAAGAAAACAATATTTTTCTCCAAGTACAAAAATAAAATAATCTAATTTGATTTATCTTTTTCTTAAACAAAGTTTTTTTTAAGTCAAAAATCGAAAAGAAATTAATAGCTGCTTTTGATTTAAAGTTTTACTTTTTTTTTAATAAAAAAAAAATTGGAAAAAATCAGATATAATTTAATTAGAAAAAAATAAAAAGTCTCATACAAATTGAATGTTTTTGATAAATAACATAAATAGATACACAAATAAATAATTCAAAAAAAACAAGCTTGTTATTATGTGTTATGAATAGCTTATGTACTGCAAAAGTTTAAATTTTGAATTCACAGTGGCCGTATCTATTAAGTGCACGGTTAAATATTAAACAGGATGGGTGTCGTGCTGGTTCGATGCGTAGTACAGTATTATAATTGTTAATTAATTTTATAAATAATCCGAACCACCGACTGCGCCCATGGTTGTTGATAGACTGGATTGTTCGAGAAGCCTCCATGCGAAAATATGTTTCACAAAAAAATATTTCTTCAAAAACAACAACCATATTCTAGAAAGATCTTTGACGGGTATATAAACCGGCGGCCAGTGTTGATTCAAATCAGTTTTAAAATCGACTGTTGTTTGATTCGGTTAAAAGTATATAATTAACTATTGTTCGATTCAGCTCAAGTTAAAGATTAAGTTAAAGTTGGCATTTGTACAAGTAATTCAAAGTTTGACATTGTGCTGAAAAGTATAAAAAAATTGTTGAAAAAGAAATTGAATTCTAATAATTTTTAAAAGCAATAAAATCAGGTTTTTGTTTCGTTAAAATTTTGTTTAATTTAATTTTCTTTTTTTTCTTCTTTTTTTAAACAAAAAACGTGCGTGTCATTTCAATTATAAAATATTTAGTAAAACCTTTTACTAATATATTTTTTTTGTTTTTGTCGAGTATCGGAATCATTTGCAAGTTCGCGCAGTGCTCCTTTGAGGTATAAAGAGAGCCAAGATACCGCGACAACATGCATAGAGGTTTCATCGTCCTCCATACAGGCCCTACAAGTGGGATCATCAGAGATCCCCAATTTATGAAGGTGGTAGTTCAATCGACCCCCCCCCCACCCTTCGCTTACAACATGAATACTTATACATTTTTCAATTTTTCTAATATTACACATTAATTGACGTTTCAAATACCGAAAGTATGTGAAATTTTATTCTGAATTTGATGATATTTGTAATAGTCTCCATGAACATCAACGAATGAAATACATGTTAATTAAGATCTATTTCGGAGAAGCAATATTTTTACTCTGACAAAATTCGCTAAGTTGACGCAGCTGATGCGTAACGAATTTTTTGTATAAGAGGTACGGAATTACAAAAATAAATTTGACTAGACACGTTTGAACATAAATTAAATGATTTATGAATGTAAATGCTGAGTAATAATCTTTTTATTGTTCAGTTTTGTTATATTACACAATTTATATGACAATGTATAGAATTTAAGGGTGATAGCGAAACACAACTTGATAATAATAATTTTAATAAAATATTCAATATTCTATATGAAATGATGAAAAAAATGAATAGACATTTGAAAAACATAATGCCATTTTATTTAGATGTAATATCTAGTATTAGCGACCCGACCCGGCTTCGCACGGAAATTTTAATTAGGATGTACTATATATATATATACCTTCCGGGATATATATATATATGTACTATATATATATATACCTTGATGGTGAAAACTGTTTCAAAATCCGTTGCGTGGTTCAGAAGGATTTAGCGGATAAACAGATAGACGCGAAGGGCAGCTTCCTTTGTGTATAGATTAAGAAATTATGTATCGATTAAAAAAAATATTTTACGTGCTTGAAAAAAACGATCGATATTGTTTAAGGATGTTCCATCATACCACCACTTTTCGACAGATTTTGCTCATTTTTTGTTCACAAGCTAAAAATAACGTTTTCTAATAAATCTCGAAGTTTCAGAAATTTTGACCGTTTAGAACGCGAGATAATTAATATCAAAGTTATCATTCGCTCTCACATTAGAAGCATGTGAAACTTCATACCCGCCAACTATTATCTGTTGTATTAGAAAAAATACTCGACGGAATTTAAAAAAAAACTAGGAGAGTAAAGCTAAATATTTATTATATAAATAAAAAAAAAATCGTGTGTTACTGTTTTGTTTTTGAAATATAAAAGTTTAAAATTATTCCTTTTCTTCAACATAACATTATTTTGTAAATGTGAACAGTGTTTTTGTCTATGTGTTGTATATGTGTGTTTATGTATTGTTGCTATAATAAAATCAAACCGGTTTGTTGTACTGATTGCAGCACGAATCCGTGATCAATCCAAACCCGAAAGGGATATAGGCAGCCTGAGAAAAGCACCGGGAAACAGTACTATAAGGCTCGTATTCATAGTCCAGTCTTGAGCAAATGTTTAAGCTTACCTTCATGAAGACTGTCTTATTGGTTTTAAGACATGATGAATATCCATTAAGATAATCTTCGGTATGACGATGGTTTTAAGCATGATCTTATTTGGTTTAAGATTAGCTTTAGTACAACGAGATAATCTGAATTTGTGTCTGTCAATTTTCGTAATACTTCTCCCTTGATCTGATTTGCTGAGAAATTCTACAAATGTAAGCAAACATACCTCATAAAACCGTACATAAAAAGAGCTAAAAAAATTGTTTTTGAAAAAAGAAAAGAAGAAAATATGACGAGCAAAGATAAAAGTAAAAATTACACTTCGGTAGAAAAAAGTATTTTCTTCAAATTTTGAAGCAATTCTCTAATGTGGTAATAATTTATAATTATCTGAAAACTATAAGCAAATGCATAAAATCGCAAACATATTAATAATTGAAACACTGGCGGTATAGATAATCCACGACTTTAGCTAAATTTGTGATAATATTGCAAATTTAATACTGATTTTGTCGAATCTAAATCTAAATTTTTAATTTCGATGTCTGAATAAAAATAAAATAGATCTTATATATCTCGGATGTAGCGTTTAGGAATACGTATAATTATGTCTTCATTTTCAGATTCAAAATCGATATCAATATATCATCAATAATGGCATTATGTAAACTAAAAAAATTCGTTAAATCCAAATCAAATATTTGAAATTTTCGTAAAATCACTTTATTTGACTGTGTTTCAGAACACAGTCCCTCCTTCAGAATTTAAAAAATGACAAATCATAAAAATAATTTTTTTATTCTTTTCAGTTTTTATTTATGAAGAAGGAATTGTGTTCCGAAACTAGTCAAATAAAGTGATTTTATGAAAATTTCAAAAATTTGTTTGATTAAGAATCTGTTAATTAAAACCATTTATTTCATATCAAATTCGACATTTGTGAAATTTTTGTTTGTTGCTTAGCGTTTTATAAAAGTCATATTCGTCATTTTCAATTAAATATAACGCAACATAGCCCATGGCACGTGGAACACTAAGACAAAGCTAACGACACCTTATGCATCAAAATCGGATGAGTAGTTTAGGTGCTAAGGTGGAACATACATAAATACAAATATACATAAACTGCTAAAATCGTAACCCTTCCTTTTGTCTAAGTGCCCAATGAAAGTGTGGGCAAACATTTAAAACCTGAGTGCCCGAAGCTTTTGTATATATGTAATTCCTTAAATAAAAGTTAAAAAAATCAATACTCGTATCCCTGGTTGATAAGAATTATACATAAATTTAAATAAACTCTGCTTTCACCAATCACCAGAAATCGTTGGAATCAAAAGATATCGAAACTTATAGGCTCGATGAAAATTCAATATCGAAAACAATAGATAGATATTAGGATATATCTTGGGGTTTGAAAAGTAGTGCACTTCGATCTTTTTACCCATTGTGCTCCTCTTTCTACTTCAGTTTGACGAAACTCGCTTCTTTCATATTTTGCAATAGAATAGCCAGGCGTTTGCGTATCAGGTTTTTATGGAGATTCATACATTCAAGACGAAAACAATACTATTATATTAAACCGTTCGTTTAGTTTACATCTTCGCATAGCAGATCTCCCACGAGTATGAGAGAGTACATATGTATACACTAAGCAATGTGTATGAGAAGGAGGTCTTATAGATTTGATAAACAAGCATATTTTTCAAAACAGTGAATAATATTCATAACTGTTCGAGTGCTTGGTGATTGACCTATGTGAAGTTGGCAACCCACTTAACGGTAGAAGATTTTTTTAAATTTTATTCGATTGTACTCGGTTTGTACCGGATTGTACCACCTTGATTTTCGTTTGTACCCTAAAGGGGTGAAAAATATAGGGGTGGGTAAAATTGCTCCGCAACTCGTGTTGAGATAAATGATTTTCGTTGATGCCATTGTGAAGAGAATCGTTTGTACCTGTTTGTACCGATGTTAAAAAAAAATTTAAAAAATTTAAAATAAAAAAATTTTAATAAAAAAAATAATTTTAAAAAATTAATAAAAATTTTTTTAAATTTTTTTCTTTATTTTCGTATCTAATTTAGGAATAAATTATATGTGGTATCGTTTTGGTAGAGACAATAGTTTCTGCACGTTTGGTCGCAAGCAGAATTCATTTTTATTGCGTTTAAGTACTCGACGATTAAAAACGGGTACAAACGATATAAGTGTCGGTACGCATGGATACAAACGATTACGAATGGGTACAAACGATTTGTCTGTGTTGCAAACCGTTACAAACGATAAAATTGTCGGCAAGTTTGGGTACAAACGATTACGAGTGGGTACAAACAATTTGTCGGTGGTACAAACGATATTAGTGTAGGTACGCATGGGTACAAACGATTATGAGTGGGTACAAACGATTTGTCGGTGGTACAAACGATAAAAGTGTCGGTACGCATGGGTACAAACGATTACGAGTGGATACAAACGATTTGTCGGTGAAACAAACCGGTACAAATAATACAATTGTCGTCAAAACTGGATACAAACGATTACGAGTGGGTACAACTGATTTGTCTGTGGTACAAACGATATTAGTGTCGGTACCACAAACAAATCGTTTGTACCCATGCGTACCGACACTTTTATCGTTTGTACCACCGACAAATCGTTTGTACCCACTCATAATCGTTTGTACCCATGCGTACCGACACTAATATCGTTTGTACCACCGACAAATCGTTTGTACCCACTCGAAATCGTTTGTACCCAGTCTTGCCGACAATAATATTGTTTGTACCGGTTTGTAACCCCGACAAATATTTTGTACCCATTCGTAATCGTTTGTACCCATGCGTACCGACACTAATATCGTTTGTTACACCGACAAATCGTTTGTACCCATTCGTAATCGTTTGTACCCATGCGTACCGTCAATTATATCGTTTGTACTGGTTTGTACCACCGACAAATCGTTTGTACCCACTCGAAATCGTTTGTACTTAGTTTTGCCGACAATTATATCGTTTGTACCGGTTTGTAACACCGACAAATCGTTTGTACCCATTCGTAATCGTTAAAACCCATGCGTACCGTCAATTATATCGTTTGTACTGGTTTGTAACACCGACAAATCGTTTGTACCCATTCGTAATCGTTTGTACCCATGCGTACCGTCAATTATATCGTTTGTACTGGTTTGTAACACCGACAAATCGTTTGTACCCATTCGTAATCGTTTGTACCCATGCGTACCGACACTAATATCGTTTGTACCACCGACAAATCGTTTGTACCCACTCGAAATCGTTTGTACTTAGTTTTGCCGACAATTATATCGTTTGTACCGGTTTGTAACACCGACAAATCGTTTGTACCCATTCGTAATCGTTAAACCCATGCGTACCGTCAATTATATCGTTTGTACTGGTTTGTAACACCGACAAATCGTTTGTACCCACTCGTAATCGTTTGTACCCATGCGTACCGACACTTTTATCGTTTGTACCACCGACAAATCGTTTGTACTCACTCATAATCGTTTGTACCCATGCGTACCGACAAAAAATATCGTTTGTTCCACCGACAAATCGTTTGTACTCACTCGAAATCGTTTGTACCCAGTCTTGCCGACAATAATATTGTTTATACCTGTTTGTAACACCGAAAAATCGTTTGTACCCATTCGTAATCGTTTGTACCCATGCGTATCGACACTTTTATCGTTTGTACCAGTTTGTTTCACCGACAAATCGTTTGTACCCACTCGTAATCGTTTTTACCCATGCGCACCGACACGTTTATCGTTTGTACCACCGACAAATCGTTTGTACCCACTCATAATCGTTTGTACCCATGCGTACCGACACTAATATCGTTTGTACTACCCACAAATGGTTTGTACCCACTCGAAATCGTTTGTACCCAGTCTTGCCGACAATAATATTGTTTATACCTGTTTGTAACACCGAAAAATAGTTTGTACCCATTCGTAATCGTTTGTACCCATGCGTACCGACACTTTTATCGTTCGTACCAGTTTGTTTCACCGACAAATCGTTTGTACCCACTCGTAATCGTTTGTACCCATGCGTACCGATACTTTTATCGTTTGTACCACCGACAAATCGTTTGTACCCACTCATAATCGTTTGTACCCATGCGTACCGACACTAATATCGTTTGTAACACCGACAAATCGTTTGTACCCATGCGTACCGTCAATTTTATCGTTTGTACTGGTTTGTTACACCGACAAATCGTTTGTACCCATTCGTAATCGTTTATACCCATGCGTACCGACACTTTTATCGTTTGTACCGGTTTGTTTCACCGACAAATCGTTTGTACCCACTCGTAATCGTTTGTACCCATGCGTACCGATACTTTTATCGTTTGTACCACCGACAAATCGTTTGTACCCACTCATAATCGTTTGTATTCATGCGTTCCGACACTAATATCGTTTGTACCACCGACAAATTGTTTGTACCCACTCGAAATCGTTTGTACCCAGTCTTGCCGACAATTTTATCGTTTGTAACGGTTTGCAACACAGACAAATCGTTTGTACCCATTCGTAATCGTTTGTACCCATGCGTACCGACACTTATATCGTTTGTACCCGTTTTTAATCGTCGAGTACTTAAACGCAATAAAAATGAATTCTGCTTGCGACCAAACGTGCAGTTACTATTGTCTCTACCAAAACGATACCACATATAATTTATTCCTAAATGAGATACGAAAATAAAGAAAAAAATTAAAAAAAATTTTTTTTAATTTTTTTAAATTTAAAAAAAATTTTTTTATTAAAATTTTTTATTTTTAATTTTTTTAATTTTTTTTTAACATTGGTACAAACAGGTACAAACGATTCTCTTCACAATGGCATCAACGAAAATCATTTATCTCAACACGAGTTGCGGAGCAATTTTACCCACCCCTATATTTTTCACCCCTTTAGGGTACAAACGAAAATCCAGGTGGTACAATCCGGTACAAACCGAGTAAAATCGAATAAAATTAAAAAAAATCTTCTACCGCTAAGTGGGTTGCCAACTTCACATAGGTTGGTGATTGTCTTCCTTTAAATGCCACAATAAATAAATAGACACATTCCTGTGCGGAATATCTGGAAAAGTACCATTTAACAATTTGCACTGTTTCTTCTTTTGTGTAATAATAACTCATTGTGGTAATAATACCAATAAATAAAATAAACAAACACGTATTTTCCAAAAGCATTCACATATTAATGATTGCAATTATAAAAACAATTAATAATGTTTGTATTCATCAAAAAATCCCAACTCTCTAAAATTTAAACAGGCACATACAACACAACAGTAACAAAACAAACCTACAGACCTCCTTCTCATACACATTGCTTAATGTATACATATGTACTCTCTCATACTCGTGAGAGATCAGCTATGCGAAGATGTATACTAAACGTACGGTATACCACAATCTAATCTTGTATATAGAGATAAAATCTAAAATTGTTCGAATAGTTTTTGAATATACTTACTGAAAATTCTCACCTATATAAAACCACAACGGTTGTGATAAAGTAAGGTTAATGCATTTGAGTAACACAAATTCAAGTTGATGATTTGGAAACAACATACATTTCCACTTCATATAATTCACATAGATTTTATCTTCATTTGAAAAGTCAATATTAAAAAAATATATATATTTTGTCAAATCTGGCATTAAATATATGAAGCATATGTGAGTATGCTTTTTTTTATGAATAATGCGATAAACTATGATTTCATTTCACATGAAAACCCTTGGAATATTGACCCTTTCTTGCGGGTTATTATCATTAATACAAATTTTGTTGTTTTCATTCACACAGTGTGAATGTGCATAAAAGTGCAAAGAAATGCGCCCTTTTAAAAATTGTACAAGTTTATTGAATTCCTACATAATGAGTTTTTTTTTTAATGTCTCCAATAATAATTTAAAAATTTGTTTACTTTAAAAGTATACAAAATATAAAAACCTCTAACTTTTACGTCGGACTTCAAGCAGTCGACATCTCTCTTTTACGCCGGATTTCAAGCAGTCTACATCTCTTTTACGTGGGGCTTGAAGCAGTGAACATTGTTGTCTGTTTCACCTCTAACTTGGAAGGATACACATCGAAACGGCTCTTTCACATCTTAGTTTGAGTCATGTATTGTTTGTTTTGTTCGATACTAATTTTGAAACTAATTTTTTTTTTTTGGAAACATTTCATCCAAAATAAAAAATTTATTAATTTGAATATTGATATGGTATGTGGTTTTTTTAATAGATAATCATTTGAGGATGGAAGGCCTATTGCTCGAATTTACGGTCTTTTAAATTCATTTAATTTTTTGTTTGTCAAAATTATATTTTAAAGGTAATACTTTTTAAGTAATTTTGGACGATACGTTTTGTAATTTTTTTTATACATTTTTTTGAAACGTATTTGTTCTGCAAAACTTTGTTTCGGATGGTTCTTTTGGGTAAAACCATTGAAAGGTATATTTAATTTGATGGCCCGGAAAACACAATTATTAATATTTTTTAATACATCCAAGTATTATTTTTTTTACACATACAAAGATTTACTTTACAGTCATTTCACATAACTTTTATTACATAACGTTTATCAAATTGTTAAATTTTAATTCCATTAATCATTATTTCAAAATTATTCATTTTCCAAATAAACAATTTATTGGTTTTAATTACGGTGTAAAAGTTTGGTTAAGATTGCATGTCACAAGTTCAAATTATAATTATAAACATATTTCAGATAGATCTTCACTTAATTGACGTAGAATTAGGGAAAGTTGCTTTTCATGAAAAAAATACAAACCAAAATCATTGAAATATCGACCATTTCCATTAGTGGGGTTTCTTTTTCAAAAATTTTATTTACAATTGTTTTGTTCCAATTTATTTTTCGAAAAAACCGCTTAGAACTAATATATTCTTACAGCGAACAATTTTTATTCAAAAACCAAATGGATTTGGCACAAATAGACTGTAGAAATTTAGCGTGCGTTTAATAGTAGCATCCACAATAAGCCGACCTTGTGCCTTCGACTACGAGAAATATTTACAAGGCTCTTACCAGCCAAGTAGCCGAGCGGTCTAAGGCGTCATGCCTGCGCAGTAGGTAGTACTTGGAAACTGGGAGGTTTTGGGTTCGAATCCCGACATCGGCAGTTTGTCAAATTATAAAAAAAAAAATGGGCGGTTGATTGATTAAACTGTCGGTGTATGGACAAGAACGAAGTAACCGGAATAACCTATGCTTGAGAAGGTTTTCTGCAGTTTCCTTCACGAACTCCAGATGAATATCGGCATAGTTCCTATCATAGTCGGCTGCAGCCGCATATCCTACCAATTCCTAGTCTACTCACAAATTCCTTCCACTCCACTCACATCATCACATCCTAAGGTATCACAATGGACCTTATGATCGAAGTGTAGCCCGTCCAGGACAGCCTTTACATTCTACCTCTACCTCTACAAGGCTCTTCAAACTTGTTTCGTGTTTTTTCCGTAGTCGGGTGATAGTTTTTAAACTTTATTTTTATTTTGGAAATTTGTTGTTCTGAAAACTAGATAAATATATATCATCTCATGATAACATAATTTGTACAAACACATGCGTACAAACTAACAAATAAAGAGATATATAATAACAAATATAATACCAAATATAACAAATATAAAAACTATTGTCATAAATATATTGTCAGACATCTATTAATGTTTTTCTTTTGGTTACACATGTAGTTTATGAAACAAAAAACTTTGTATTTTATTTATTATTATTATTATATAGTATTACTTCATTGTAAAACATTAAACTTTATTGTTCAGTTCAAAATTATTGAAATAGACAATAGACAAAACTTTAATCCATTAAAATGTTGTTCACGTTGTTCTATATACTCAACGAAAACTGCGGATATATCAATATACTTAGAAAGTTATTTATTTATATATACCTTAAGCTCTAGATACATATATATATATATATATATATATATATATATATATATATATATATATATATATATATATATATATATATATATATATATATATATATATATATGTGAGGAACATTGGAAGGCAGTGGCCGAGGCAGCGGCCAGAATGATGAAGATTCTCCAGGGAGATCGACCAAGGAGACGAAATCTCCTTGGTAACACGACGACTCTTGATAACAAAAAAAAATATATATATATATATTATATATACATATATAAATATAAATATAAATACATATTTATATATGTATATATAATATATATATATATATTTTTTTTTGTTATCAAGAGTCGTCGTGTTACCAAGGAGATTTCGTCTCCTTGGTCGATCTCCCTGGAGAATCTTCATCATTCTGGCCGCTGCCTCGGCCACTGCCTTCCAATGTTCCTCACAGCGGACCATCTGGCCGACGAGGTTTTCTGGCGTGCCATGGCACTGGAGAATTGCATCCAGTTCCGCTCTCTCTGCAGCAAAACGGGGGCACGAGAAGAAGATGTGCTCCGCCGTTTCCTCTTCATTGGGACAACTTGGACATGGTGGTTCCAAGTCGGTAGTTGCCATGTTCGGTCAGCAACTGCGTGACATAGAAGTCCACTTCTCCATGCTTTCTGTTGAACCATGTCGCAATGTCTGGAATCAGACGATAAGTCCATCTTCCGTCCACCTGCCCTGATGTCGTCAGTGTCACTGTGCCTTCGTTGGTAGATTCTCCGTCGCTCGTCCGCCAAGATGTCGATTGGCGGGAGACCAGCCACTACACACACAGCATCATAGGACACTGTGCGTTAAGCGCATGCGACACACATGTAGACACTGTAGACGCTGATGAATGGGCGAGCGTAGGAATATATATATATATATATATATATATATATATATATATATATATGTATATATATATGTATTTTTTTTAATTGCGAGTTTCTTGGTTTGCAGCAGATACAAGATATTCGGTGCATCTCACCCCGAGTATCTGAACCTTCAGGAATATCTGATAAGGAAGCTTTTGGCCATTGCCAAAATATGAAAGAAGTGAGACTGAAGTAGAAGGTGGAGCACAATGGGCCATAAGTCGAAGTGCAAGTCTTTTTATACCCCAAGATATATATATATATATATATATATATATATATATATATATATATATATATATATATATATATATATATATATATATATATATATATATATATATATATATATATTGCAAACCAAGAAACTCGCAATTAAAAATGATGTGGTTGGACGTTTCCTCTTCCTCGCCACACGGTCTGCACATAATGGAACCATTGTGGAGTCCTATTTTGAACAAATGCAATCGTAGGTGATAATGTTCGGTGATGAATCCGACAACCTTCCGAAGTTGTATCCTGTTCAAGTTGAGTGCATCGAGCGACAACTTATTGGATGCATTATGTTGCAGTATATTTTCCCAGCGATCACGGTGTTTACAATCTTAAGGATCTATTTCAGAAAACTGCTAAAATACACGAATAGTCAATTTCGTAAGAAAATTCAGCTATTATGAGTCCCAAACCAGATTTCATACGTAAGAGTAAACGAAACGGAGAGTCCAAAAACCAAGACAAACCTCAAAAATGTGGTCAAACTTCTTTTCATACACATACAAGATGCATTTGGCCGCACAAAAGATCATCAAAATCAATATACTTTTTTATTCTTCAAATTATTTTAAAAGATTCCAATTCATTTCATTTCCCAATTATTTCGATTGAGTGTAAAGATCACACAAAAAGGATGGCTAAAAATAAACTAAATTTAGAATATCGTTTGAAAGTAACAACAATAATACAACTTATTTTGAGACCCCGTATAAATAACATAAACAAGGGTATCTATATTAAGTTTACTTCAGATTTCGTAACGGTATAAACTATTGATCGCAGAAATGATTTTATAGGTGTTACAGGTGTTGATTAAATGGTACTTAATCCATTTTCGCATGTCAATCTGCCCACCCGCCCGGCAACACGATAACTCAAAAACGAAAAGAGATAACGATTTAAAATTTTGTGTAGCTGTTCTAGCTAAGTGAAGTTCGTGAAATCGGACCGGGCTCTCCCGCCAAGGTACAAAATATTCATCTTTGAATCGTAGGAGATTTAAGGACAGAAAATGTTCCTTTTTTAAAAATAAACACCTTTTGTTTGAAAACTTTTTTTATAAACTCAATACATACCGCGTAGTCAAGCCGTTTGATGGGTCTAAAAACTATTGAACTTCGACATTTTGGTCCATTGTGCTCCCCCTTCCACTTCAGTCTGATGAGATTCGCTTCTCCCATATGTTGGCAAAGCCAGGAGCTTGCTTATCAGGTCTTCCTGAAGGTTCATATATTCGGGGTGAGATGCACCGAATACCCTGTATCTGTAACCCAGAGGTTCGCAGTCAAAGACAATGTGTCTGGGTGTTTTTCCCTCCCCGCCACACAATCTGCACACAATGGACCCATTATTGAGTCCCATTGTGTGAATCTCAAAGTATCTGCTTTTTCGTTTCCTTCGAAACCACTGTGACCCGGCACCCAGATCAATTTAACATTATTCCGTTTTGCCAGTTTCAGAAGTTCCTCCAGACAATCCATGACTACCCTTGAGGTGACCTCAGTTCCAGACAAGGCTTTTATAGCAGCTTGACTGTCCAAAAGAATACATACGTTCTGGTTAATGGAGACTTCCGCTTGGAAGACCATTGCTCAATTACTTATTATTTTCACTTTTATTAAATTAATTATTAATTTAATATTATATATATATATATATATATATATATATATATATATATATATATATATATATATATATATATATATATTGGTTGCCCTCCTCTACAAGCCGAAATTTTTTCCCAAGGTTAATCAAATTTATTATTATTATTAATATTAATTCTGTATTTAAAGCCTGACGGCTTATTATATGAATTGAGTACAAATACTTAAAAACTAAAATATATAAATAGATACATAAATAAAAAATTTTTTTGTTTAAAAATATCAAAAATAAAAAATTACAAATAAAAAACTAAGTGCGTAAGAAGTTGTTATAAATATTATTCATTAATTATAAATGATCTGATTCTCAGCATATTTTCCACGTAATTATATAAGTCATTCAATTGGTGCACATTAGCAACATTCAAATGGATTTGAGCGAAGTTTCCCACACAAAAGCTACCCGGACCCACCAAATACTTGCGAAGATGGCATGTACGAATGAAATCATATATTCTCAATCAATAAATGAAAAAGAGTTTCATTTTGCAAAGTGTTGCATATAGTGCATTGTACATTCGGGTCTACTTGGTACGAGTTGCCGTTTACATAGAATTTAATAGTACGGGTGTTAGATATACGTCGTTGGTAGACAATGCGTACTTTTTTGATAGGTACAAACAGCTCAGGTAGGGCATCTTGGCAGAGACGGTCATAAAGAGGAGCGTATCTAGATTCAGCAATCAAATCCGATTCCGCCCGAAAATAAAACTGCTTGAGATCTTTAATAAATTCAGCTAAGTTTCTTCTAATCAATCGTGAGTCTTGACAGTCCCAAAGCTGTTCTTTGCCGATTAAAGAAAAATAGTTTCGCAGCTGGTCCACCCAATTATATTTGGTTATGTTATTCTCAAAGTCAATTAAAGCCAGCATCTGTTGTAGCATATACGAGGAAGCCTTTGATCATCCATGTCTAGTAGCTTACATAACCATTTTATACCTCTCTTCACAGCTAGAACTATTTACTTACTGAGCGGTTAATCAAATTTGGCTTTGTTCATTTGGTATTCCATTTGATTGAGACAAATAATATTGTCTATATGTAGATTTAATATTGTTCTAAAAAAAATTCATAAATTTGTTTTTCATATTATTATTATTATCATCTAACAAGTTGCCTTGAGGCGTCAGTACACGACGTCGGGGATGATGTTGATAATTCGTTTTTTCTCTCTCCATAATATAAAATTGTATATACAACAAAACACAGCAAGAGCAAGCACAAGGTATGCTGTAATAAAATTATTGTATATAGTTTTGAGATAACAGAAGGTGTGAGAGACGCTTGCGCTCCAATCAAATAATGCTTCTTCGGAAAACTATGTGTATACTTCTAACAAATATCAGTTGTTGCTGTCAGTTGTAAACAGTTCTACAATCTGGGTGTTGTATAACGTTCTTATCAAAACTGTGTTTCTAAAAAAAATTATAACCAAATTCTCATTTGTTACTGAATGTTTATTTACGTATTTATGTCAAGTATATATAAAAATATAATATTCTCCATTTATTTTCTATCTAAATTAATGTTTAAAAATGTGTTTAAAATAATAATAATAAAAAAAAAAACAAACAACATTTAAATAATTATTAAAAATATTATTCGTAAAAGGACACTTAAACAAATTTTGTAAATATATATTAAATATTCTTTTAAATTTAAAAATCTCTTGGATGCTTTTCAAATAATTTATTCTAGATTTTTTGGTAGTGATATTTTTTTGGTTTTTTGAAAAAAATATCAAACTTGCTCCCCATATTTTTTCATAGAAAACCATACCCTCCAAAATGAAGTATATTGTATATTTAATTTTATAAATAAAATTTATTTAATTTATTTTGCTTAAATTAGTTTTTATTTATTTATTATTATTTTTTTGAAAATTATTTGATTTATTTAGTTTTTTTATTTTATTTGAGAAGCATTCAAGCGATTCATTTTTTTGTTATTTTGGTCAAAGTAGGACACGTGATTATTTTTTTGAATAATGCGTATTCATTTTTTTCCTGTTTTTTATTAACTTTTCTAGAAATAAATTTAAAATTATATGTTTGTGGCAGCTTATGGACTTTTTCTATCGCTTGAATGTTTCTTAATGATCATCTTTTTGTATCTACGCTACATACATTCTTCTTCTGTTTAAGGTAAATTACTAAAAGATGAATTTTACCTTTTTTTATTCGTTTATTTATTCAATAATATTTTTGTTTGTTTATATTATAAAATTTTTACTGAATATTTTTTCTTTAAAGCTTAAAATCTTAAACGTATATTGTTTAATGTTATAATCTAAATTTGTTCTGTTCCATTTCTGACTAACCTTCTAATAACCTGTAGCTTATACTACACACGTTTCTATACACACTTTTATATCATAATGGTCATTTATATCATAATATTATATAACTGATATATTCTTCGCTTCGGCTTAAAATTATTACAATTTGAAAATATTTGGTCTTACTACTTTTGGAATATATATTTATATTAATTAAGAGAACATAGGTAGGTGGACAGTGGTAAAACAAGAATTTGAATAGAACTTTTTTCGTCCCTTTGTATGGATGACTTCTTCAGCAACTAAAAACAAAATACAAAAATAATCAACAATACGTATAACCTGTAGCTTATACTACACACGTTTCTATACACACTTTTATATCATAATGGTCATTTATATCATAATATTATATAACTGATATATTCTTCGCTTCGGCTTAAAATTATTACAATTTGAAAATATTTGGTCTTACTACTTTTGGAATATATATTTATATTAATTAAGAGAACATAGGTAGGTGGACAGTGGTAAAACAAGAATTTGAATAGAACTTTTTACCATAAATAAACGTTTCGTCCCTTTGTATGGATGACTTCTTCAGCAACTAAAAACAAAATACAAAAATAATCAACAATACGAATAGATTATTAGAAACGTCCAATTATGGTCAAAATTTTCTTCTAATTTTTGTTTTACCACTGTCCACCACCCTATGATCTCTTGTATCTGTGTATAGATCTAGATCTTGTACTTTCCAGAGTATCTCTATCTAATATCTAGATATATTTAATGTGAATTTTTTTGTGGATTTTAGATACAATATAGATTTAGTTTAACCTAATTATTAATGTATCGTATTTCATATATTATAAATACCAATTTTAAGGGATAGATTTCAAAAACTCGCGCGCTGGTCACTAGCGATCGTTGTTCACTCTCATGTCGTATTTTCTTAACTATAAACAACAAAAAAATGACATCCCATAATTTTTTTTGCTACAAATTTTATAAACCACAATGGCACAATTAAATCAGCATCATTATTTATTTTAATTATAGTGCATAAAAAAAAGGACAAATAAATGGGTCTAACAGGCCGCAAAAGTTACTTAGGTGTGTAACATGCCACAATATTGGTTCTAAAACGCTTACTCGTCGGTTCATAAGTCTTTTTTGCAAAAGGATTTAGTATTCCCACACATTTAAAGACATGGCAGACGGTATATCGACTTTACTATAGACTACAAAAGTTGATGTCATTTTTTAAAATTTTATAGTTGATTTGTGCCTTATGCCTTATTTTAAAGAATTTGTTTTATCAACAAGGCACAAATAAATTTTAAAATTAAAAAAAATGACATCAACTTTTTTGGTCCATTACACTATTCGAATTCAAGAAAAAAATCGAAAAATCATAACAAGATATTAGTCATCGATGTGAATGAAATTTATTTTCAAAAGAAAATTGATCCGAAAAAAAATTAAAATTCCGTTGGTTTGATGATTAGATTAGACCCGTAGTTTCCGAGATATGCCTTCGGTAAGAGTATTAATTATTAAGACTTGTATTATGAGTCGTTTTGTTTTTACGAGTCCTTAAATTGTAAGAAAATTTGTCATGAAAACAGGAAAAAGTTAGATAATTTTTTATTTCGGTCGCTACGTAACTTATGGATCATGCCGGCCTGACTTTTCTCATTGATAACAAATGTTATTTTGCTGTAAGGAAAATTAACTCAGTATAATATGAAATATCAACCATTTATTTATAACTGATGGTACAATCGGATGCAAGTCGCGCTATAATTTCATCATTTTTTAATACAATCAGTTTTCGATACAATCAGTTCATAAATATACTAAAGCAGTTTATTATAAATATACTAACAACTGTTATTCGAATCATTTTTCCGAAAACCGAATTAATATGGAACAAATTAATTATAAAATTTTGAAATGATACCGCGACCTTTGCAACTTTTAATTGTACTATGTCCCACAAAAGTTTTGTTCTTTCTTAAAAATTGTATAGTCATTTTGTACCTGTTTCATGCAGTTTTTTGGGAAAATGCCTCGAATAAAAGTTGTTAGTATATTTTCATACCCGGTATATATGATATATACAAGGGTATATTAAGTTTAGTTCCGACTGAGTAACTGTTGTCTGTCTGTCAACGCGATAACTCAAAAGCAAAAAGAGATAACGAGCTGAGCTTTTATGTGTGTATTATAGAGCTAAAAAGTAAGGTCCATGGGTTAAATTGCTTCGTAAATGAGCAAAATAGGACCATGTTTGTGCAAATTGGGTAAAACTGGCCATCTGTGAAACCTTAAGAGAGACAACTTATGGAACTTTTTTCATAAACTCAGTATATACCGGGTATTATTGCAATTAACTCTGATAGTTGTAATTGTCACTTGTTAATTAACAACATTTTTTCAAAGCATTTTTTCTAAACCCGAATGTATAAGGCCCAAATCAATAATATAATTTTGAAAAAATGGTGATCATCTGTACTATAGAACTCTTCGTATACTGATACTGATATGAGATTTTGCCACATAAGATCATCTTTTTCATTATTTGAGGCCTCAAGTTGCCTTAGTTTTTGAAGTGAAACTTCTTAACGCGCACCTCTCAAATTCATACAGAATATATATATTTTAAATACAGAAAGTGAATTGGTAAAAAAACGTGACGTCATCACTTTGGAATGTGACTAAATTGAGTGCCGTTTCTTCTCATTGTCTACTCCCAGTATATATTGCTGTGTGCGCACTCTCTTCCACCCGTTGTTGATTTTGTCATATCCACAGAAAATACACTTCTAAAAAATAACTATTAAAATTATATTATTAAAATTTTGTTTCAATTTTGAAATGTCAACTTTCATTGTCGTTTCGATAGTAACTTAAAAGTATATTGTCTACATATATCATATAGCGTGATTATTATTATTATTATTATTTTCAATACATGTATATTTAGCTTTCATATAAATGCGGACGAAGTCGCGGGAAACAGTATACATATTATATACGTATAATATAATAGGTAGTAAGTTGATCTCCGTACGTTCACAAATTTTTGTTTTTTTAGTACTATGGCACTAACATTTATTACAATTTATTGCCATTCTACATTATCAATTATAAATATTTATTAGCGAATTTCCTCCAAAGGAAGTGCAGCTATTGTTTTTGCACCAATGTTGGAATTTCGCAAAAATTTCTTCAAATGTCCATCGATCCTACCTATTAGATGTTAAAAATCACTATCGCTAAAATTTTTATATATCTATATATATATATATATATACATATATATATATATATATATATATATATATACATATATACAAATGTACTTTTTTAAAATGTCTGTGGACTCTCTAGCGGTCAAAGTTTTATTCCGATTGTAATGAAATTAGGTATTTGAGTCGCTTTTGGTATTCTAAAGGTCAAGTTCGTAAAATTGGTAATTGGTAAAATCGGACGAGGGGAAAGGGGGTTTAGAGGGAGGAGAAAACACAAAATTTGACTATCTCCCTTAATAATATAATAATGATTTATGCATTCGTAGGAAATTCGCTAAGTTGACGCAGCTTCTGCGTAACGAATTTTTTATTTATATAAATTTTGTTTCAATTAGAAGCGAGTGAAGTTTCCCTTCTGTTTTTTTTTTGGTACTAATTAATATTCGCATTTGAAATTAACATTTTTTTATATACTTTGTCGTAAGCGATATGTTACATTTGTTACAGGTTTATTTTTTGAATTTTGAATTATTTTTTATTGCATTTATAATTCAGAATATTCAATAAAGTGTTTTCTGGTCGGGGTCGGTTATTTTATGGTTTTAAAATAAATATATATACCAAACACATGCTGATAATAAACTGAATATGTTTAATCATGAATATGTTAATAACGTGTTTAAATCAATAAATTGATATGGTGTTGATATTTATTATTCTCTAGAGATATTTTGTTATTTTAACTGCTCAATTGTTCAAATATATTTGTAACACAAATAAGTGAGTTGGCGTTAGGGGACTAAAATTGTTACTAATTTTAAAGGGGAGATCGGATTCATTATCAACGTGAATAAAAAGCATACCTGAAGCTCTTTTTTTTCTAGTACAAATATATGAATATTTTTGTACCTTATTTGTTATCCTTTGGATATTTGTTGAACCAATGCTCGTTTAAAAAAATCGATGTCAAAATAAACTAAATTATTATTTTTAAAATTTTACAAAGTGGTTCCAAATAAGTATGTGTGTACTTATGTACGCACGTAAAAAGGTATACTTCTTTTTAAATAATTTATTAAAATATATTTAAATAAGGTCAACACTGCTATTAAGACATAAAAGTTTAATAATATGATATATGAGTCAAAAACTACAATCGAAAAATTATATGTTGTGTCTAAAACCAATGATTCTACATTTTACCATGGCAGAACAGAACCAGCATCACTCCTTCCGTTAAAATTAGATTTTGGACGACTGGCATTTAATCCATTATTTAAATTAGAATTAGTGTTTGTGAAATTTATCAAGACCAGACCAGGTTTAATAAAAATGATATCATTGATAATGTGGCTTGTAATTATAATATCCTTCTTTTATCAGGATAAATATTCCTGTACCTAATTTCAACTGTATAGTCAAATTTCAATGTTCTAACATCAGAGCTGGCGGCGTAGCTATTTACCAAAATAATAACGTTCGTTCGTTTTTTGTTCTATAATGCATAATATTGTCTTTCAATATCCAAAAATCATATCACACACAAATAATATTATTGTAGCATGATCCCATTGAAGCATGATCACACTGCCTATGTGATAGACAGACTTACTGTTTTGCTTCAGTAAGTAATGTAAGTAAGTAAAGTATTTTGTCTGTATACTGCATGATACACATTTATTATTGAATGTCTCCCAAACATTGTGGAATAGAGCAGAATAGAAACTGTTTAACATCGATCCACATCAGTTCAGTGTTATATCAACGTTTCGTTAGATGCTAAAAATACATTCTGATCGGATTCTCATAACGTGCTAAAAAAAGTATAACTTAAAAAATTCGATAAGTTTGATTTTTTCCAAGAGAAACGGTACTTTTCAAATTGTTCAATATGGTTCTATTCCATCGTATTTGACTATTTTAAGTCAAATAAAAGTGCTTTTACTGTGATTTTTTGCAGTATATTGGATTTGATTACTTATGAAAACTCTCGTATAAGCGATGAAATAATTCAGGCATCAAAAAAATTTCAACACTTTGGATTCTGTGGGTGATTGCTCAATAAAACAGAAAATTAAACATATACATATTCAGCTTTTATTGCACACACTGCTGATTAAAAGTTGCTTGCAATAGGTGTCGAGCAATTAATTAGCTGCCTAGCGTGCGCTTAGTAACTTTTAGAAAACTAAATAATTTAATCACCGAAATTACTGATTCATTTTTAAAAATGTAAAATTTTTCACTAACTACGATGAGCATTTCTAAAATCAAATATAAAACAGTTTGCCCTTTCTAAAATTGCCGCTTTTGCTACACTTCGAAATAGGAGGTGTGCAAAGTGTTGTTATTTACAAGAAATAAAGAATCTTACAGAAAATTCAATTTTAAAAGTAAACGGTCTCGTACATTTTTTTGCAAACGTCAATTTATAGATTAGTTCACAATTGCTCGGTTGATATGTTGATAGATCAATAAATGCAGATCGATTTGGTTGATGACCGCATTTGCAACGCTCCTATGCCCCGAACCTAAATTAATTAACGCAAATCGTCAGAGCGTAACAACAAACTGTTCCAAACATTAAATCAAAGTTTTTTCGAAATATTTTTACAAATGAATTAAATCGAATCCATTTTATGTGAAAACGCTACAAATATCGTAAACATAATCTAGAATACCTATTTTTCTTTAAGAGGTAAATATATTTAAGGTTAAGCGATATCATTTGTATTAAAGTATATTATCAGACATTAATCAAGGTATCGAATAATTTATATTCATTGTTTAATGGTATCCATTAGAGTAAATATAACTTCTATTTACTAGGGATTCTGAAATATTCTATTTTAATAATATAATTTATCTATATTAAAATATTCTATTTCGGAAATGACGAATAATTTATTTTTCAAAATATGCGACTATTTTTAGATAGGAGATTTGATTATTTTTGTTAAAATTTTAAATTTATGGTAATTAAAATATTTATAAATATTAAAAACGTACACTGACCGGTGTAGAAAGTTTGACAGAAGAAATTTTGAATACGCATTTATTAACTCGACCTGTGTAACAACTATATAAACGAAACCTATAAACGGATTTTCAATCGACTGACTCGAATATGTTTCGGAAAAATAAAAACATTGACTTTGCTCTGTGTTTGATTATTTCTATATTCCATATTCTAATGAATAGATTTATATTGAATAAAATTCAAAAGCGTTACAAAGTTGTTCTCTGTATAGCGACAACATTCGAAATGTGATTTTTAGTTTTGTAAATTTCTCTCAATTGTGCATTGGAATCTACCGACTTGATGGGAATATATATACAAGGTATATATATACAAGGTGTAACTGACCAACCGTGTTTTTATCAATTTAAAATAATAATTCTATTTTGTTAATATTAGTTAAAAGAGTTTTATGTTACATTAAAAAATAGTATTCTAAATTAAAAATCTATTATTTAATTGTAAATAAATAATAGTTTAAAAAAACACGCTTTTATAGAAAATCCAACTAAAAAATAGAAAATAAAATTTAATAAATTTGGATTAAGAAAAGTGTAAATAAGAAACAAATGTATATTAATGGAAAAAAGCGTGGGGTGCATAGTGTCAATAGTTATTCCATTAATATATTTGTTTCTTATTTACACTTTTCTTAATCCAAATTTATTAAATTTTATTTTCTATTTTTTAGTTGGATTTTCTATAAAAGCGTGTTTTATTAGTTTTTTAAAACTATTACTTTTTTTTGCATTTTTTAGTTGAATTTTCTATAAAAGCGTGTTTTTTAGTTTTTTAAACTATAATTTTTTAAACTATTATTTATTTTTTCAATACTTTTCAATAAGTATTTTTAATCAGGGACTTTTCAGAAGTTTCACTTCTACCGTGTGTGACTTGCACACACACACTTTTTTTTTTAAGTCAGGAACTTATCTGGGAAATTGATGAATCCTGGCTAATCTAATCAGGATAATCGGATATTTTAATCAAATTATGGCATTGTCATCGGTCTTTGACAGGTGTGCAAAATTTGAATTAAATCTGATCGTTCAATGTAGGAGAAAATCGAGCCCAAAAGGGTCGGTTACATACATACATAAATACAAACATACATACAGGTGAAACTAATAAAAAGCGTATAAAAAGCACTTTTTTTAAAATTAAAAGAATAAATATATTATAATTTAAAAATACAATAATTAAGTAAAACCTCGGTTGCTCAGTTACACCTTGTGTATATAGTTTGATTAAACTGAAAATAGGTAGAATGTAAGATGCTTTATTAATGGACAAAATTGGGCCAGGTAAAAGGATAGTTTAGACAGACGGGGAAACACAAAAGTGTATAATGACTACAATTTTGTTACTCTAATTATGATTGAAAATAAAAATCTAAAATATCTCTGTATATATTCGATGTTTAGAAACAATCGGGTAATAAATTGTAGAAAAGTTTATTTTCTACAACTTTACTGCTTATACATTTTTTAATTTTCCTATTATTTGGAGAGACATTCTATATTTTGTGATCTCATCTTTCTCGAAGCTCCCCTCCTCTTGATCGATTCTACTCATTAACGAACTTGACCTTTCAAATATCAAAAGCATGTCCGATACGAAATTTCAAATTGATCGTGCTAAAATTATGATTTCGAAAAAAGTCGCCATGAAAATTAATAAAAGTTAATTAAGATCTATTTCCAAAAGAGAAGTTATGTATCTCTTCTGAGGAAATTCGCTAATGTGGCACAGCTCCTGCGTCTTTATTTTGTAGTATGTAATATCTAGGTACTGTACATTTACTAATTAATAGCTAATTGGTTTTCAAAACGTTTATTTTGATTCCATTGTTCTGTGCCGGTTAATGTATTTATAAACATTAAATAGAAACACACGTAGATATGTCGTGCTGAGATGTAAATTCCGCATTTTTACCACCATTAAAATTGTAGATGAAGTTTTCCTTGTATTTAATACCAGAAACAGAGTAATATTGGACCAGATTTTATTTTATATAATAATGTCATAACAATAACCTTTGTTAATTTTTTCACAAAAGACAATTTGTTTCCCAAAATACAAAATTTTGTCATAAAAAAGAAACGTTTGTTTATTTAAAGATAGTTTTTTTTGTAAAGTTCATAATGGCTACAAAATTTGCGTATGATATTTACTAAATATCCCGTGGCATAATATCCATGCCACGGGAGATATATAAAAATATAAAATTTCTTTGTTTGTTCCGGGTAATTCCTGGAACTACTGAACCGATTTTAAATACTCTTTCACTGATAGGAAACTACATTATTCCTGAGAGACATAGGCTATATAAAAGTTTTTGTTTTATGCATCCATGCCGTATGGCAGCTACTAAATACGGGTTCGCGTGGCATGCTATTAACCTAATTTTTAAACAATGTGAGATAGAGAAAACCATTAAATATAAAAAATGTTTATCTAATAAAAACAAACAACTTTTGTATAGCCTATGTCTCTCGGGAATAATGTAGTTTCCTCATAGATTGTAGAGGCGGCCCTGGACACTTCGACAAAAAGGACCATTGTGATGCCTAAGGGACCTTAGGCATCACAATGATAGTAAGATTAACTGAGTTAGTTGTTAAATTTTCACATTTTAGCGAATTTTCTGAAAGGAAATAGAGCTATTGGTCCCGTACTGAAGTCAAAAATTCGCAAAAATTTCTTCAAATGTCCATCGATCCTATCAAGTAGATGTCAAAAATCACCACCTGTAATTTATATATATATATCTATGGACATATATATATATATATATATATATATGTATGTGTATATATATAATATATATATATATATATATATATATATATATATATATATATATATATATATATATATATATATATATATATATATATATATATGTCTGTAATCACTCCAGTGGTCACAATTTTCATTTTATCGGAATGAAATTTGGTATTTGAGGTTCTTTTGGTATTTTTATTTTGGTCAAGTTCGTTAATGATGGGTAAAATCGGACAAGGGGAAAGGGGGGTTTAAAGGAAGGGGGAGACACAAAATTTGACATATCTCCCTTAATATTTGAAAAATCGAAAAATTTATAAGAAGTAAAGTTGTAGGTGCTAAGTTTTGCTGTAATTTTGTTTCTTATCATTTATTCTGTTACACTAATATTTATAGAAATATTGAATGAAGGTTTAAGATTGAAAGTTAAATTCCTTGATATCTCTGTACACATTAGAGTTTGAGCAAATATGATAAGGTGATTAATTGTGGCAAATTTGATTTTCTACAACTTTATTTCTCACTTGCTTCTCCCTTTATACCCCCCTCTACCCCCTATTCCCCTCGACGTATGTCATTTATTAATAAAATTGGACTTGCAAATACTAAAATCATAAATGACATTTAATTTTGATCAGACTAAAATTGTGACCGCTAGAGAGTGATTTATGTATTTTAAGGAAATTAGCTAAGTTAAAGCAGCTCTTACGTAACGATTTTTTTGTTTAATATTTGCATTTTTCCATTTTGTACAATTATGTATGCATAAATAATAATGTATGCATATTATATATAAATAAATTGATAACGGGACTTGTCAGTGAAAAAAGTGCGAAATATAACTACTATTTATCCTGTAATGGTACTTCCTATCGGTAAAGTAGAAAACTATTCTCGGAAAAAACGATAAAATGATTTAAAATTGCTAAATATTTATATTGTAAATGAACATTAAGTTTTGACTAATTATAATATTTTACTAAATTTTATTAGATCTCAATAAATAAATAAAGTCCATTTGTTTATTTTGAAAATGAATAAAAATGTTTATGTTACATTTTTTTTTTGATGCTGTGTTTTACTTTTGTGAAAAAAATTTTTTTTTTTTTGTATTTTATTTAATATTACTTTTCTTGTTTCATTGATATAAGTTTATTTTTAATACTGTAATGATTGATATCTATCTACATTTTACAAAAGCGAACATCTCTGTTCAATAAAATAGAAACAGATGAAATAAAACAAGCTCTTAGTTATATTTATTATATGTACTCAAATCATGTGAAAGTGAAAATAACAACTTACTGAGTTATTTCTTTGAATATCCTGGGTATACTGAGTCCATATTAGTGCGTGATCAGTGTATTTTAATTCTATACACACGAGATGTATAAATATATATTAAAGTTTTCATCACGGTTCTTATGGCTTAATATATGTTTTCGTTTCCAAACGGAAGGTGCATGAACGATTTTGCCCATTTACACTATCTATTTTCGTTTTTCAGTTAACGAACAGATGGACAGACGGGATGAAATAATTAGAAAATTTCTGACGGTTTTCATGATAGATATTTTAGTCACTTTTTGGAACACGCTCAAGGAATTTCAGCTAAATGAATGAACTGAAAATTATAGAAAAAATTATTTTCGAAATAAAACTTCATCTGCGACGTATTGGTTTGAAATCTTTTTCTTACAATAAAGGGGAAATGACTCGATAGAGGGGAAATAAGAGACAAGCCTTGAGTGCGAGAAAGAAAGGAATTGCAATTTACATTTGGAGGAGAGCATAACTACGCGTAATTGTTGTTGCCTATATTATATAAAAAATGGGCTTATTAAAAATAGTAGAAGGCCTCAATAATTTTAAAAATTAACCAGGGGTACCGTAAAATTTATGTACACCAGTGTATACACTTTTACATATAATAAGGCGCTGATAACATTTGTAAATAATGAAACTATAGAAGTTTCACTTCCCTCGTCATATTACGTGCATGACCTCACATTTTCTTACTTAAAACCTGAATAAACTGATAAGTGGTATTTTAAGGTTCAGTAAAGTTTTTTACAGTTTCTAATATTTCAGTAATTTTGTTCATTTTTTAATGCAATTTCAATCTATTTCATTTAGCTTTTAGTTTGAGTGTACAACAAAAAAAAACAATTTTTTTTCGTAGAAAATCTTATTTTAATGATGAAATTGACATGCCTTTGATAATTTTGATTCTATTGATTTCTTCTCTTCTGATTGTGTTCGATTTGGGTTATCCTTTACATATGCAGTCAGTGGAAAGTTTATTAAACATAACATATGATTTATAACTTAGGATGAGAAAGAATCATATTAATAATAAATTGAAATAATAAATAATATTTCCTTTCTAGTGATTTTAATATTTTGATGACGTCAAATATATGTATACTCACGGCAAAAAATGGATCTCTACTTTTTCTATAATATATCTATCAGTATAATGATATTATCTTAGACAGGAAAATTTGTCTCAATAAAGTTTTTCAGCTGATTTTTTAGCGAATTTCCTCCAAAGGAAATGCAGCTATTGTTTTTGCACCAATGTTGGAATTTCGTAAAAATTTCTTAAAATGCCGATGGATCCTACCTATTAGATGTTAAAAATCACTATCGCTAAAATTTGTATTTATATATATATATATATATATACATATATACATATGTACTTTTTTTAAATGTCTGTGTACTCTCTAGTGGTCACAGTTTTATTCCGATTGGAATGAAATTTGGTATTTGAGTCGCTTTTGGTATTCTAAAGGTCAAGTTCGTTAATGGGTAAAATCGGGTGAGGGGAAAAAGGGTTTAGAGGGAGGGGAAAACACAAAATTTGACTATCTCCCTTAATATCAAAAAATTTATCAGGAGTTAAGTTGTAGGTACTAAGTTTTACTGTAATTTTGTTTCTTATCATTTTTCTGTTATGCTAATATTTACAGAAATATTTACAATTACAGATTGAAAGTTAAAGTTCTAAATATCTCTGTTCACATTAGAGTTTGAGAAAAATGATCAAGTAATGAATTGTAGCAATCTTGATTTTGTATAACTTTACTCCTTATACATTTTTCGATTATTCTACTATTAAGAGAGATATTTAATATTTTGTGTTTGTTTGACACGAATACATAAAATATATTTTATTGTAAAAAATTTTGATTGTCGTTTCCATAGTAACTATAAACTATAATCGTTATACATTATGCTATTTTGGCTATTAATAAGTTTAATTTTTGCAAATACTAAAGTCATATCAGATATTATATTTCATTTTGATCACACTAAAATTATGACCGCTAGAGAGTGATTTATATATTCTAAGGAAATTCGCTAAGTTGACGCAGCTACTGCGTAACGAATTTTTTTTTGAATCATTTTAGTTAAATACCGTTTACATTAAAAATAAGCTATCGTTTTACTTTAAAAATAAGCTATTAAAGAAAATAGTAAAATTTACTTTTTAAAAATCAAGTAGTAAATTGTTTAGAAGTATACGTATACGGTGGCGAATACCAATTTTTGGTCTTGATAAGAGGTTGCTATCTAACAATCTTGATGAAGTGTGTATCCACATGGTAATTTTCAAGATTTTAGTATAGATAGCTCTACTAACTATTTGGTGCCGGATCACAGTGGTTTCGAAGGAAACGAAAAAGCAGATACCTCAGCAAAGAAGGGAGTCGGAATACCCTTCATTGGTTCAGAGACTATCTTAGGAAATCCAAGGATGGCATGTTAACAGGATGCAACTGCGGAGGGTTATAGGATTCATTACCTGCACATACTGGGACTCCATAACGGGTCCATTGTGTGGCGAGGAGGAAGAAACATCCCGCCACATTATCTTTGACCGCGAACCTCTAGGTTACAGCAGATACAAGATATTGGTTGCATCTCACCCCGAATATATGAACCATCGTGAGGGCCTGATAGGCAAGTTCCAGGCTATTTCCAACATATGGGAGAAGCAAAAATCGTCGGACTGAGGTAGAAGAGGGAGCACAATGGACCATAAGGTCGAAGTGCAATACTTTTTAGACCCCAAGATGAATTAATCAATCAATCAATAGATAGATCGTATCGATAGTTACCGTATATGATGACGGTCATAAAAATTAATTTTTTAGCGTGACAATTTCACCTAATTAGCGACGTGTAACATATCCTGAGACAATATAAGAGTAATTTTAATAAGAGTAAGGTAACAGGAATAAATGTGAATGAAAGAAATTTTAACAAGAGTAATTTCAATATAATTTAAAATTTATTATATTTTAAATTTAGTATATTTTAATTTAGTTAATTTTCTATTTATTTTTGTCTATTGATCTCGATTGTCTATCTATTTCTAATTGTCAAAGAGTAAATTACGACTAACTAATTTATACTGATGATGACTACATTGTAGTCGAAATACGTATTTATAATACAAAAAACTGATCTAGGTAAAGGGGGCGAATTTGAAATTTTACTATAAAGTTCGTGAATGGGCAAAATCGGACCATGTTTGAGCGAAATGGGCAAAAGTGTCTATCTTTGAAACCGTCAGAGAAAGAACAAAAATTTAAGAAGAACAAATGTTCCTTTTTTAAAAATAAACAACGTGTTTGAAACTTGTTTTCATAAATTCAGTATATATGGCGTATTTAAAAAATTTTCTCAGTTAGTTGTCTACTTCAATTTGTTTTTCTAGAACTTTTGATGCGTGACTATTTGCAACTCAATCGATCTGTTTACCTGCGATGGATCATCTAACCCAGAATTACCATAATGGCAATGATTCCTGTTTACTTTTTAAGTAAAAATATTCAAATCATACATAATTAATCTATTGAATACGGACCTGTAACTAGCATTTTCTGTTTTTTGTTTTTATACTTCTTCATTAGATTTTTGAATGGTGGTACTATTTTATTTTTTATTAAAAAAAACAGGTTTTGAAACCAATATGAATGATTTTTTTCATTCTTCGATGAACTTGGGGTTGTATTTTCTTTCTTCCATATTTATTTCATTTATTTTATTTTTGTTATTATATTCATTGAATGAAAGAAAGTATTCTTTTTCACACAATGACAGATAGAGGGATTCCAGTGAGTATGTCATATTTTTGGGAGAATTTTTCAAAAATATTGAATTTATCATAATATTACGGATTACCCAAAGGAGTTAATACCTGTGTATATGAAAAAATATTTCTTTTATTTAAAAGTTTTCATCTGTTTTTCTTTCAAAAGTATTTTTTTGTGAGAAAAATTCTATAGCGGGACTATACAAAATTTTATATGGGGAGGGAAATTAAATTTCAGATTATACAATGTGACGTTCTTTGTAACGATCGTGGCAGTCGGCAATCATCGGCATTCGTGTTTTAAATGGGAATTTAACATTGTATATGTATATTCATTGCTATTGTATAGGGTGTTTTTTTAAGCGGGTAAGAACTTCAAATAAAAAATAAAGATACAAAATGATTTATTTTTTTCATGAAATTTATTTAGAAGTTCAATGTATGCCATTAATGTTTAAATATGATTTCGGACATATGACCACCTCGACTGCTCCTGACGATCTGCAACCTGTCGGTCCAATTTTTAACGACTTTTTCGAGCAAATCGTCTATGTTGGCTTCCAAGTCGTCGATTGTTGCCGGTTTGTAAGCGTACACCAATGATTTAACATACTCCCTCAGAAAATAATCGAGTAGTGTTCAAGCACATGAACTAGGAAGCCAGTTAACAGGTCCAAATGGATTCACGAGCTTTATGGGTTGTAGCTCCATCCTGTTGAAACCACATGTCTGGATCGATATTTTTCCATGTTTTCAAACAAAAAATCGTTGATCATGGTTCGATAACGTGCTCCATTGACCGTAACGTTGGCTCCAGCCTTATTTTTAAAGAAATAAAGACCGATGATACCGCTAGCATACAATCTACACAAATAGTGACTTTTTCTGGATGCAATGGTGTTTTCAATGTCTGTTCTGGATTTGTCTCACTCCAGAATCTATAATTTTGTTTGTTAATCAAACCATTCAGCCAATAAATTTCAAAGTAAATTCTTAAAGTAAATTTTAACAATTTCCATGAAAAAACTAAATTTCAATGAACAACTACGCCGTACCGTAACTAGAGCGGTGCCAGCGGTACCCAGGTACAGGACGCAGACCCTGCAGGGGCGCTGATTTGAGTATCAAATATTCTGCAGATATTTGCAGATATAAATGCTACTGAATTTTGGGCCGAATTAGAAACTTTGATGAGTCAAGTTGAAGCGACTATATTATTTGATAAATGTGAACATCAGTCAAATCTTTATCTTCTTTCTTAAAGCTATAGTGGAACTAGATTTAAAGGAAAGGTATTCTTAGAAATGTAACAAAAAAAGGAACAATCCAAATTCGTTCAATGTAATTGAGCTCTTGGGCAAGACACGTTTTCAAATCGTTTTTATACCCAGTATATTTGTAAATATACAAGGTATATTAAGTTTAGTCCCGACTTTGTAACGCTTGAAAATATTAATCGTTGACAAAAATGCTTCACAAAGGTATTCATAAAATGGCCTAATTCGGCCATTTTCACATGTCCGTCCGTCCGTCTGTCCGTCTGTCCGTCTGTCCGTCTGTGAAGCCGATAACTTAAAAACGAAAAGAGATAACGAGCTAAAAATTTTTGTGTGTGTTATAGACCAAAAAAGTAAGGTCAAGTTTGATAATGGGCAAAATCGAAACGTGGTTCCCCCCGCCAGGGGGGAAAAATTATATCTTTGAAACCGTAGGAGACAGAAAAAAAATTTTTGTACAAAAATTCTTCTTCTCTTTAAAATAAACAACTTTTGTTTGAAAACTTTTTTCATAAAATCAACCGTTTTTTCAGAATTTGTGTTTAAAGATGAAAATGAGTCGATCGAAGACGGTACATGTGCCCGTTACATGTGCCAAACATAATGTACATCAAATAGTATTGTTTTTATGTTTATTTCAGTTTTGTTAACCAGGTATATATAAGGTCAAAGTTTATTCAAAGGTCAATCTGTCCTATCAAACGTATACATGTATATATATAATATATATATATATATATATATATATATATATATATATATATTTATATATATATATATATATATATATATATATATATATATATATATATATATATATATATATATATATATATATATATATATGTATATATATCGCTACTTACGCGACTTTCTAACGCAGCATCGGCTATTGCTTCGCGTTGATGAACTAAAGCTTCACGTCGCCTTATTTTAACGCTAAGCGTTAAAAAACGATCGCGTTGAATAACTAACGCTGCCAAACCATCGCTTCAATATGAGTAATCACCATTTCGCGTGACTGACATCGACTAACGCTTCCCATGCATTAACGTTTCACATTGACCAATGTTTTGCGTTGACTGAGTACAGTTGGCTTAAGCTTACGCTACGCTTTGCGTTTACCAACGGTATGCGTTGATTTACTAACGCTTTGCATTGGCTGACATACGGTTCGCATTGACTTCCGTTTCGAGTTGGTTCATGCTTTTCGTTTGGATACGTTTCGCGTGAAATCACATTTCGCGAATCACTTCGCTTTGGATAACTAACGCTTCGTGTTGGCTGACAAACGGTTCGCTTTAGCTTTGCGTTTCGCATTGGTAAACGCAAAGCGTTTACCAACGCTTTGCGTTTACCAACGCTTCACGTTGTACTACCACTTCCTATTGACTAACGCTTCGCGTTGGCTAACTAACGGTTCGCTTTAGCTTACGTTTCTGACACTTCCTATTGACTAACGCTTCTGGTTAAAGCCTTTTGTTAATTAACGATTCGCGTGAAATCACGTCGACTTACGGTTTGCTTTAGCTAACGATCTGCGTTGGTAAACGCGTTGCGTTTACCAACGCATCGCGTTGACCTAACACTTCCTATTGACTAACGCTTCTCATTGAGCAACGCTTCGCATTGAACTAACGCTTCTCATTGAACTAACGGCTCGCTTGAGCTTACGGTTCTCGTTGGTTAACGCTTTACGTTAATTAACGATTCACGTGAAATCACGCTTCGCGAATCACCAACGTTTCGCTTTGAATAACTAACGCTTGTCATTAACCAACGCTTCACGTTGGCTGACTTACGGTTCGCTTTAGCTTACGTTTCGAGTTGGTTAACGCTTTGCGTTGGTAAACGATTCGCTTAAATTCTCGCTTCGCGAATCACTGACGCTTCACTTTGCATAACTAACGCTTCTCATTGACCAACGCTCCGCGTTGGCTGACTTACGGCTCAATTGAGCTTACGGTTCGAGTTGGTTTACGCTTCACGTTAATTAACGATTCGCGTGAAATCACGCTTCACGAATCATCAGCGCTTCGCTTTGCATAACTAACGCTTCTAATTAACCAACGCTTCGCGTTGGCTAACTTAAGGTTTGCTTTTGCGAACGTTTCGCGTTGGTAAACGCTTTGCGTTGGTTTACTAACGCGTTGGTTTACTAACACGTTGGTTTACAACTTACTTCGCGTTGGTTTACTAACGCTTCGCGTTGACTAAACACTTCTAATTGACCAACGCTTCGCGTTGGCTAACTTGAGGTTCTCTTCAGTTAACGTTTCGCGTTGGTAAACGCAAAGCGTTCAGCAACGCTTTGCGTAGATTTTCTAACGCTTCGCTGACCTAGCGCTTTCTATTGACCAACACTTCGCGTTGGCTGACTAACGGTTCGCTTATGCTCACATTTCGTAAGCTAAACCTTTTTTCTGGCAAACGCTTCGCGTTGGCTGACTTACGGTTCGCTTAAACTTACGTTTCACGTTGGTTAACGCTTTGCGTTGGTTAACGATTCACTTAAATTCTCGCTTCGCGAATCACTGACACTTCGCTTTGCATAACTAACGCTTCTCATTGACCAACGCTTCGCGTTGGCTGACTTAAGGCTTGCTTGAGCTTACGGTTCGCGTTGGTTAACACTTCGCGTTAGTTAACGATTCGCGTGAAATCACGCTTTGCGAATCACTAACGCTTCGCTTTAAATAACTAACGCTTCTCATTAACCAACGCTTCGCGTTGGCTGACTTACGGTTCGCTTTGCTTACGCTTCGCGTTGACTAAACACTTCTAATTGATCAACGCTTCGCGTTGGCTAACTTGTGGTTCTCTTGAGCTTACGTTTCGCGTTGGTAAACTCAAAGCGTTTACAACGCTTTGCGTAGATTGTCTATCGCTTCGCGTTGACCGAACGCTTTCTATTGATCTACGCTTCGTGTTGGATGATTTACGGTTCAGTTTGGTTTATGTTTCATGTTGGTTAACGCTTTGCGTTGGTTAACGATTCGCTTAAATTCTCGCTTTGCGAATCACTGACGCTTCGCTTTGGATAACTTATGCTTCTCATTGACCAACGCTTCGCGTTGACTTAACACTTCTAATTGACTAACGCTTCTCATTGACCAACGCTTCGCGTTGGCTCACTTGTGGATTTCTCCAGCTTACGTTTCGCGTTGGTAAACGCAAAGCGTTTAGCAACGCTTTACGTTGATTTACTAACGCTTTGCGTTGACCTAACGTAGGTCAATAGACCTACGCTTCGCGTTGGGTGATTTACGGTTCGGTTTAGCTTACGTTTCGCGACGGTTAACGCGTTAACAGTCGCTTCGCGTTGATTAACTCAATTATATAACTCAATATTTAAATATATAAAAATCGCAAGAACAATAATAGAAATTTTTTTAAATGCAAGAACATTTATACTGTTTCAATATTAATTATTAACACAAAACAAACATTTACAAATAATTCATATTTTATGAATAGGCAGAAATATGAGCAATTCAAACATTGATATACAACTCAGTATATACTGGGTATTCAAACAATTAACTCAGTTAGTTGTTACATTACTTGTTTCAAAACATTTCGAGAACTACGAAGTTAAAAGGAAACATTGGTAACAATATTCGAGAACATTCAATTTTGACTAAAAACCAGTAACATATCTTGTTTTCGCCCAATTCGGCAGTTCCCGGAACTTAGAGCTTTTACATTGGTTTTTTAATACATTTATATCTTATGTCATGTGAGATATTTGTAAAAACTTACTAAACCTCCTAAATATGCGTGACTTTGTGAATGAAAAAAAGTTAATTGATTTGATTGGACGTTCGAGCTAGAATAAACTTTTTCGACCCATAATTTATACAAATTCGGTTTTGCAAAATACATAAAATGAAGTGGCAAATTAAATCTCTTGTGAAAATTAGAAAAAAGCCCATATGCTCAGTAATGTTTGTCTTTGTTGTAAAATACGAATTAATAGAATACGCCAGGTATAACAGAGGTAATAATAGATGTTAGAATAAAAAAAAATTTTCAAAATTACTTTCAACATACATTATTTCAAGTATATATTTTAAAGGTTTTATCAAGGGATTGATTTTTCGTTGGAAAAAAGTGAAAAAAAATTCATAACAAACGGACAGGTAGAAAAATGTTATGGTAATTTTAATATCTGGAGAATTTCATAACTGTAGTTAGACGCATGTAAGAAATATTGTAAAAAAAATTATTAAAATTGGTATAAAAAGCTATATAAATTCAAGGTGAAAATTACTAGTAGTACGAGAGCCCACGACCAAGATTTTTGTCTCATCACACCAAGGATGAAACCATTTAGAATCAATATGACTCTGAGCCCAAAAATGCGATTTTCAGAAATTTTGCGTCTTGTGTCTGACCTGAGCGCATTTCCAAAAATGTCATAAAATTTACCCGATTCGTCTCATCGCAAAACGACTGATTTACGGAATGTAGTTAGATGATGGCCCCGAGATATCGGAAACACGGTTTTCACACAAAAATAGCGTAGCGTTGCTCTCCAGAAAACCATTAAAAAAAATGAGACGAAAAAAAATAGAAAGCACCGCGCCTGAAAATAATTTTTATATGTTAGAGTTAATTGATGCGAAAAACTAATTTTCAGACAAAAATCTACTTGCCGAACATTTTGTAAGCATTTAAAAAATGTAATAAAATTTTACCGGTCGGTATTATCGTAAAACGTCTGAAAACTATTCGACATAAAATGACTTGCCCAGATGTATAATAAACCGAGACCAGACAAATTAAGTATTGTATGGGCCCTATCAGACAATTTTTCGATAGTAAAAAAAAATATCGTATTTATACGTATTAAAGTCTCCGCAATAAGTTGAACCCCTCAAATTATTCGATGTTGATTAAAAAAAAAGGTTACCAGCAACCGTCGAACTGAAGTTGAAGGACTTTTAAAATTTTTAAATTTTACAAAATAAAACAGGCATGAATTATAAGTAAAAATAATTTATTGAAAATAACAATAAAAAGAAAAATAAATAATAATAAATAACAATAATAATATTTATTGAAACGAGAGCAGGAACATAACAAGTAAAGGGCCATTCGCCAAAACCGTATTTTAGTAATGTCGGTAGCAATACAATAGATTGGAAAACAATTTGTAGTTCATTGCTATGATACGAGTCGACTAATTTATCTGAAAATAGTATTTTTAGTAATAAAATCACAAAATCTACGTACATTTAGAATATCAGATATATTGTGATAATACGATTTGGCTTTTTTTTATAGCAGAAGTCATCCCCCGCGACCTTGCAAGATTACTGAAGGTTACTACCCCCCTAGTGTCAAGGGTTATCTAAACTATATAGTCGATTCTATATAGTTTTATCCTTGGTGCGATGAGACATGGTTTTGGTCGCTTTGGTCGTTTTGATCGAAGTGAACTATGGTTTTGGTCGTGGGCTCTCGTACTATGGAAGTTACTACCAAAGCATGTTAGATACGAAATTTCATTTTGATCGATAAAATATGTTTATCGATGATAAAATATATTTATTTATATTTATGCCTGTCTGTAGCCATTCTAGATTGTCACCGGTCGCCATGCACACGAATAACATAACAATTAACTATGATCTATTTCTAAAAGAGAAGTGAACTATTTGTTCTTAGGAAATTCGCTAAATTCAACTTCCTGGCATAGTATAAAATAAAGTCCCCCATCCGCGTCTGTCTGTCTGTTCGCGATTTACTCAAAAACTACTGCACCTATTTTAATGCTATTTTCACCAATGGATAATAGAGTGGTTCTCGAGGAAGGTTTTAGTATATAATTTGTCAAGTAAAATAATTTTTGTACAAATTGGTCATTAAATATTATAAAAAAAGGTAAAGTTGTATAATTTATTGATGTATAGGTGAATAATTTATCAGTGCATAGTAACAGATGTTCGTTGCTCTAGGTGCTGTGTGTTATACATTGTCTCCCAGGAGTGGGGATGTAGACATTTTGACTGTTATTTATATAAGCATGCAACAGACAGCAGTCTGCATAAAGTGACAGAAATGTAACAGTGCATCATATATTAATACAGTCCATTGTTCATATTTCTTTCGATTTCATTTGTTTCGATTTCTATTCACATAGTGCATTATTTTAAAATTAATATTAAGTTAGTTTATTTTTGTAGTAAGCGATGCATACAACAGAAACGTTTTAAAAATTTGCCTATAGACGGCAGTATACACAACATGAGTACTTCATAAATTTTGCCAATAGTGTATACAACAAATGTATTTAAAAAATTAAATACAATTTATCAGTCCTTGACGGGAGAAAATATTAGTTACTTGGTTATAAGGACGTTACAAAATTTTTGCGGGCGACGGGTAATGCTATTATGTATAACGAGGAAAGATGATTGATTTTTTGTTTGTTACGATTTAACTCAAAAACTACCCAACCAATTTTACCGAAAGATACATCTCCTCGGAGTAACATAGGCTGTTTTATATTTTCTATAAAGAACCCGTGCGAAGCCGGGGCGGGACAGCTAGTTATATGATATTTAGATTCGAAAGATATGTACATAAAAGTTTCCTGTTTTTGATGACATCTATAGCGAGTCTATACAAGTATGATTTCAAATGGGGAGTTAAATGAAGTTAACGATCGGCTAGGTGGCAGTCGACAATCATCGGTATTCGAGTTTTAAATCATTGTATCAAGGATGTTGCGGACATCCGCGGATGCGGATTTATATGTCAAGTGTTTTTAAAGACATACTTAATTTAGGTACATGAATAAAAAGGAAAAAGTTGGTAATCATTTTTAAGTATATTTATATTAAAATCAAATTTTTAGTGTGCAAATTTAAAATTGGGTGCATTATATTTAACGAAGAGCAATATCGCTGGTGCAACGATTTTAGATGATGCCTCTAAGACGTGGTTGTACGGCTCTTGCGAGAGTATGTTTTGTTGCATATTTTACACTGAGATTTGTCTCGGACATGATCATCTAGTTTAAAATAAAAAATAGTGGCATTGTTGACTCACGTATATGAATATAACGCTTTTTAACGGCTAGATCTTTAATAAAGTTTATAATTTCTATAGAAATATTTGCATTAACAAAATTTTGGAAATAAATTATTTGTCAAAAAAATCTAAAAATATTGACGTTTTAAAATGTCCAAATTTAGACAAAAATAATTCTTTGACTCACGTTTCAAATAATAATTTTTTGAATTCCGGGCAAAGCCAACTTTTTCAGCTAGTAGGATATGTTTTCACATCATGCCTGATTCCTGCTTAACAACATTTTTATTTAAATATAGGGTATGTGCGATCCGTTTGTATACCGTATGTATACCGTGCATGTTAAAAATTATACCTTTAAGCTTATTTTCATTTCTTAAGGTTGACCGGACAGTACAGTATATTTCATAATAAACAGAATCACTCTTTTTAACAGAAATTAAAAAATTTAATCTGTAAATTAATTATTTAAATTTAGGTAGCATCTAACACACTAGTAATCGGATTTATGTAATTATTTAATTACTAAAAATAATAAATAATCGTCTTTCGACGATTATTTTGACGATTTGATGAAAATTTTCGTGAATTTTTTATCTTTTTAATTAAGATATTTACAAAACTCATCGTCAGACTATTTTTCTTTTAATGTTAACGTAATGTACAAGATTTAATTTATAAAAGTAGAAGTTTGTTTCATTTTAATCTATAGAAGGTGGAGCAACATTATCGAAACAGTATGCGTTCTTCAACATTTGCTTTTCACAACATGTTAACATTCCAATTTTTAATGATTAATTACACGAAAACCCTTTGTCAGATGGATCAAAAAATGATTTTATACGTATAGTTAGCAATTAATAATATATCAAAAATTCAGATTTGTTTCTATACATTGCCGATGTTACCTATACATGTGTCCGATCAACCTTTAGAAAAATGAGTTTAAAAGTAAATTACCTTGAAACACAAGCTTTTTCTTCCTTCATTTGAATATCCCTATTGATTCGTTACAGACACAGTTAAAACAAGATTAAGAATATAATTCACAAATGCGAGCGGATGATGGTAAAATCTATTACATTCATTATAAAGTTTCAGGGTAATTATATGTGAAAGTTTTTAAAATGTAATGTTACAAACTTTTTTTTTGTTTTCTTTTTAAATTGACAATATTTTATCCGATGAAAATATCGTGTTTTTTTTTCGTTAAATTAAAAAAACTTTATAAATTTAACGAAGAAAAACACGAAAAAATCTTCCTCACGTACTCGAGGACGAGTATAATTTTAGGTATTTGAACAGAAGTTTGAACATGTAACTTTCATTGTGTTGTAATAATACCAATTTTTATACCCAGTATATGTAAATATACAAGGTATATTTAGTTTAGTCCCGACTGTGTAACGCTTGAAAATATTTACCCTTGACATAAATTCTTGGTATAGGTGTTCATAAAATGGTCTAGCTCGGCCATTTTCGCATGTCCCTCGGTCTGTCTGTTTGTGGCCACGATAACTTAAGAACGAAAAGAGATAACGAGCTGACATTTTTTGCGTGTGTTCTACAGCAAAATAGTAACGTCAAGTTCGTTAATGGGCAAAATGGGACTATGTTTGGGCAAAATGGGCTAAACTGCCTATCTTTGAAACCTATCATGCCTATCTTTGTAAGAGATATAACAGAAATTTAATTACAAAAAACCTTCATCTTCTAAAAATAAACAACTTTTGTTTGAAAAATTTTTCTATAAACTCAATAGTTTTCTTATAATTAGTGCTCAAAAGCTCCTTGGAAAGCGAAAAATATGACCATCGTTTTACAAATAATTCAAATTTTAGAAACATTGAATAGGTAGAATTGTAAACAATTCAAACATTGATATACAACTCAGTATATACTGGGTATTCAAACATTTAACTCAGTTAATTGTTACATTACCTGTTTTTTTTTTTCATTTTTCTTTCTGAATTGTTTTTTTCTTTGAATTTATATTCTAGTTATAAGTGATAGTAAAAATAGAGTTTTATAAAAATACTGTCAATTTACTTATACTATGAGCCAGAAAAGTAGCGCTAATTTTTCCAAATTTTAAATTGATTTGCGCTTTAAGCATTCGGGTTTCAAAAAATTGCTTCGGAGAAAAGTTTTTCATTATAACTATATTAACAACTTTTTTCGAAACATTTTACCAAAGACCGAACGGATAAGGCATAAATCAAGGAGGCTACATAATGTACCTCTAAAGGATTCAATAAGCACCGACCAAGAGCGAGCCCAGCTTGCACAATCAAGATGCCGTACCAGAACTCAAGTGGTTCTTTTATTTATAACTAGCTGTACCCGGCATGCGTTTCAATGGCTTGAGTTTCGCACTTTAAGTAACACTTCGCGTTAACTAACGCTCCACTTTGACTAACGTTTTGTGTTAGAAACCTTCTCGGACATCCGCACAACAACTCCCCAAATTTTTATCGTAACCAGATGAATGGTATAGGAATGCATACGTTACAAACAAACAGACAAACATTCATTTTAAAATATAAGATGGTTTCTTAAGGATGTTCCAGCATGAAACCACTTTTAGACAAATTTTTCTCTTTTTTTTTTCCCAGCCTAAAAATTTTTGATCGAGTTTCAGAATTTTTGACCGTTTAGAACGCGAGACTATTAATAGCAAAGTAATCATTCTCTCTCACCCTCTCTCATTAGAAGCATGCAGAACTTCATGCCCGCCCAACAATTATCTGTTGTATTAGAAAAAATACTCATGAGAAAAAAAACAAGGAGAGTAAAGATGAATATTTATTAAATAAATTTTTTAAAAAAATCGCGTTTTACTGTCTTGTATTCGAAATATAAAAGCTTAAATTATTTTTTATTTTTTATTTAAAATTTAATTTGTATATATGAATAGTGAATATAACTATGTGTTGTATATGTGTTTATATGTATTTGTTCTATAATAAATGCAAACCGGTTTTTAGCCTGATTATATAAGACAGTCATTTTATTCATAAAATTGGGCTTGCAAATACCAAAATCATATCAGATACGACATTTCATTTTGATTAAACAATAATTATGGCCGCTAGAGATTAATTCATGTACTCTAAAAAAATTCTAAAGAAGTTGACGCGGCTTCTGCGTAACGAATTTTTTTTTGTATTTCGTAATTCTATGATAATAATAATATCTGAATTGAAGATTTATGACAATTTATAGATGAACTATTTTTCCCAGAATATCAATATATTTCGTGGTTTTTCGTTTAACTAAATAAACATTTAGTTAAATAAATATTTAAACTTCCTTAATTAAAATTATTTGAATTATATCTCATGGCAACAACATTTATATATGTATATCGAATATAAATTTATATAGAATAGATGAAACCCGTTTCAATCACACTTTTATTTTCTTTACGAATTACCGGGAAATTGGTTTTTATTGATTATTTTTCACTTTTAGTCGATTTTTAATATTACCGTAACTGATACAAATCTTCTAAATAAATAAAATTGTAGTATTGTTTGCGATTTGAACATTTTCGACTCATATGTTATTTTAAATTTTTATTTAACTTCAACTGCTCTGTCGCCTGTAATCGAATTCTATAAGTCAATTTTATCAATTACTTGTTAAAATTTTTATGAAGTCGTTATAACTATTTGCAAGTTTGCAATGAATGCAATTCTGATAACAATACAATTATGAAATTACATTTCAAATTTTGCCCCAATTCCAAGAACATTTATTTATATTTTATAAATACATATTTCGACTACAATGTAGTCATCATCATTATGAATTAGCTAATCGTATCTATCTCTGGAATATGAATTCAGACATATGTTGCTTGTTGCAAATTTGATGCATATATTTGAATCCATATCCCAGAGATAGTAACGATTAGCTAATTCATACTGAAGATGACTACATTGTAGTCGAAATACGTATTTATAAAATACAAATAAATGTTCTAGCAAATGGGGCAAAATTTGAAATGTAATTTCAAAAAACCTAGAGTTCTTTTTGATTATTTTTAATAATCTTTAATACAATTATGGTTTATAATTTCATGAAAACAATAGCAAATATGATAAATTAGATTAATTTTTATATGGAGAATTAAATGAAATTTCATACTAGGTCATATTATACTAGGTCACATTTCTTATAACGATCGGCAATCTGACCGGTCACATTGATTCACCAATTACATTGCTCACTATAAATATGACATTAACGTATTCACTTCATGCCAGGCTTAAAACTTTTTTTTTAGTTTAAAAATTTACGTTTTTAATTAGGAGGCATAATGTGTTCGGTGGAAAAAAAAGTCTGAGCTTGGGACTCATGCATGATGTGAAAACATATCCTATACACAATGAGATATATTCATAAAATATACTTATACTTATAAGTTTATATCATTGACTATGTACAATAGCAATTCATATTCATATACAATGTTAAATTCCCTTTTAAAACAATATTTTTCTGTTTCAATATTTTCTTTCAATCTTGTTCAAATTTTGCACACTTCTTCAAGATAAGATTGACTAGTGCTTGAACGAATGATTCCTTTTTATATCATAACTAAACAATACGTAGGCAATAACTAGGCAATAATATAACTAGGCAATCTAGTATAACTAGGCAATACGTAGTGAAAATTATACCAAAAATAGTGTCTTTTTGTACAAAACTCTGCTAAAAATTCAAATTTTCATTTTTATTTTCGTTCTTCTAAGCACGAGCTATATAGATCTACTAACAGAAATAATTTGGTTTTTAAATTTCGGATGAATCCAGCATGAGTTATATTCTGACTTGGCCAAGGGAACTTTATTTTGAGGGGTCACAGAAAATGAGGTCTCAATGGCTGAATTTTCAAAATTTTGAAATGAAAATTTCACAAAATATTTTTCAAATGTTTATCTTTATATGTGTTGAAAGTAAAATTTCAAATTCCCCTCAATACCTAGATCAGTTAAAATCGAGATCAATAGACAAAAATAAAAATTAAAAATAAAGTAAATCAAAATATATTAAAATATAATAAATTTTATTGAAATTACTCTTGTTAAAATTACTTTCATTCAATTTACTCTTGTTAACATCACTCTTATTAAAATTACTTTTAAATTGTCTCAGGGTATGCAATTCGTTGCTAATTTGGTGACTGGTTTCGTGAAACTGTCTTTCGTAATAAGAGTAATTTTAATAAGAGTAATGTTAACAAGAGTAAATTGAATGAAAGTAATTCTAGTACAAGAGTAAAATTTATTATATTTTAATTTATTTTGTTTAATATTTTATTTATTTTTATTTTTGTCTCTTGATTTCGATCATTTTCTAATTGTCAAAGAGTACATTACGACTAGCGAATTTATACTGATGATGACTACTTTGTAGTCAAAATACGTTTCTATAATACAACAACTGATCTAAATATGTAAAATATTATTTCAAAAACCTAAAGTTCTCATTAATTATCATTTGATAATCTAATATATGTTTAAAGGTTGAATAAAATATTCTATTTATATTAGAAATTTATTATATTAGAAAAAAATTAGAGAAAATATGCTTTTTTTAGCCTTCGAAACCCATGTAAGCCGTTAAGTAAACTCGTACAGATTATATTCTACTATAAAATATTCTAAACAACTAGAGACCATTATTACACAATTGGGAATATGCATGAAAATTTTTTTTTTCTTGAATTGAAGCATGTTTACTTGACAAATATCAAGGTTAAATTACTTTTTAAATAACTTTAAAAATAAGCGAGATATGAATGATTGAAATTCCCGATTAGACAAAGAGGGTGATAGCCCTCTTGATATGTTATGTGACGTCATATTACACTTTCACCACTTAAAATACACGTAAAACTCCGTTTTTAGTATTTTTGCAAGAAAGAGACAGATAATAATCTTTAAAAGCTTATAGCTTCCTTGATATTTGTCGGATTTTAATTTCGTTTTTAAATACTATTACAGTATTAACAGTATTTTCATATTCTGAAAATAAATGTGAAAAAAAATTTTCATGCATATTCCCTATTATATTTATTTATTTTCTTAAAATTAAAGCGTTTGAGGTAATTTTAGTCGGACAGAGGACATACAGTTCAGTTAATATTAATAAAGATACCTCCTTACCACAGGTCTGGTGACATGAAGAGAGAATGTACAACATTGAGTTTTAAACTTTGTGAATATTTGCATAGATGTAATAATATAAATTAATATATTCGACTATTAAGTTATAATTAATCATTATATGTTACTGTTTCAATTTTACTTCAATTTGAAAGCCATCTTAACTAATAGGCTATTCGAAAATGATTTCCAAAACTCCTTATGAACTGTGTTAAAGGAGAAGCAATAGGGAATATGCATGAAAATTTTTTTCACTTGAATTGAAGCATGTTTACTTGACAAATATAAAGGTAAAATTACTTTTTAAATAACTTTAAAAATAAGCGAGATATGAATGATGAATTTTCCGATTAGACAAAGAGGGTGATAGCCCTCTTGATATGTTATGTGACGTCATATTACACTTTCACCATTTAAAATACACGTAAAACTCCGTTTTTAGTATTTTTGCAAGAAAGAGACAGATTATAAACTTTAAAAGCTTATAGCTTCCTTGATATTTGTCGGATTTTGATTTCGTTTTTAAATATTATTACAGTATTAACATTATTTTCATATTCTGAAAATAAATGTGAAAAAAATTATCATGCCTATTCCCTATTGGTTACTGCCTAATTTAAATCTTTACACACGTTTTCCCCAATAGACAAATCTGATATGAAATTAATTTTTTGGGTGAATAATATTCATAAATTTAATTCATTAGTGAAATAATTTAATATTGACTACCATTAATAGGATAACCAGTCCAAGTCGCCGAGCGGTCTAAGGCTTTATGTCTGTGCAGTATGCAGTACTTGGAAACTGGCATCGGCAGTTTGTCAATTATAAAAATAAAAAAAAAGGGGCGGTTAATTGACTAAACTGTCGGCGTATGGAAAAGAACGAAGTAACCGGCTATGCTTTAGAAGGTTTTCAGCAGTTTCCTTCACGAACTCCAGATGAATATCGGCATAGTTCCTATCCTAGTCGGCTTCAGCGGCATATCCTACCGATTCCTAGTCTACTCACAAATTAATTCCACTCCACTCACATCCTCACATCCTTAGGCTTCACAATGGACCTTATGGTCGAAGTGTAGCCCGTCCAGGACAGCCTTTATAATCTACCTCTACATCTACCTACCATGAATAGGATAGCATTCAGCGGTTCATAGAGATATCGTGACGTTTACATCTGATTTCTACTTTTGTAACTTTTGTCTGTTTACCGAACGTAATATTACGTAATATTAAAACACAAAATTTGGCATTTCTTCCTTAATATTCAAAAAATTGAAAAATTTAAATTTAAGTGAAGTTGTAGGTAATAGTTTTACTATAATTTGGTTTTATCTTTTTGTCTGTTACACTAATATTTACAGAAATACTACTTCATTCACATTTATTCCTGTCAACCTTACTCTTATTAAAATTACTCTAATATTGTCTCAGGATATGTCACTCGTTGCTAACTTGGTGACAGTTTCACACAAAGTTTCAAACAAATTCCTGTTAAAATAAATGTGAATGAAGGATATTTTAACAAGAGTAATTTCAATATAATTTAAAATTTATAATATTTTTAAAATTTAGTATATTTTAATTTAGTTAATTTTCTATTTATTTTTATTTTTGTCTATTGATCTCGACTTTCTATCTATTTCTAATTGTCAAAGAGTAAATTACGACTAGCTAATTTATACTGATGATGACTATTTTGTAGTCGAAATACGTATTTATAATTTAAAAAAACTGATCTAAGTAAAGGGGGCGAATTTGAAATTTTATTTCAATAACCTAGAGTTCTCACAAATTATCATTCGATAATATAATATTTAGTGATTAATGTATTCTAAGGAAATTCGCTTAGTTAACGCAGCTCCTGCATAACAAATTTTTTTTAGAATAAGTATGATCTATAATGCTTGTGTTAGTGGACTCTTGAAATTTATTATACAATAGTAAATAGCCCATTATCATGTAACATATGTACAAATATTATCAAACAAAAATAAAGTCACGTTTCACATTTTGTAGTATGTGACGTAATAAAAACAGAAAAAAATATCAAAGAATACATTCAGCTTCAAAGCTTTATTATTATATGTTTGAAAAATATATTATTCAGTGGATATTCTTAAAGTTATTAACGTAAGAACAGTGAGAATCTGAAAATGTTCTTTGTTAGACAAACATTAAAGACAGGTTTATCTAAATTTAACAGTTTAACAAATGTTTTCATAGAAATTGATTCAACATCACTCTGGTAGTAGCGCTTTGATCTTTAAATTAAAATGTTTACGAATACTTTTTCGAATTGTTATATTCAAAATTTGTTTACTAGCTTTTTGTCAGCTCTATGTATAAAATTTATCAAAGGTAAAATATAAAAAATGGATAAAATCCTCAAGTTTGTGAACGTTGGAAATATTGCTGGAACACAAAAGTTTTGGTACATATATACTTATAAGGCTCTAAATACTCTATTTCCGACTGCCCGTACCTTTTAAATGATAGCTCAAAAACGAGTCTTCATAAGCTATCATTTAAAAATAACAAGTGAAAATAACTAAGTGAGTTAATTGCTTAAATACCCGGTATATACTGAATTTATGAAAAACGTTGTTTATTTAAAAAAAAACGATCATTTTTTATCATTAAATTTTTGTTCTATCTCTTACGGTTTCAAAGATGGACAGTTTTGTCCAAACATGGACTGATTTTGACCATTCACGAACTTGACTTTTTATCTCACATACAAAATTTCAGCTCCCTATCTCTTTTCGTTGTTAAGTTATGTCGGAGTTGAGTGTTGACGGACGGACAGATAGACACATGTGCGGAAATGCAAGTTATTTTATGAACACCTATACCAATATTTTTTTCCTACGATCAATATTTTTAACCGTTACAAAAACGGAATTATTGTTAATATATCATGGTATGTATTATATATCGGGTATAAAAATATCTCTACTTTGAAATTTTGTACGTGTGCTAGAGCTCACGTAAGTCAAGTTCATGAATGGGCGAAATTGGACCATGTTTGGGCAAAATATGCAAAACTGCCTATCTTTGAAACCGTAAGAGAACAAAAAAGATAAAAAATATTCCTTTTTTAAAAATAAACAATTTTTGTTAGATACTTAACTTTGATTTTTTAATTTACTTCGTCCTTTATTAAATATTGATAAGAAAAAATTAATTCGTCAACCAGAAATCGGAACCAGACATTTATTGTTTATTATCTGTACTTTTTCGTGTACGAAAAAGCACGAAAAAAAACAGATGTCTAAGGGATAATAAAATTAGTGTACGTATAATTTTGATATGTCAGTGGTCATGGGTTCGATTCCCATCATCATGTCACTTCCGTTGGCATAATATAACCGAAAGTCATCCATACTAACAATGGATAAATTGACGCTAGTTTACAAAAAAATTTTACAATTTTAAAATATAGTTAAGATTAGTTTTACTACATGGACACAATGTATTCTATATTCGGTTGAAGTGATGCTGGCTCCTAATTGACTAATTTCACCTAAATCTAATCAGCTGTATAGCCTAGAAAAAGCAACAAATAACATGTTGTGCAAAACCTTTCCTCAGAAAATGTCGATTCGATTCCAATGGAATTTGGTGTATCGATACTGTATGTATGATAGATGAACAATTGATCACATAAGCCCGGCCGATACATAACGATAGATTATCTTCTTTAGAAACATATAAGATTGATAAGATGGTTGTAGGTATTATACAAAATGGTTGTAGATTTAAACATGTAGTTTGTTTGAAACATTATACTAAATCCCATACTACTTGATTTTGTATTCATTATGATTTATTTTTCTGAAGATATTTGCTAGTTCATATAGCTCCTACGTGACGAACTTTTTTATGTTAGTATATAGCCAGTTCGTTTATAGTGAGGGTGTGAGGGCTACCATAGTACACTTGGCCACAAAAGTTGATTCATTCAGTTTTTGAAAAAAATTTCGAATAAAGTTGTGATAGTTTGATTGCCAAAACCATTACCCCAAAATTTTGTATTAAGTTTTTTTTTCTGAATAAGTACTAGGACATATTGAACTGCAAGAAAATGGATGATGACATTCTGTCACATTTGGGCAAATCGATATATTCAATATGGCGGCCAATATAGTGGCTGTATAGTACTTTCATTTTAAAATGATCTTGTTTGGTATCAAATTATATGTTTTTTAAGATGCTGTGTTCAAAAACACCATTGAAAATAGTATTAGGAGATTAGTGCACACACAAAAATTTATTTCTCAAGCATGAACAATGTAATTTGTGTAATATTGATGACAAGTATAGTATGGTAATATTCTATTGGTATAAAAGAAAACATTTATGAATCAAGACTTCAAAATGTTGTCTAGAAAGAGATCAGTTTCATGGAGTGGGATATCTACAGCTTCTTTCTTTTCAACTTTCTATTTTGCATCCTTCTGTCTTTGCATTCAATATTCTTCGTACTCATGAATTTATTTCGACAATCTACATGATATATTGCGTTAGCAGCGTGGAAGTCACTAACCACCCCTTAAAGTCGAACTTCTGAAGCCCAGGTATCGTTCTAGCACATGTTTCAAACAAGATCATTTTCAAATGATAGTACTTTATAGCGGCCATATTGAATATATATCGAGTTGCCTAAAGGTGAGAGAATGGCATCATCCATTATCTTGCAGCTCAATAGGTCCTATTACTTATTCAGAAAAAAAAAAACTGAATACAATAATTTTGGTATATTTTGTTACCACAAAATATACAGTTTAGCAACCGGACTTTGACTATATTTCTAATGAACAACTTTTATCCAAAGCATTTTTTCGAAAACTGAATCAATAGGGCAAAAATCAACTATAACATTTTAAGATAGGCCATTCCATATAGTCCAGTCAAAAAGTTTTAGTTTACAACATGTTATACGTACACTTCCGTTCATAAAATTTAACCAGTTTAAATATTCTAAGTGTTATTGTATGTAATAAACATATATATTTAGTAATATATACGCTTAGAATGTGACTTTCTGGTGGTTCAATTTTTATGAACGGGAGTGTACATGTTATACGTATCTGCAAAACAAAGATGCTAGGCCAAGTTTTTTTAACGTACTATACTTCTCACACATATATGCTGCATTATTGATTGATTGATTAATATCGGGGTAAAAACTATTGCACTTCGACCCTATGGTCCTTTGTGCTCCCCCTTCTACCTCAATGTGACGAGACTCGCTTCTCCCATATGTTGGAAATAGCCCGGAGCTTGCTTATCAGGTCCTCCCGAAGGTTCATTTATTCGGGGTGAGATTAACCGAATATCCTGTATCTGCAGTAACCCAGAGATTCGCAGTCAAAGATTATGTGGCTGGATGTTTCTTCCTCCTCGCCACACAATTTGCACATAATGGAGCCGTTATGGAGTCCCTTTGTGTGCAGATGCTTCCGCATGGGATAGTGCCCGGTAATGAACCCGGTAACCCTCCGCAGTTGCATCCTGTTCCGCCACAGTGCATCGAGAGATAACCTCTTTGTTGCACTCTGAAGCAGTACCTTCCCGAGCTCTTGCCGCGATACTTTTTTCCAGTGATCACGGTGTTTAGCATTTGACCCCTCGTTGATTACTTGTTTACATGCAGTCTTTGGAATTCCTAAAATATGTTCTGGGCCTATGAGTGGCATTCCGACTCCCTTCTTTGCTAAGGATCCGCTTTTTCGTTTCCTTCGAAACCTTTGTGACCCGGCAACCAGATCAATGCTGTATTATACTTCCTCCATTAAAAATATTCCTCTAAATATGTTATTTATTTTAATTTTTTATTAAAACTAGATGACTAATTTTTTTTTTGTAATTGTTCAGGATATATTAATCGTCAATATACTAGTTTTTCGTCAAAACGGTAACATTCCTACGTGTACAAAAATTGTCATTTTTAATTGCAATTATCTCAGGTTAAAAGAGATCAATTGTCTTCAAATTTCAACAGCATGTGCAGTTAATGTCTTATATTTTAAGTTTGGAAAATTTATTAACATTTTGCTTGCGTGACCTTAAAAAATGACACCAACTTTTGTGGTTCATAGTACAACATTCCTTATTACCAAATCGATTTAATTATTGATTCATAAAAAGTCTGTTGTATGCAATGGTTCTAAAAATTTTCGATCAAGATATGTGAAAACAAATTAATGGGCAATTTTTTTCAGATATTAGTGTTCACTTTTTTTCCCTATGGCATGACAACACTGATATTCATTATAAATAAATATTTTCGTTGTATACTTATATGTATTTATAAATAATTTACGTGAGTAAAATATTTTGTACCTTTTTATATAAAAATAGCAAGAATATTCAAATATATTTTTAGCTATAATATCTACAATTTGTTGTACTAGGTATCCCACAAATTGCACACATTATCTCAGATATGGATCTTTGAAAGCTGTAATTTTTATACCCAGTATAATGTAAATATACAAGGTATATTAAGTTTAATTCCAACTTTGTAACGCTTGAAAATACTGATCGCACAAAAAAATTTTTGCTATAGGTGTTCATAAAATTACTTAATTATTCCATTTCCACATGTCCGTCTGTGTGTCTGTCCGTCTGCGTTTTCTAGGTTCTAGAGCAAATAAGTAAGGTCAAGTTCGTTTATTGGCAAAATCGGACCATGTTTGGGCAAAATGGGCAAAACTGCCTATCTTTGAAACCGTAAGTGATATAACAAAAGTTTGACAACAAAAAAATCTTCTTCGCTTTAAAATAAACAACTTTTATTTGAAAAATTTTTCCATAAACTTAATAGTTTTCTCATAATTTGAGTTCAAATTTCCTCGGAAAGCGAAAAGTATACCCATCTGTAAAAGCATACGAGATTTTTTAAATTCTGGGACAGATCAAAAATTGTTAACAATTCAAACATTGATATATAACTCAGTATATACTGGGAATTCAAATAATTTACTCAGTTAGGTGTTACATTACTTGTAAATTTGCAAATTTCTCTCATTTATTATATTAGAAACACAATTGCATATTTATTATCTTAGGAACGCAATTTATTTATAAAAAAAATTCGAAATAGGTTCTTCATATGCCACTGTTGACGTGAAAACTTCTATTCGTTTGTTAAACCGATGGTCGATCGTACATTATTTTCTTAAAAAATACTGTCAGATTACCGTCAACCGCTAATAACTTCGAGACTAATAATTCATTTACAATGGTTGAGCCCACAATAGATAAATACTCTTTTTACGCACTGAGTCACATTGTATTTGTTTTGCGTGTGACGTCATGGCACCAGTGTAGACTGGTGGCCCACATAGACTAAGATCCGGGTCGAAAACGCCACTCTAACTCTGTTGTCAGCCCGACACTGCTCTTCACACCATCATAAATGAATGAAGGATAATGGAGGAATTTGGTGCCCTGCGACTTATTAGATCTATTGTGTTCCCCCATCTGGTGCCAAACGAGGAGTGGTCTCTTATTAGAGCACTCGTCTAGCCCTGTTTCCTTCAGCTCATTGTATCTCCCATGAAGAATAGATAAATAGGAGATTGAACGTCATAGGCAATTCGTCTGTTTTTTCGTCCTCAAAAACGTGTAGAGATAATAGTTATTATTTTCGCCACTAGCGGCAGTGCGAATCTGCCCGTACGGAATTATTATTACATATTAAAATCAACGGTTATCACATCTTACAAATAAAAATTGTAAGTATAAAAATTGTTTAATTTTATAAATGTGAAAAAATGGGACGATGTTGTACAGGGAAAGCATAAATATACTGTTATATATCTATGAGTGAAAGGTTGTTTAAGGTTAGGAATGCGTGTCTGCATTTACGAAAGGAATATGGTTTGTAATTACCGGTTTTGTCATCTTCTTTCTTTATCTAATATATGTCAGTTATTGTAAACATATATTGTATATTATTATTATTAATTGCAAAATTATCACTATGATTCTTCATCTTTTTATTTATCGCAGATTATTAAGAATTCTCTATTATTAATATTTATTTAATTATTACTTGATAATCGAAAACAATTTTTTATTATATATAAAACTATGATTTCTTATTAACTGAATGAAAGTAATTTCTTGGCGCCTACATTTAAACATTTAAATTCCGTACGGCACTGACACCAGTGACCCCTACTGATAAAAGATAATTACACCAATTCTTGACCGTTTTTTTAACATTACGTTCGCTCTCCTAATATATCTATTCTTCATGGTATCTCCCCTGAGGTGTACCCTGAATCCTCTATGCCCCGTAAATAACCTAGTCAGAAGCCGCTGTCTATTTTTGCTCAGGACTTGCATGCAGGTTTTATATCTTTTGCGGTTATAATTCCCAAGAAGATTCTTAACCTGCACGTGCCCCGGCAGGTTCCTTCAGAGTGTGATCCTCTTGCTAGTCGCATCATACTATTCATAAAATATTTTGCTATTTTTACTATGGTTTAATGCATATCATTTATAGTAGTCCAACTTGTATATTTGTGAGAAAATAAAAATATATATGTATACATATAAATAATATAAAATTAACAATATAATATTATAAAATTCCAACACACATTTAATATAGGTAGGTACATTTGGTGCACATGAATACACATTACAACATATGTGTTTACATCACATTGGTATGAGAGAAGTATCTACGTGTACCAGATATCTACGTAAATAAATAGATATATATGCTTTTAGATGTGAATATCTATTACAAAGTGCATGCATGTTTTCAGTATGACGTATTTTTGTTGGATGGGTCATCCAACAAAACGTTAAATACATCCAACAAAATGTTAAATACATCAGACATAACTCAACTTAATTATCTCAAATTTCCATCCAATTTTCAATAATTTTCATTGCAATTAATTTAATGAATTCAGATTGATTTTTATAAAAATTTTATTTCTTAAGGGTTTGGAACAACAATTGTAATTGATAATTGACAATAAAATAATACGACACTTTCTAAATCAGGGGTGGCCAACATTTGTGTGTTAAGATCTACTTTTTTATCTTAAAAATGTGTCGCGATCGACTTGTCCTATTTGTTCGAAGGTACATATGAAAAACTTGTTTTAAGATTTTACTTTCATGATTTTTTTTGGGTCAGGAAAATTTATCATGGAAGAATGATGTAAGATTTTTAGACTTGATTTTTCGTAATCTAACAAATTGCTCGCGGGAATGGACCTCGTAATTAAACACTCTGTATACCTACTTACATAAAAAACAACATAATTATTTAACGGATCAAAATTAATTCAAATTAGCTACAGGTAAAGACAGATTTTTAATTTATTTTATTGCCTTAACATTAATGGGAAGATTGAGTTTGCATGTCTCAATGAATCATAATTATGTGTATATCCTGGCAACGATAATAATAATGAGTCTTCGGTTTTCGGTATTAACAATAAGTATAAAAATGCCGATTCACACCGGTGTGTAGATCCGAAACAAGAATAAATATATTCGATACAATTGGTGATATTGATTTTCTTCAAAGTTTCTTGCTTGTTAGATTAGATCAGTTTGTAAAATTTCATTTTTTAATGTCTTTTGCTCCATACGAAATACGTTGGAAATATTTTGGCTAATGCGTTTCACACTAAAATTTTTTTTTAAAGGAAAATATATTAATTCCACAATTTCTTTACTCATTTTTCCAAAATCTTATTACCTTAAATTCTTCAATGAATTTTTGTCACGACATCGCGAACGATCGACCAAAATTGGCTTCGTGATCGACCGGTTAATCGCGATTGACTTGTTGGCCACTCCTGCTCTAGATGAACTCACGATGGAATTAAAAAAAAAGAAGTCATAAAATATATATTACAAATTTAGTGGAAGCGAAGGTAATTTAGTTTAAATAAAAATTATGTTTTAAAAAATACTCAAATATACGCTTTTCTTAGTTACACACTAAAAAAATAAAAAATAAAAAATATGTAAAAGCTTGGGGTTATAATTAAATAAATAGACCGTCCCAAGCTTTTACAAAGTTTTCTTTTTGCTTAAAGCGTGTTAAATTTAAATTATTTTGTGTCAGATTTGCGTAAGTTACCCGTATAGAATGAATCATTTCAATAATAAATATTTATAATCAGCTTTAATAAGATTTATAAGCCAGCTTTATTCTAGATAGTTAGATCGATAGATAGATTGAGAGGCTGCCTTGGACGGGCTACACTTCGACCATAATGTCCATTGTGATGCCTATGGATGTGAGGATGTGACTGGAAGGAATTTTTGTGTATAGACTAGGAATTGGTAGGATATGCAGCCGACTATGATAGGAACTATGCCGATATTCATCTGGAGTTCGTGAAGGAAACTGCAGAAAACCTTCTCAAGCATAGCCGGTTACTTCGTTCTTGCCCAAATGCGGACATTTTAGTCAACTAACTACCCATTTTTTGTTTTTTTCTTAATAATTGACAAACTGCCGATGTCGGGATTCGAACCCATATCCTCCCAGTTTCCAAGTAGGCATACTGCGCAGACATAACGCCTTAGACCGCTACGCCACTTGGACTGGTAACAACAATCTATATCCACCTTCAATATTTAAAAAAACTCATTAAAAACTCTATTTATTCAGAGATGATAATAGTATAACATATTTCGTACGATAAACGGTATTTTGATTGATATCTGTTTTCAGACGTTGTTATATATCTTACGCTTGATGTGTTTGTAATCGATTGAATTTTCAACTACTCACTTAATAATAAAAACGGATCAATGCAGTAGGTACCTACCTACCTACCTACTAACCTATCTGGTATCTACTAGTGTGTAGTATGACGTTACAATATTTTTAGTATATAAAATACTCAATATAATATGTAATATGTATAAACTTTTTTTAAGGTAGTTGTCTTGAAGTAATCGTGTTAATAAGTTTCAGCTCAGAACACTCATCAATTATATGTATAGACTATTATGTATAGACTATTGTATACTATTATTGGGTAGTTCTCTTGCAGTAATTGTTTTTAAAAGTTTCAGCTCACATCTCACATAACACACATCTCACATCCACATTCCAAATCCATTCCAAATAATATTTTATTGGATTTCCTAGAATTGGATTTTTCAACCCTATATTTTACCTTAAAAATTTAATTCTGATTTTGAAATCTGTATGTCGTTATTCGATATCGAACATTTTTTATGGTTTATAGATAGATTACTGCGGCTGTCCAGGACGGGACACTATAAGGTCCATTTTGACGCCTAAGGATGTGCGTGGAGGACAAGAGGAATTTTGTGTGTAGACTAGGAATTGGTAGGTTGTGTGGCTGCAGCCGAATTTGACAGGAACTATGCCGATACTCATTTGGAGTTCGTGAAGGAAACTGCAGAAAACCTTCGCCACTTGCTTCGTTCTTGTCCATACGCCGAATGTTTATTTAATTAACCGCCTTTTTTTTTAAATAATTGACAAACTGCCGATGTCAGGATTCGAACTCATAACCTCCCAGTTCCAAGTACACACAACGCCTTAACAAGCGAAGCTACTTGGCTGATGTTTTATGGTTTATACACTCATCGAGTTTATTGTGTGTTTATTTTTGGATAATAAATACTAAAAATTCAAATAATTTTCACTTGAACTAACTAAACTATTTATTATCGGTTAATTTTTAGTAAAATGCACATCAATTATATGAATAGACTAAGATTGTATACTATACTTTTTTGACTTGTATACTTGTTCGCTGGGATTGTATAAAAATGCCAATCTTTTCGTTAATCTATTACGATAGTTGAAAACTGAAGAATTTTTAGCGATTTTCCTCCAAAGGAAATGCAGCTATTGTTTTTGCACCAATGTTGGAATTTCGTAAAAATTTCTTCAAATGTCCATCGATC